>VWYP01008551.1:58652-282411 GCA_013400435.1 Pycnonotus jocosus | reverse complement strand
AAAAAAAAAAAAATTGCTATTTTTTCTTTTTTTTTAGCACAGTGTGAATTTTTGTCACATAAAGAACTGAGTCCCAGTTTCCAAAATGTTCATATTTTATCTTTTCTGCTATATTCTGCTGTTTCTTCAGTTAATACTTTAACATCCTGCCTGAAACTGAAGCAGTTTTAGGTTCTCCATTGCCTACACATCTTGTCATTTCTAACATGACAGTTCTGTAACCCGTTTGTTTTCTCAGTGCGTCTTTGAGCATCGCTTGTACTTCACAGTGCAGATGTCTAATGTAGATCAAGGCGGGCACTGCAGCATATTCTGTTCCAAAAGACATCCCCACCTCCTCATTTTGTTTTGCAACATGGCTATCAAAGCACTAAATAACATAATAGCTAGCGTGCATCCATTGTCTTACATATTCCGCATGCTTTATGCATGTTACCTAATTTCTTCACTCCTGTGGAATAGATACAGAGGTGATCTCCTTGTATAAATTTTGGATACAAAACAAGTTAACAGCTAAACTAAATAATGAGATCAAAGCCCTTTCTCAAATTTCTGAGGCCAAAATAAATCCCATTTATAAGGAAAAACACACACACACACAAAAAATTGTACATGACCTCTTGCAAACAAAGGAAATGCAGGGTAAAGTTTGACTGCAGCTTTTTCTCTGTGAGCCTCTAGCCCAAATCTGAAATCTGAGTTCTCTCCCTTAAAGCTCACACCCAGAGGCATGCCTCACTGGTCAATACAATCTTCAGAGTTCCCCATCTTGAACAATTTATTTTCAGGAACAAAGCCTGGAAGAGATCCAAACCCCCCATGTGGATTGGCAAGAGCTCAGGATGCTGTCTAGGTGTGTCTGGCTTGCCCAACTAACAACTCTTTCCAGTTCCTCCATGCAGAGCACACTTGTGTTTCACCATACTGCAGAAAGCCACCCATAAACTTCTATTCTCCCTTTTCTAAAAAGGACACCAGTTTCTCCCACTAGATCCCCAGCTTTTTGGGCTGTCAGACACTTTGGGGTTTAGCTGGTGGCTTAGAATTCAACAGCAAATGTACGGTTTAGAATTTACAGCTGGGAAAACAATTTCCCAAAATATCTGTATGAATGCAATGCAGAAATATGCCACATTATAACAGTGAGTATTCTTTCTCAAAATGGAAGTGTTACATTTCAAGCACAGCCCTATGCCTCAGATGAGCCAAGAAACTTCTGAAATGAGTAGCAGGCCTTGCTCAGCACGCTGTGTGCAAAGCAGCCTCTTCTTGCTCCTCTTGCCCCTCCAGGTAGCCCTGGCACAGCAAAGCAAAGTTTCTCAGCTGTGCTATCAAGCCAAACTCCCCTCAACATTCTTATCAGGACAGCATTTCCCAGCTGCCATCACCAAACTATTACCCCTGAAATGGGTCCATCTGAAGGTTATTTGTATCCTAGAACCATTTAGGTTGGGAAAGACCTTTAAGATTATTGATTCCAAACACAAACTAATTTTTCATCTGCAGAAACACATAGGGAAACAAACACTAATATTAATCTGTTCAAACAGCCAGAAGTCCCCCCCCTCCCCCTC
This sequence comes from Pycnonotus jocosus, assembly GCA_013400435.1. Lineage (NCBI taxonomy): Eukaryota > Metazoa > Chordata > Aves > Passeriformes > Pycnonotidae > Pycnonotus > Pycnonotus jocosus. The sequence goes on along the minus strand of VWYP01008551.1, from coordinate 280,837 downwards.
CACCACGCACAAAGCTGCAAAAATTAAATCCATAAGGGCATTTATAAAGAATACCTTATTTCGGGGAGAAAACAAAAGTGACTGACACAGTTATTTGTCAGTGCTGGTAAATAAATTTGCACGGCTTACAGTGTTTACCCTGGAGTACAGCTGAAAGATCCATTCGTGCTGCATTAGAAACCCGCCTCAATGACAAACTTCAGCTCCCCGCTCCAGCAAAGCTGATGTATTGACTAGACAGGTAGATATTAGGTGCTCCGACTGTCTGGATGCTATGGAAATCACGCCGCATGCATCTGACCGTTGTCAGCGGCAGAAGACAAGCACCCGCCTCATTCTTATTCCAGCCAGGAAAAAGGCCTCGTCTGCATTAGCCTTTTTACTGAAAGGCTGCCATATTTGTCAGTTCAGACGCATGTAAGATAAGCTCTTTCCCCGTTATCTAATATTTCACCAGGCAGTGGAAACGGAGGATAAGCAGAACCTAATAGTCTGTGTGGGCAGGAGATCTTGAACGCTGTCAAGCTCAGCGCAAGGCCTGGATGCCCTAGACAAGGGGAAGTTTACAGCAGAAGTTAATCACTTCATTTTGAAGAAAAACTCCCAGGGATTTGGAGAAATGGCTAGGACTTATCCTGGCTACGCAGCAAGCAAGGAGACAAGCGTAAAACCCTTAGTGCAGCATTGTACTCAGTGCCTCTCCCCTCTTGTAATGTAGGTACTGCTTGGCTAAAATTCCAGCCCAGTCAAAGGGGATTAAAGAAGGCAGCTGGAAAACCACTGCTTCTTCTAAGCAGCTGGACAAAACAGAACAGGCAAGGAGAAGCAAAATGAAAAACAAAACTCTGCATTCTTGAAATGCAGAGGGCTGATCAGTCCCTTGTAAGGCAGCTAGCAGAGATGCCAAAAGTACTACTGCAGTCTGATTTACCTGTACTTCTACAGTCCAAAACTGCCCAAATTGCATGCAGAGCTGGTAACAACCTGGCAAAGAGATCAGAAAGGCTCTTGTTCAGTCGCAGGACTCCCTGGCAAGCACATATCTTAACAGGCTTTTCTGCTGCATAATGTGAATACAACAGTGCTAAGCGAATTCCGAATAAAATTAAGATAGCCTGTTTCAGAGCTCACAGAATAAGTCTGGTTTAACAGCATGTCTTCTTAAGAGATACACCATTTCAAACAGTAGTGACTATATGGTCACAGTGCTCCCTTTTAATGCACTGACATGAGAATCCAACTATATTTGGTGCAGCCTCAAGTGTAAGTTTTACACATTATTCTGGCTCACCCTGGTTGGCCAAGCTATGCCCAAACAATTTTGTGGGGTTTTTTTCCATCTGGCAAAAGTGGAGTTTGCAGGCATAACTGTTCAGAGGTGCCCTGCCAAAATGCAAGTGACAGCCTTTAAGGGAAGGGCTATAACATATGTGTGGGATGTGGTACCCAGCATCCCCCTCTGCTGCCTGCTCCCAATCCACTGCCCACCCTTGAAACTGCCACCTAAGTGGCACGGTGAGCTGTGTCCTGTGCATGGACTGCTAGCGTCAACCCTGCACTTAATACCTCATGTGGTCACCAATAATAATTTTGACCCTCCCTGGAGTCAACAACGCTTTGGCTGTCAACAGCAACAATCCCAGGATAGCTGCTGTCAGCAGCGCCACACCACGTGTGCCCGCACGTGACAGCAGCTCTGCCATGTCGCCCACCTGCTCCCACTGTGTGATGATGGGGACTACACAAAGTCACAAGAAACCTATTCCCAGGGAGTCAAGTGCTCCTTGGCGTCAGCACTCGCCGTCCTCACAGAGCAGGCCAGCTGGGGGAAGACGCATGTGGCATGTGAGCCTGCAAGGAAAACAAAGCCTAGCCTGCGTCTAATTTTAGGCTTGGCAGCCCTAAGGATGTTCTGGGCTGTCTTTATCTTTGGCTTTTCCAACTCCTCTTCCTTTAAGGTCATACCCTTAAAAGCTGTTGTGCTGCCTCTTGCCTCAGGTCTCTTTCTTTCCCTGCATCAGCCGAGTCAGAAGGTGCAGCAGCATGAGAGCCCTGACCTCCTGGAAAGCCTTCCTTTCAGCGAGCTGGCAGGACAGCCATCCAAGAAAAACCTTCCAGCCTCCTGGCTCAGCTGGGATAGAGAAGGGACGATCCCTCATGCTTTATTTCATTACCAGCTGGCTGCAAGGCTTTCTGAATTGCCCTTCTCCTCGGGTCGGTCCAGAGTTTCCCTACCTTTTTTCACATGGACCTTGCAGTGTACTTTTTCTTTTTTTCAGTTATGTACATTAGGTACTTCATTTAAGGTGAATGAATCCCAGTTTCACATTAATGGGAAAGGAATGGTTAGGTACCAGGACCTGATGCCACATGGCCAAGCTCCATTTCCCTTTATGGACTTCCTCAAATCCCAAAGCCCATCCAACAGGACTCACATTCACCCATTCCTCACACAGGAGCAATATGCCATAGGCTAGCTCTTTGCAGAAATTGCCGGGAGGTACAGGCAGGATAACACCAAGTATCCTCCTGCTCTATACAAGCTGCAGCTCTCTGCTGCAGCATGTTGGGGGAGGAAAGTGATGCTGGACCACCGTCCCCACATGGAAAAGCTGCTCATTCCCCAGGTGCCTCAGCCCAAGACTGATCCCACCATCTAGGGCCAGCTCCAAATGCCAGCTGCAAGGAACATGTACACAGCAGCAATGCTGCCAAGCCTGCACTTGCAGCCCCAACATTCAGAAAAGCAGTGCTCCACGTTCATGGAGTCTAGAAATGCAAAACAGAGAGAAAGGCTAAGGTGGCTTTCCAAAATACTTTTGTTCTACTCCTAATTCCCTGAAATGGTGCAGGGATTTATCTAAAACCTGGAAGAAAAATATAACCTAAAATATAACCGTTCATCCTTTACAGCATTCCACCTCTGGCAGTGTTTTCCACCCATGCCCAGAGAATGCAGCAGGTCACTCACCGTGCCACCAGCACTGAGTCCCAGCCCCAGGGGCACTGCACAACCTTCTGCCCACCTCTGGTAGGGCAGAACAAAAATGCCAGCTTCTGGAGGGAAGTGTCCATTATGCAGCCATACACCATGACCTCTTACTTCACATCATAGCTGCCACTCTGAAGCCTGCACAGAAATGAATAATCTTATTTTTCTGTGCTTTTAAAATATTTTTTTTTCAGGGGGAAGGGGAAAACCTTGATTAGGTAGATGTGGCTACTTAAAAGCAGTCTCTAGCAAGTCCATTCTCTGCTGAAACAACTGGGGCAGAATGGGTCTCTGTTAATGTTACATTTAGTCATTAAAAATGTGCATTTGTGATTCTAAAAGCTGCTAGAGGCAAAACACAACAGAGAGATACATACTGAGATTTACATTCAGTTTCCAGCCGGGGAGACTCAGTGAAACTAAAATTAATATCTCTACCTTTCATACGCATTTCTGGACAAACATACATTGAGTAGTAACCACGACTGCTGTACACATTTGAATCCTCTTTCAGCAAAGGCCTAAATGCCTTTTGAAAAACCTAAATAATTTAGCACTGTGATAGAGTGAAGTGTGTTAAGACACTTTCATATACTACTACATCTAGCTCTGGGGTACATCACAGGAGATGTCATCTTAAAGGAGCAACACACAATGGCTTTGGGGAGAAAAACAGCTAAAAGATAAAAGGAACATAAATACTTGCACTGGATGGGAAAATATCACACAGGAATAATAGATAATCAAATAAAAATAGTACAAACTATACAGTGGAATCTTTAATTATGACTCACTACAAAGATTTTGATTTCACATTTCGCCCATGCCGGTTAAACAACATCTTGGTAAAACTAGTGCATTTTCACCATTTATTTATATTACAGCAACATAAAAATCCTTTAATCAGGAATCACAACTTCAGTGGCCTGAGCACTGCACAATTAAAAAAAGACAACCCTAGGATTTTGGTGTCTGGAACTACGACAAAGATGACTTGCTTATGAAAAAGGAGGTGAGATTAAGGAGTAAAATGCTCACATCTACTGTAAAAAAATTCTGGGTATTCTTAGCTCAACAGCTGTCTAGCCAAAAAAAGCTAAAAAAAAAAAACAAAACCAAAAAGTGAAAAAAAAACCCACTCCAAGGAAAGCCTTTTTAGGACTTTGACAGCAAATAGTCTTTCCCATGGATCAGTCTGGGGGCCATTCACTGAATCACCAAGACAGTTTTCTGCTGCACTGGGACAATCCCTCATGAAGCCACATGCAGTAAATGCACAAGCAGACTAAAGGGATTAGAAGGAGAAATTTGCATTGTATTTCTGTATTCCAAATTCTATCTATTCTCTGGTTTTCTGAGCAGTAAAAACAAGATCAGATACTATCTGATACAAAGCTGTTTCCCATTGTCCTATTACCTAACTTTTAATAGTACCGGTGTCTCAAAAAACAACACACACTAGGAAATAAGTGAAGGTTTTAAAAAACCAAAAAGGCTAACTATAAGTAAATTAACTAGATGGACACACAGTTCAAATTCTGTGGCCATAGGTTGGACCCAAGGCTCTCCTTCACCACTAGCAACTGGAAAAAACCAAATCTTAAAGCTGTTGCATTTTTGTTTTATCACCTAAATTTTACACTGTTTCTAGGTTATGGGGATCTGAAATGGAAAACTATACCTCTTTTTCCTGTAACAGAAAACTATACCTGCTTTTCCTGTAACAGTTTGCAAATTTCACAGCCCATTTCAAATAACTTCTGGCAGATTTTTTTTTTTTCTTCCCAGATCTCCTTGGAGCAGGGAAGCTTTAATAATTTGCTCATGCAGTGCCAAGCAGAATACAAAGATGAAGAAAGAAAGGGAAAAAAAAAAAGTAAAGAATCACCAACAAAGTAAGCTTCAATCTTACAAGGTGGAAAAATAAATTAAGGTGAAGGACTATATGAAGGTAAGGGGGTGAGATGAAACGTGCATCCACACGGGTGCTCGGAAGTGATGATCCAATGGTCTCCTCTGATTTCACAGTTCAGGAGCTCCTGGCACACTGCTGGCCTATCTGCAGCATCTCCATGCTGGAAAGAGAAGTTTCCATCTACAACTCATTTATTAAAAAGTGGCTCTTTAGGCTATCATAATACAATAATTTACAGTGCTTAGGTTTACTCTGTGCTTTGTTGCTGAGGAGAGCAGAAACAAAGTTACTGTTCTTCTTCTTCTTCTTCTTCTGCAGTGATTTAAAAGCACAGCGCAATTTCAAGGGCAGATCAAAGTTAGACTAATTATTTCCTTTCGGTATATCCCATAACTAAATGTAACAGGTCACTAGGGAAGGGTGAAACAAAAGATGAATGTATTTGCACACACTAACAGCAAACACCAAGAAACAAGGACATTATTTATATAATAAGAAAGATGCATAAGGGAAAACATCAAAGCCTATATTAAATATACAAACCCACAAATACATCACCAATGGTGCCTAAATAACTAGGGAAAGGAACTGGCTGCTCTCTTCTTCACACCTCACATTAAACATAACTGCTGAGGTGGTTATATCCTTCAAGAGCCTTTAGCACTACTGATGATGAAGGTTTGATAATTCTAGTATTGCCTACTTGATGTTAATCCCAAGACTACAAAAATACATTGCCGTTGTTTTCTGTTGTTTAGAAACATTTGAGTTTACTCATGCCATACCAAAAAGATTTGGGCTGCAGTCAGGAAGGCTAGAAACATGTTTTACTGTATTTTTTTTAATGATACTTGACATTCCTATTATACAGTTCTAAGAATCAGAGTTTCAAAATACCCCAGCTATCATGAGAACTAAAGAGTGGTCAAGAATATAATTTGCCTGTAGAAACTTGCAGAAGCAAATAGCTTCTGCTCTGCATTCATTCCTCTCTAGGAAACCTTAACAGGCATATTCCGCTTATGTTACTGTTCCTTTGTCCTTTTCCCAGGTTACTTCATCTGCTAGTTGAGAAATTGCAAGCTTTGAGGCAAAAAACCCCCCAGTGTGTAACTCCAGTGTTTTGTCTACCTGTCAGCAACTGCACAAGAAATCTCCACAGCTTATCCTCAGCATTCCTACTTCCACCACAGCTTCAAAGCACTGGCAAAAGGTGACAGCACACAGTGACTCCTCCAGACAGAACACAGCACACAGTGGCATCTGTCAGGGGTCAGGCCACTGTCCAACTTCTTTTAAGGCCCATTGAATTTTCCATGACTCAGGACAGCTTTTGGTATAGGAGCAATACTGCTCCTTGAGATCTTCCAGTGAAAACCATGTTCTTGGACAATATGTTTCTCAATGCTCAGTGGGTGAAGAGGTTCACTGGAACAGGAGGAGAAGACGATGGGGGCCTTTTCGAGGCATGGAACTGGGGCTCTTCAGGGAAAGCTCCCTTGAACCGAAAGGTGGCACACAGGGAAGGTCCTTGAGCTGGACAGAGGTATGGTCACAGCTGCACAGAGCACAGGGCCACTACCAGCAGCTGGGCCTCCAGGAGTCACAAAGTGTGCAGTTCTGCAGGAACAATACTTTAATATTTATTGTTCTTCTCTTTCACTTTTATAGCATCAGGAAGGTTGTTGCCCGGCTCACCTCCAGGGAAGGTTGCATGGATCAGGCCGAATGCAGAGGACTACAGCCTGGCACGTAGAGGTCTGAGTGGCACACCTAAGTTTCTACAGTTAAAACCAGGAGCAACCCTAGACTCCTTCTCCATCTCTACACACAAATAAAAGGCCTTTTATTTGCTTGACAGTGCTCTTTATTTTTCAGTGTGTGCCCTTTACTGTTCTTTGACTAAGAGTATAGATACAGGCATTTCTCACCCACACAGTACTCAAATGACTTTCAAACCTTTGTGTTAGCTTGTCATTTTTTTGGTAGCTTTCACACTCCTATTGAAAAAAAGCTTAGACAAACCCTGAAAACTAAGGATCTCTCCAGACATGTCTAGACTCTCAGTTCAACCAGGCACAATATTTCTGAACTCTCTAACCTTTATGGGAGGTGACCAAAGCCAGCTCAGACAGACTAAACTGACACACTGCCAGCTAATACCCTGAACACCTTAAAATGCAAATAGCTCTAATCTTATTAGAAATGATGCAATTCACCCTACTGCAACAGCAAGAGGGGGCAGGGAAGCAAAAATGCCGTTCTTAGCACAGGCTACAGTTCTCATCAGACAAACAAAATGGTAAGATTTATGAATTACAGCCATTTGCAGTTAAAGGAGCCAAAGAATTAGGATTTTTTTTTTTTTTTTAATCCATATCAAGCCTGGTAAAAGACTATATCTAGGCTCTGCGTGGGAGGTGAAGAACTGCCACCATCTCCCAACGACATGACTAATACAAGATTTGGTAAGTCAGGATGACAATGCCGTCTTTCCTCATACTGTACAACTTGGATGAAAGCAAGTATGTAGGAAGGTAGCTAGAACATGCTAGAGGAGGCTCAAGCTGTAGCCAGCCACCATAAGACAGGTATCTCACTAACTCAGATGGAGCAAACAACGTAGAAATAGCAAAAAAGGAGCTCTTTGCAAGGCAGAGCTGTCATGCTCTCCTCCTTTCTACCTCCATTGTGGGACAGCAGGAAACCTGCATCAAGTATAATGGAGGAGCTGGGCAGCTGTGAGCCAGTTTTACTTGGAAGAAGGATTCTGCCACTGGTGTGATGAGTCATGCACACCACCCGATTCAAATTGCCTAAACCCTGCTCATTTACAACCTGTTAAAGTACAGTCTTGATCTCTGAACATAAGATAAATGAAGACTGATGAAAAGTTTCTTTTTCTGATTGGCTACTTCTGTCCAGTATCTGGAAAAGTAATGCTGCCTTGGATTTCTGCATGCTCTTCCAGCAAAGAATTTCCAGATTCCTCCCAAAGACTCCTGAGTTTGAATCTGTCCCTCAGTGGAAATACCTCAAGTGAGGCTGCCCAACTTGAAGCTCATGATGGATCACATTTCCAGGTACTGAATTCTCTCCTTTCCCAGGAGCAGAGATGTATGACCAGCTAGGGCAATTAAAGTATAAAAACGGACACTGGTAATGAACTGGTTTCTGTCATGCCATATAAGCCGACAAGCTGTGCTGCAGTAGCACAAAAGCCTTTCAGCCATGCTAGCAAGCAGAGGCACATGGGAGAAAGGACTGCTGGAGTTTTGGAAGCTATTTGCTGCGGTAATCTGCAACTGGTGTAGAGCAGCATGTACAGAAGGAGTGTGGCAACTTGACAGAAAGCGAGTAGCAAGCTGCTTCTCTTTTATTGCGGCTTTGCTCAGCTGGGTTCCCTTATGCAACCACCACAGGAGCAAATTCACAATGGGAGGCAAGAGGAAAATGATTGATTTATCTTAAGCCCTGTAGAGCTCCATTCTCAGTTTTGCAAAGAGTGCAGCTCCAAAGCACAGATCTTATCACATGAAAGACCCACCAGAAATAAAAACCCTAATAATTCTCTAAACTCTAGGGCATCATCAAACATAGTTTGCCTCCAGACCATGGACTACTATCAAATTAGGACAAATCTCTTTTCAAGTGACATCTCAAAGTAAAACAAAGCCAGCCACACCACCAAAACCCAAATGAACTGAAAGCCCTACAGCCTCCTCTCACAACCAGACACATATATATCCATGTTTCTGTCTGTTTTGGATCACAGGAGCATAAACATGAACCTATTCTCAGACAAGCATTCTCATGGCATTAAAAAGTTTGCTAACCAGTCTTCCATACTGAAACCCCTGCTTTGAGTCAGGTCACAAAAGAAAGGATGGAACAGTTTTTGTAAGTGAGCTGGGTTTTGCTACTCCTTTGATGGATTTGAGATTAGGGATCTGGTGACAGTCTGGCAGTCATCAAATAAAAGGGCAGCAGGAATGTCAGCAATTAAGGGAGACCTGTGAGGAACAGCCAGGATCTAGAAAAAAATCTTCAGTAATGAGAGTAAAGTTTGCCTGTGCCATGCTAGCTGGAAAACAACTCTCTGCAGTGGCTGGTGATCTTGTAAAGGGAGTTTTAAAAACTGCAGACAGCACAAGCACTGTCTCTCAAGTTGCACTGGGTCACAAAACTGAACAGTTTCATTAATAAAAATTGAAAGTTTGCTGATGTGGGGCACAACCTTTCTCCATAGTTTGTTATTCCTGCTTACATGGAGGTCCAGCTGACCAGAACTGCAGCTCTGCAGAGAACCTTGCATGGCTACTGGTAGCTCAGTGCTAGCAATCTTAGACTACTCAGTCTCCCAATTACTGCTTAGTGTCATTAAAGTCCTAAAATAAGCCATCGTTCCTATTACCATTCGGATTGCTTAACTTTTTCCTACAGGATCTGAGCATTGACATGGAACATTCTGGGTCTTTATGTTAGTTTTAGTCTTAGCATGAGTTGGCAAACAAAATGTGAAATCTGAGCGAACAGTGGATCACTGGAACAGCAAGACAGGAGTTCCAGGATTTTCTTCACAGCCTTGCAGACTCCACAGAATTCAAAGACTCAAATGGCAACAACCCTGGAATAGGATAGTGTAAAAAACGAAGGGCAGGAGGGCTTCCAGTTACAAGCCCCACCTTCAAATTGCTAGAAAGACTTAGGTCAGTCATTCCAAGTCAATAACCTAAGACCCCTAGTGCAGAGCTTCTCCCAAGGAAAGCATTTTGCTCACGTCTTTTGCTCCTGTTCTTTGGCTCTGGCCCCAGCACAGCACTGCTGACTGTCTAACTCCCATAATCTGGCATGTAGAGACAGGAAATTGGAGAGGCGCCACACTATTGGGAACAGAAGTGGTGCCAGCACAGCGACAAAGAAGGAGGAGATGAGAGATCTCTTCTGTAACACCCCATGACCACGCTCAGCAAATCCACGTGGACTACCACCTCTGTGCCACAGAGAAGGAATTGGAAATTTTTGTATCATTTTCCTTCACGCTGCTAGCTCCTTGAGGTTACTGAGGGCAAGGGAGGGAGGGAAGATCGACCACAACTGTTCTGCATGGCATGCACCACTGCATGGCAAAGACACAGCATCAGAGAAACAACAGGAACCGTAACAACCTTTAAGAGTTTAACAGTGTTTCAACTGCTACCTTCCAAACCTGCAGAGGTGGCAAAAGGCAGAGGAACCACAGTGATCACAGAGGTAGAAGAGAGAACCAGGCACTTAGAAAACATCTATGATACAAAATAACTTTTTTCACCCATTCCGGCCATTTTCTTGGCTTATCTTGCCAGCACCTATGAAAGCTACATAAGTCATTCTGATGCATGCAGCACACATTGCAGTATTCACTGCCCATGAACTGGCACAGCCCTGCCCAGAGCCACTGAATCCTTCAGGCTGGAGTGGCCCTGGGAGGTGCCTCATATGATGCCATGCCCAGAGCCAGGTCAGCACTAGAGTCCAGGTCAGGCTGCACTTTATACTCTGCTGATCAGATCGACTGTTAAAAAAATACCCTTTAACTCACCAGGATAAGAAAGGGACTCCACTAACTTCAATGAATCCACTTCTAAAAAGGCATTAAATTGGTATTGTTTAGGTCTAAGTAAGGCTGGCAAGGGTTTCTGAAAACAGGACATCTTGGTCACTGAAAATACTTCTAGCATGAGAGCACTTTGGCAGAGTTCATAAAGTTATGTAGGTAACTGTCTCTTACCCTTACACAGACTACATGTGCAAAGAAGGCCTCAGATAGTACCCTTCCGACCTGTCTCTTGGAAGGAACAAGCTACACCAGCAGAAATGTTTTTTAAAAATAATTTCATTTATCTTCCAGGTTCTGCTGGCACAGCTGAATGTGTTAGGAGAGTGATTTACGCACAACCCTTGCTGATGTACCATTTTATAGTGCAGACTAAGCTGCAGTCATTAACTAAGAGGGAACTTCAGAGTACAACAAGTTTAAAGGAGCTTCCCAACCAGTTCAGAAATACATGCCAAGCAATTAATTTTTAGAAGTATAGCAAACAAGTCACTGATAAACACATAGTGTGAGTCCCATGACTACAGGCTCATGTGATACCTTAAAAACTCTCCAGGTAATATAAATTCATGTTTTCAAGTGCATCAGTACTGTAACAGCTCTGATTACAGCCCACAAGCTTCCAGGGACAAAACAGTAAATAGGAAAATTTTCTCTTTATTCAATTTAAACAGAAAAGTTCTCAAATCAGTCAATGAGTTATGTTTGTGCTACCAAGGTAAGCAACTCTCCAAAAACACTAGGTTCAAAGCTGCAACTTCCTCCTACACGTGGGATTCCTGAAACCTCACTGGAGTACTACATTTTTTTAGGAAATAATTACATATGCTTTCATTATTTTACTTACTCTGCTCTCTGTTCTGATTCCAGAGGGTTTGTTTTCCCTTGCCCTGAATGATCCATTGCCACTTATACAAGCTAAAATTACACATAGCTGGCACATACACTGAGAAATATGAAGAATAATTTTAAAAGTGATTTGCTTTAAAAGGCAAACCAGCAGTTACTAATCGGTTGACCTATTTCTACTCTAATTTACCACACTTAAAACACACAACCCAAAAAACCCTCTACAGAAATGAAAAACCACCTGAAAACTTAACTGGGCTAGAGAAAGAGGTAAAGATGCCATTACATACCAAATTTCCTAGGGGAAAGAAAATTGGTATTTAGAAATAAGATTAACTATAATAAAAAAGAAGAAAAGAAAAACTTAGGGGAAAGATCCAGGCCATGAGGATGGTATTTCCAATTTTTTTAAAGCTGCAATGCAACATTCCCAAGTTGAGAAAAACATGCTCCCTGCCCTCATGGCAACCCCACCACAGAAATGCCAGTGGCCATCTATCTCCTCTTCCAGTTCTTCATGTCCCACACCTTCAAACCAGGGACTGACTCTTCCAGCCAAGCACGAAGCTTCCCACATATCTGAAGGAAGACTGGCAGGACTAAAGACATTGCTTACAAAATATGTCCTTACGGGTACTAGCCAAAGAGTCTGTTTTACTGGTATCATTTATTCTCACCTATTTGTGTCTTCCTTCTTTTTTTTTTTTTTTTTTCCATGTGTAGGGGTTTTTTTGTTTGTTTGTTCAGTTTTTTTAAAATTCTTCCTCCTTGAGCAGGCCATAGAAAAATCCTGATCGGTTTCCCCCTTCTTTGCTGGCACAGATCCTGGTGGCAGTGCTGGGGCTGGCGAGATGCCTGCTGCTTTCAGTGGGAAGAGGATCAGGCCCAGTCCTGCATATGTTACTCATGCAAGTAACTCAGCTCCACCCTTCATTTCTCACATCGCTCCATGCTCTGCTTCTTAAAAAAAGAGGGACAAACTGGCCTCTTATGCCTTCTTGTCATTGTTAGGTGATGCCCCTCAAAGCTCTCTGTGGCTGCTGATAACACCCAGCATTTCACACCTGGGACTGCCAACAGAGGCCATTTGCAAGCAGACCTTGGTGGGAGCCACGCATTATAATCTTTATTTGTCAATGACCACTGCTCTTCTGGTCCGTGGGAAAGTCGAAAGTCAACAAAACCATCTCGAATCCCGCAGCATTTGCTCACTCTTTTAGAAGTCCCAGTTCTTGCAGTCATGTTTCTTCTTGAGAAACTTGAATTTCTTTTAAAAACTGAACTTTCCGGGTTCCCATAATTGCAGAGAATAGCCTGAAAATCTGGCTACAGAGTTTCCCAAGAGAAAATAAAAAACCAGTAAACAAATAAAAACAACTGAAAGTTTTCTCTTGGTCAAATGTAATTTGTTGATTTTTCTTAACATAGCTATTTTAAGCAATTCTCTCTTTTTTAAAATATCATGGCAAATTCTTTTTGAATGCTTTAGAATGGCAACTTGCTCTGAGCTAAATCCTGATTCAGACTGTCATCACTGAACAGTAAAAAAATATGTTTCTTCACCTGTTTGTCAGCATTATCCAACAATAATTAATTATATTTTATATATATTCTTTTATAGTAATGCTTTAAACTGCTTTATTGGATTAGAGACATACTTGGGAAACTAAGTCCATTCCCAGTCTAGAAAGCCCTCAAGGCAACTAAGAGACTTGGATCTTATTTTATGCTTATGAAGCTGGTGTAGGAATTGTAAATATATACCTGTGAGACACTCTAGATTGGGAAAGAAAAGCTGACTGCCGCCCTTTCACAATTGGACAATCTACAAATCACTATGTAATTGGGCTTTAGTTGCTGACCTGTGAAATTATTTCAGTACGTCCAACTCAAATAAATTGATGCTTATTAGAAAAAATGTTCAGCTTGCATTATTTGAATACTCAAAACTGCTCTTCCCTAAGCAGAACGGAAAAAGCAAACAGGGATATATTTTATTTCCGTATATTTGTCTACACACACAAGCAGGGTTGTTTTTTTTCCTAACCACGCTTTGTGCCTTTAGGAGAGCAAGAAATGTAGCTTGGACAACTGCAGATGTCCAAGAAATTCTTACAATGCTTAAAGAAAAGGAAAAAGAGAAGTATATTGTATTTACTTAATGTCTACGTACTTTATGCACGTGGGTGCAAGAGCACATTAGCTGTGACCCCCTACTTTGCATTGTTGATCTTTATTAAAAAAAAAACGTGCAGAGAGAAGAATGAGACTTTCAGTGCAGCTGGGTTAGCCCGTACCATGGGACTCCTATCTGGCACTGGCACGGCCCAGCTGCACAAAGCATCTCATGCCAGCATCACCACCCAGCTGCTACAAGCCAGGGCCATTGCACAGTGGTCACAATCTTATGAAACACACAGCCTTGTCCTGCCCCTGCCACCTGGAACCTGCCTGAGAAAAGTTCCTGCTCGCAGACTGGCACTGGCTGGGACGTCCATGCTCCCAGAATTTATGACCTTCTACACTCTATGCTTACAGCAGCACAAGAGGGGCTGGGCTGTCTGGGCCAGGCTCACCACAGAAGAAATGCTTCCCCCACCCCTCAAAAGAAATCCTCCGTGTTTTCCCCTGTACCCAGCCCTGACAGCCATCCTTCCCCATGGCCCATCGTCATAAAACAAGCTGCATCCTGAGAAAAATTCACAAGGAGCTATTTCATATGATTTTTGTTTTTACCAGAATCTGAGCCTGCGGTTCCCAAAACACCCCTGAAGATCTCTGGATTGACCTCTTAACAAGGTATACCACCACAGCAAAATGAAAATATCATTGACTTAAATTTTTTGCTGGCAGAAGCAAGAAGCAAGAGGTTGCGAAGATTTTCATCAACAAGGAATTAAACAAACTAACAAAAAACGCTCATAACAACAGCGCAGTAAACTTTGAGACAACTTAAATATAATACATTTGATTCCAGACCTAGTCCTGCTAGGCAAATAGGAAAACTTGAAGCTATGTTGGACAAGTCAGGCTTGAAAAACTAAGCTGGACTGTTCTGCCCACCCCACCAAGCCACCTGGGTTTTTGGTGTAGTTTTCCATATTTTAAGGGAAAAGTTAGGAAGTTGTTATTCCAGACCTTTATGTAAAAAGTAGCGATGCCTGAAGCAAACATACTTTGGCTTTGGTGTACAGACAAGTGAGTGAGACTCAAGGACATATTTCTGAGAAAAACAATAGCAATGTATACTGGTCTAGCCCATCAGGTGATGGAAAAAACAGCAAGCGAGTCGAAGGAACTGCCACTGCCATGAAAATAATAAGATGTTGCAGACAGGGGAAAAGATGGGACAAGATAAAAGTACCAGGAGAACATGGTGCTTCCAGGACTGACTCCAAGTTTCTACACCCGCAAAACATTCTCATGGATTGACATTAACACACAGACTTTTACTTAGGATTTTAATACAGAACAAACAAACTCAAGAGTAAGTAATTTGGAAATTAAAAATTACCAAGGCCTGTTGCACCTCCTTTGGGGGTGCAGCACTTGTTTTTTGGAGTTAGGAAAGGAGGAGGCAGACAGGTCCGAAGTCAGCATGCAAAAATTTCTTTATTCTAATTTTCTGACTCCATTTATATACACTGTACAAAGGTGGCCAATTATTGGCCAAAGCAGAACATCTCATCACTTGGATTGGTGTTCATAACCAATCACTCAAATATTTTATAAGGACTAAGGAATGTAAACATTTCTTATTTACATGAAAAAGGCTTGGGAACTCAGCTCAGAATTCCAAAACATCAGAAGGCTTTTTGCTTTAATATCAAGAGCAAGTCTGAGACATGTAAAATCAGAGCCACAAAGGCCTTTCCTTCTCAACTTTCCCCCAAAGACTGCAGGTCTAAGTTAAGCATAAAAGACTTTTAATGCATTGAGATGGTTTCTTAATGGTGAACTATAATTTGGGAGCAAAACAAAGACTTTTGATTCTTCTGGAAAATACCTGTTCCATTTTAAAATGGTTGCAAAAAGCACCTGTCTGGAGTGTGCACAGACTCAGAGCACTGCTAGTGTTTACAACACAAAAAAGTAACATATCAGTCCATGCCGAGATGTCAGGAACAGTCAACTGACCTTATCGTGATTGCACATGGAAGGAATTTTCAAAAAAAAACTTGAAAGAATTTTCATGTACTGAATGTGAAGTATAGTTTTGGGTAGGTTTGTTATCCATGAACATACAAATAATCTTTTTCTGGTTTGTTCCTGAATTTTAAGTGAAATCAGGGAAAAAAATTAAATCAGTCATTTCTTCCCTTCCCATAGACGACTTTTTTGTGTGTGTTCTCTCAAAAATGCTTACATTTAATCAAGTGTAGCCTTTCAATCAAACACTCCCTAGGATTAGGCCAGTATTTACAACTACACAGAGAAAATTTTGCAGTACCTACAAATCCTTCCTCCACTAAACTGTGCAGCCTTCAGTAGGTTCAAGTAGTAACAGTCTTGAGGACTTGAGGAACTGCAAGGCTGTGTTGTTCTGTAGAAACCAGCAAAAAGCCCTAACCAAACACATGATAAAACTCTTTAATCCGATCCCCACATTTTGTTTTTCTCCTGTTATACATGTATGTGTTATATCATCTGGATTTTTTTTTTTCAGAGAAATCTGAAAGCGTGTTAATCGACACTTCTGTATCTTCTATCAGAATTTTTTTCTCTGCTTCTCTATGTTTTTTTGGGAATACAGGCTAAGGAGAGGAGAACTCTTTACATCCACATGAAAACTGGACTCCAATTTTGGTTTCTCCCATAATGGTTGGAATCAACGACAAGCTCAGTGAAAACAACTGAGTTATGTTGATGGAAACTTTAGAAAAAAACCAAAAAAACAAAACCAAAACCAAAACAACCCCCCTCCAAAAAAAAAACCCCAAAACAAACAAACAAACAAACAAAAAACTCTAGGCTATTGTTTCACTACAGAAATAGATCAGTGATGTGTGTTTATGCAGTGGCATTTTTCAACCATGAACTAATAAGAACATTCAGCTTGAATATTCCACAAATTCCTTAAGATCCTGCTGCCTCTTCCTGGCACTAGCTCTGTGTTAAATTTAATGACTCCTTAAAAGAGAAAAGAGAAAAAGAGAAAAGAGAAAAATGTCCGTACCACCTGCTAGCATGAGTGAAAGCTACCTAGGTAGACCAGGTCAAAAAAATTATGCTGGAAACTTCCATGCATTCAGTGGGATAACGAGTATTTTCTTGAACACATGAAGGGGAAAAAAAAAAAAACAAAAATAACCTGTTTAAAGACAAATTCCTATCTTCTCCTTATAATCATCCCAACCCCCACCCCAACCCGAAAATGTGATTTACCAGAAGGAGCTCACAATGCTGCTCTGGCTGAGAAAGTACACTGAGAACTTCACAGGAAGCCCAAAATAGCCTGAAAAGAGGAAATGGGTGGGGGTGAGGTTCTTTCTTCTGCTCACAAAGGACTTCGCCAGCCGATATAGATCAAGTAAAAACAGTCCTGACATGCGGAGCACACTTGGTGACAGTCCTCCCCTCTTTTCCCAGTCTGGTCTATTTTAAGACCACATCACAGGAAACTTGGCAGCTACATGTTTCCGAAAGTTGCCCCTGCCACTTCCACAAGTTCATATCGTTTGTAAGGGCACAGCTCACAGCACAGAACATTCTGAGGGGACACAAAAGGTACTATCGAGCTACCGAAGGCAGGTCATTCAAAGAAAGAAGACAATTCATAATTAAATGAAGCTGAAAACACCCTCGCTTTTCTGTCCTGTATTACTGGGTTTTAAAGAAATATAACATTTACATGAGCCATGCAAGTGCTGGCAGTACTTGTGATGGATACTGTCTGTGTGTGTCTGTTCAAAGAAAGAAGTCCTCTGCACCAAGATATTCGGTTGTGTGGATTGTGTCCTCGTCATTTTGTTAAGGACTTTCTCTCACCTTCTTATCATTTTTCCAGAAAATTTTAACACTGTTAGTTGCAAATTTAAAAAGCACACGTATGTATGTGTGTGTGATTTACACATGCAGAAAAAGAACCAGGAACAAAGGCCAATATGGTTGTTTCATGCCAAACTTCAACTCTGATTCCCATTAAGCATTGAGTAGAAGGAATGTTAACAGCATGGTCTGGTTGAAGAAACTGATGATAATTAGAATGCTAACAAAAAATGCAAAAGCACATAAACATTGTCAGAGCCTTCATCCAACATTACAAAATCATCCATATATACAAAAGCAGCAACAGTAGATTTTCTGAAACTAGGAAAATGAACAGGAATTATAACTAATAATAAACTCCTATGCTTCTATTATTTTTAACCATATTTTTTACAAATGCCAAAGTTTCTCAGTCACCCTTATTAAGAGAACAAAGTTTCTGAGAAAACGGAGCTAAAAAAAAATGTTGGAAAAAATATTCTGTGGAAGAAAGATATACTACTTAAGCTCAATGGGTTAAAAGAGTCAAATAGATGTTTATCTCCATTTCTCAAAGTAATTTGTTTCTGGATATGGGAAGAGCTTTCTCATCCCCAAAAGTCAATTTTAAGATATCTGTAAATATAAAATACAGGTTCTGAAGTTCAGTCTGTACACTAATGTGACTATTGGAGCACCATAAATCTTGAGTGGCAATCTAAATCTATTAAAAAAACACCCAAAAACTAATATTGTCTATGAAGAAAAAGAGCAAGCCCTTGCTGCTTTATGAGTAAACCTACACAAAAGCTTTCAGAGAATTTCACGTGTTTGGCATTTTGTCTTTCAGTGACATCTTCTTCAAAAGGAAGGCCACCAGAGGACAGGAGTATCAGATCTCCTCTTGCGAAGCTCACTCACTGCTCCCATGCTGAATATCACTGCCCCCTCATGCAAGGGCTCTCTGCTCAGCTTCCACACGTAGACAGATTAGCTGAAATTGCTGTAAATAACTCCTACTTGTTATTATTGAGCCCTTTATTCCAGGCTGCTCTATATTCTTAAACTGTACCTGAGTCACCTTCATGTGTTATCCTTGTTGCTCTGGGAAACTCGGGGTTTAGTAAACAGGTTAAGCAAATGAAATGATTAGTCAGTATCATGCTTCAAATGGATGCAAGATGAGATTACACTGAAAGCAAGAATATTAACAAAATTAACAAAGAAAGTTTTCTAGAATCGAAATAGCATGTACTGCACAAAAAGAAACCACATGCAAGTTTTGTGCTTGACTCTTCTTGACCTGGTATTGAAGACCATTACCAACACTGCCAACTTACTGGGCAAACTGGGATCTTTGGTTGCCATACAGGCTAGATGACATGGATGTTATGAGTTCCCTGTGATTGAAATGAAATAAATTGGAAGCAACTGACATTAAGGTGGAAACTATTCTATAGTATTATTTATGGAAGACAGAACAGCACAGGGTACTTACATGTATTCCTCACCATGTGTTAATGCGTATTGCTACATCAAACAGCATGAAATTCAATATACTGAAGTACTCTTCACTAAACAAAAGAAGAATTAAGGCAAGTCAAAGCAAGCTCATTTAAGAATGAATACTGACATTTAAGAAAGGCCTGAGATAACACCTCTTCATTCATTTTTCAGGTTTCCCTCCCCTCAAACAAACATGCTAGTGACACTAGGGCATGACAAGCCACCACCAGTTCAAACTCAAAACCTACCGAAGACAAAAACATTAGGTGGGAAGCAACATGATCCAAAAAGTATGGCAATGGACAGGAAATCTACAGAGGCATGGAAGCAATCCAGTCTCTTCCATTCTTCTCTGTACCTCTGTCACAATAATTCCAACCCTCACATCTCCACTTTCCACTGGCAATGAGATAGGCCATAATAGCTATTTATCTATTAAAAGCACTTTATAGACACTGGAGAAAAATTCTAAACAAGAACTTTGTATTCCTATGTCCTAAAAATAACTCTTCACATGAGGTGGCTTTACAGTTTTAGCTCCTCCATGTTATATGGTCTCTCAGCATGAACACATTGAGTTCTGGTAATTATGCCATCATCTCTGTAGAGGGATCATCCATCATCTTGAATTGCTAACAAATCAGCATCCTCAAAACTGAGAAGGGTAAAGCAAAGGATAAAATGATTTCTGCCCTGACAATTATCTGTTCTGAACAACAGAGAAAATACCTTGGATGTACATCTGATCAAGCAGAACATAAACTGACTAAATTTTCAGACTGAGGAACTGCAAACTGACAGGAAATGTTTGGTGCCAACAACTAAGCCCTCTTAACAGTTTTCTGCTGCAGTCCTTCAGCTGTGAGAGAAGGTGACTATTACAATCACTCTTTACACATGCAGAACCCACACAGAGCTGAGGAAAGTTTTCCAATTCAGTGGTATCAAAGAAAGGAAACTCCCACACTGACACCACTGCACGCAGCAGTGCTGCACCCACGAGTCACTGCGGCCCACGCTCATCATGCGGCCATAACTAATTGGAGTTTCGGGGGGTGATAAAGGCAAAGGCTAGGCTGGGAAAGAGACACAGCAAGGTGAACCCACTGCCCTGAGTACCAGCTGAAGGCACATGGAAAAGCCAAAGAAAAAAAAATGGCTGTGTCTACACAGTTGTAAAATCTGTCTTGTGGAGAAGCCATAGGGATGACACATTCTTTGCCTTCAATACACAACCCTCACTCCTTGTTTGTCCTTACTCCCATGCCATGCAGAACACCATTTTATCTTCTGAGTTATCCGGACTGACACTTTTTGTTTGTTTGTTTGTTTCTGTTTTTATGACATACAGTAATTTCATATAGTGGGCCACATTTTCAGAAGTTCTCAGCATCCAGAAATGTTGAATCTTTAAAAGAGCTCAGCACACACATTTTATGAATATGTAATGACACATCTACAGATCTGTCTTGTTCAAAAATCTAACCTTGGTAACCTCTCTGGAGACTACATTAACACACACAACAAGAAGAGTTGCTGAAACCTCTCTCTCCTGCCTCACCCTCACTCCTCATTAAAAGAGAAAAAATGAAGTTTAAAATTATGTTCTAGTTTTTAACAACAACTAAAAGTTAAACCCCAAATCTCTCCTGGAACTCAAATGCCCATTCACAGCAAGTGGCAGTGAAATTCTTGGAGGAATGCCACTAGCTCTGTACAACAACTTTTATGGCGCCTCTAACCTTTGGAGCCTCTTGGTTAGCTCGAGGCACAGTTACAGCCATGTACCCTGCCAGTCTAGTGTTCATACATGTACACTTATTATTTTTAAATAACATTTTTTCTACAGCTTTTTAGAAATGCTCGTCACTGTTTCCTGTTAGCTGCTCAAGAAACAGCAGATCCTCATAATCCCCAAAAACTAGGCCATAGAGACTTCAACACTGAGCTGATGCTCACTGGGGTGACATCTTCCGCTCATTTACAAAAGTCAGAGTCTCCTGAACCAAAGAATGGATCAGGATGGAACACTGTACACAGAGGTACTGTGTTTACACACAAACATTAAAAGAAAAAAAAAACCTACTAAAAATTCTGGCTATTTTTAATATATTGGCAATCCCATTTTAAAATGAGGCCTGTCAGAGATTTGTCTCAATGGAGTGAAGGATCTGTTCTGCAGCTAGGATGCATTTGTCAAGAAGAAAACAGCCATTGTGATAAAAGCTAAAGGTGTTCTGGCAGGCTCAGCAAAGGGGCTGTCAGCTGGGGAGGGGTGCCTGGGGCACCACTGAGAGAGGGGCAAAGCAGGACCTGGAGGACACTTGCATCAGGGATTCGTGGAAGAGATGAGAAGGTGCTCCAGGCAACCTGGTGAGCTGGGACACACGGCGCTGAGCAGGGACTGAAATGGTGAAACGTGATGCCAGCAGACAAGGAGTGAAGAAAATCTGGCAAGCTAGGATAGATACCACCGGCATTTCAGATAGGTGATGTCTGTCCACTCCTCTTTAGTCTCCCATTTGCATTACAGGATGTCTGTCCGTCTCCTGCTGACGGAAAATAGTTGGTGAAATGGGGACCTCGCTGCAGGCTCCACAGCTGGGGGCTTTCTCTACCATTTTCCCTCAGGTTCTCTGGGTGGCAGGGGAGCGTGTGGGTTTAGGCAGCTTTCAGGAGCTGGTTGGAAGCCTTCAAATGGAGTGGGATTGGGGGCGGGGGGGTAGAGAAAGGGACTAAACAACCGCTTAATTATGAAATATCTACGTTTTAATCAAATTATTAATTCTTAAACAGTACGAGGAATTTGATTTATGCTTATTTATCGCCAATAAGTGACGGTTCAGGCTCGCCTCCATCCCTCTCCCTGAGCCCGGAAAACTGCTGTACTGCTTCCCGGCGGGATGAGGAGTCCTGGCGGGCCGGGGAGCGCCCCGCAGCCCCGGGGCCGGCTTTTTCTGGAAACATGACAGCCGGCCGCGGGGAGCCGGCAAAGGGAGGGGGACGGGGGTGCCCGGCAGGACGCGAAGGCGCGACGTGGCGACGGTCGCTAAGGCAGTGACAACAGAGCGATCAACAGAGGGGCTGGTGCGGGGAGGCGCGGCTCTGGCAGCCCCTGTGCGCCGCCCGCCAGCCCTGCCAGCCAGCCCCGCTCGGAAATAGCTGCGCCCGGCCGCACCTCCGCTGGAGCCCACCGCGCACGGTTATTTTTGATCGGCCTGAGCAAGACAAAACTTGAATCGAGGAAGCGCGGCTGGGTTACAGAGAGCATGGCTGCGGAGGAGCGAAAAGGCTTCCCAGCCTGCGCAGGAACATCTCTCCGTCCCTCTCCCCTTGGCAGAGGGGAGCGGGGTTCGGCTGCCCGCTCGCCCGCAGAGCAGCCTCGGCCATGCCCTGAGCTGGCAGCGCTTTTGCCCCACGGCCACGCTTACATCCCACAGCCTGCGTGGCCGCCACGGCTTGCCAGCCCTCTTACGAGAGGAGCAGACAGGCGTCTTGGGCCACAAAACTGGCTTTGGGATTTCTGTCCTTCCCTCCTGCAGTTCAGGGCTGCATCCGCTCCGAAAGCTGCCGTGCCTGTTCCGATCTAAGCCTCCGTACCCGGACAGTGGGGATGTGCGACCAAGCCCAGCTTGCTTAAGCTCATGCTGCCACACCGTACTTTAGAAAACAGGGAAGATGTGGAATCCTCTCATCACAAAATTAATGTTCTGAACTGCAGCAAATGCCTTGACAATCAAAGTTATGTTCCAGCAAAGCACTAACAATCTCCTATAGTGCTGTGGCAAGGCCTCGAGTCGTGTTACATATACTTTTTTTTTTCCCCTTCTTGAAAAGGAGAGGAAAGAATTAGGCTCATTTACTAAGCTTCCATAACTGCAAAAGATTGGGTACCTTTAAAAATAACGGTATTTCCATGCAAATATAAACTTATCACAAGCTTCCTGAAGCACATGCAGCATAAAGGCAGTATCACTGCAGAGAAGGTATCTGCTTTCAAGGGGATTTGCATTCTCATTGAATGCTGGACCAGGTCCAGACCAGCCGGAGGATAACCACCCTCTAACCTCCCTGTGGAGACTTACAGAGATGAGACTGAAGCAGTATCATTTCTGACAGAAATCAAATCCTGGCTACTGCACTGCTGGGAACACTACAGACAGGAATAAAAAAAAATAGGGAGGAATTGGAATTTTAAAAAAATCTGTGAAGCTCATTTAGGTAATACCTTGTCAAAGGACCTGATATGGGAACACACTGCATATTTACTGAATGAATGCAGAAGTTAAGCATCTCCTAGCATAAAATATAATTTTAACAAATGGAACACAGAAATGTTAAAGCTGTCCAGTTATAGAACATGGGGTCAGTTACATGCTTAGATTAACCAACCTAAATAATACATCTAGTCAAATCATACATGAAACCACAAAAGAGCATTAAAAAAACACAATTTTTTCAAGTTCTCATCAGTGCATATCACAACGCTAGCATTTCAGAGGACAGGATAATTCCTAGTGATGTGTCTCCAAAGATTCAAAACTAAGTGACCTTAATGGAAGTTTATGAATATTAGGATATTGCATTACGGGTGCTAGGCACATATTCAGTACTTTCTTCTTAATGTAACGCACCCAGAGACACAGATAAGAAAATTCCAGGACAGAGTGATGAGCAGCTTCCAGGTATTCCCTATCTTGCTGTACTCATTCTGATGTAGTGGTAGAAACCTCTGAGCAGCCACACACAACAAACTGGATGACAAAAATTGTAAGTAATTTTGGAGAGCCAGCAAAGCGCAGGAGGCAGCACAGGAATGGGAGCAATGTGACTGCACAAGGCAGCAACCACTC
This sequence comes from Pycnonotus jocosus, assembly GCA_013400435.1. Taxonomy (NCBI): domain Eukaryota; kingdom Metazoa; phylum Chordata; class Aves; order Passeriformes; family Pycnonotidae; genus Pycnonotus; species Pycnonotus jocosus. Next base: position 257,159 of record VWYP01008551.1, on the reverse strand, counting down.
AGTTCTGCCAATCTGGCCAATAAATGAGTAATCTTCATATAATGCGTTCAGGGCCAGTAAGCTCTAAGACTGTCCCAAAAGAAGAAGCATCTGAATTGTATTAGACCTACAGAGACCTTTAGCTGTGGCTGGACTATCTGGGAAAATATGTCTAGACTACAAGAAAATGTCCTAGTTGGCTTGTTTAGGCTGTAATACTGGCAACCCAAATTATAGATATGCCAAACCCAAAAGACAGAAAGATATAAAATTACAAAAAACACTAAGTGCAATTTAGTTTTCAACTGATACCTAAACCTGTACTTCTTTAAGTCACAGTTTAAAACACTTTTGACTAGAATATTTGTTTTTTAGTTGTTTAGCATTTGCAGCAGAAATATTAATATAGGTCTGAAGAATGCATGAACAGAAACAGGCTGTCAGTAAAAGCAACAGGAAGGGCTATAGAGCAAAGTCAAAGAAAAAACCCTGAAACATTTTGAGAACCATGGACACACTGATAGCAGTCAAACAGAGAAGAACTGAAGAATGTGGTGTTTGCACCACCAAAAAAGCTGTGTCCCAGGAAGCCCACAGCATGGATTAGCACGAGACCTGTGCCCTGACAGGGGGAGGACAGCAGTGAGGTTGCACTATGCTCTATGTGCCCCTTCTTCTTCTGTTCACCCAAAAGGGAAGACGGCTGTAGCCAGGAAAACACCCACAGCAGGCAAACCCAGGAAACAGCCCCCAAACTGAGATTCATCTAGGGTGAGGTTAGCAAGAATCAGAGGCAAAAGGATGGACCACAACTGATGATTGCCAAAGGGTAGGGCAGGCCTATACAAAAAAAAAGGCATCACAGATCGACAAGTCAAGCAATGTGGTGAGAACTTGGTGGGTGTCCTCCAGGGACAAAATTGATCCTGGCCAGATCACTTTTTGGGCACACATCCCTTAGCCCTCTTCTGAAAAGCACGGGGGTTGTGAGAGTGGGAATGAAAATGATAAGAAGCAAGTGTGGGACAAACCAGATTTATTTAAAACAGATACCACCTTCTCTTTCCATAACGTCTCTCTGAGGGGGTTTTTTGCATTAATTTTCTTGTGTTAACAAGTAACAAAAGCTTCTCAGATAATCATTAGAACCTCAGAGCTGAAACTTGCAGAAAACTGCAGAATATACAATAAAATCCCAAGAACTAGCAGGCAATACTGCAAACAATTTAACACACTAGCACATAAGAAAGACAAGTGATGGAGAACCCCATTGCTGTTTATTTTACCTAGTTAATGATTTTTAAAGTACAATTTGCTCCATCAAAATGTTGAAAGAATGTTTTCTTAAAAATACCTCACTTTCTTCCCTGTTTTTAAATGTCCTCCTGGCACATTTAAATGGGCTCCATGAAAACCTCCATCAGCACTGCAAGTTAGATGAGGTTTAGGGTCTGATTGTATGTTAATTGTTTGCATAGAGACATTTTCTGAAGAGACAGGGGAAGGAATATACAGAAATTGGGGCCTGCCTCTAAAAATGGGACAGATTTACCAGAGGGGACAGTACTTGTAACATCAAGAGACCTGTCAGTGTCAGTGCTTTGCCATCACATGTCTGTGTGGGCTCTTCCTCTGCCTCCACATCCACAGAAATCTGGGGATTTTTGCCCAGGGAAGGCAGCTCTTCATCTGATACAGAAATCAGGAGCTAATGCAGTTTGCTATTACTTGAGCCAAACATTAGGAAAGGCCAAAAAAAATTTTTTTTAAAAAAAAGGAACAGGGAAATCTTGTAGGAAAGTAAACTTGGAGCAATTTCCTCACAGAATTAAAGCAGAGACTTATCTGAAAGTAAATTGACTTTTATGCTGAAATGAATTGGTCTCACAGATTTGGGGGGAGAGGGAGGGTGCAGAGGCTGAGTGTTACATCAATATAGCTACAGCTGGGTAACCACTCTCTTAATGCTGTAGTGCAGATCCTCACAGTACAAACTAGCTCTAAGAACTGGTCTCTTTATTTTGCACAAGAACACTTGATTTATTTACAGGTGAGTCTTGCCTAAACGGTTTACACCAGCACACCTGTAATACAGACACCTCTATAGTTGTATAGAAGTTTCTCTGTGATGCTATACCTATTCCCATATGGGAATATGCTGGACAGAGAGAATCAGTACTGAAATCAAACTGTTTCATGTTATTTTCAAAATAATTTGTTGCTGCAGAGTGCCTGCTTCTGAATGCTGGTTGTTCTTCAAGCACCAGTTGCTGTTTTCTGGGATTTATGACTGAAAGAATTAAAATCAAAGAAAACTAAAATAGATCTCCAAAGGATACTAATAGTTCCTTCAAGCTCTGCCACATTCCAATTCTCATTATTAGAGTAAAATATTCTTAAGGAAATAGATATGGCTCCCTAAATTTAAACATTTTTATCAAAAGGTAAATTCTAATTCATTATACAAATGTCCCATATCCCAAACAACGATCCATGCAAACGATAACTAGGTGATCATTTGCCCCATTTGTACATATATTTAAAGAGCAGCTGAAAATTTGGGCCATTGTAAATGTATGTGCATGCCACTCTTTTGCAAATGTAGGGCTAATGCCCTGGAAACATTCAAATGCCCAATGGCATCAGTGGGAATGGAGGGATTTCAGCATTTGGCAGAACTGAGCCTTTTCTACATGTGAGTATAAACACATTTGCTTGCACATAGAGAGGTTTTGAATAAAACACAGATGGACAATAATTTACTATTAATCTGGACATTCTCAGAGATTACATTCCTGACTATTGTTTCAATGTTATAAATTAAGATTTGGTAGTTCCTTTAAACATAGTTGATTTATTTTCTAAGGATTCTGGATTGTGGTTCTCAGCAAATTAAGAAAACACATTTCCAGCCAGCAGACCAATCATAATATTAACTCTCTCACAGCTGCCGATAACCTTTAAGGAGGCTTTCCTATTTATATCACAGCCATGAAAACATCCAAGAAACAGATTAATTAATAGTGATAATAAAAAATAAAGCCTTCAGTCATGTGTTCCATTCAGTCACTTGCACCCTTATATTTTTAAAATGAACAAAATACATTTACAGCTTGACAGGGAATTATTTTAAGGCCCTAGGATCCCTCAGAATCTCTTCTCACGTCTTTAGATGTCTGCCTTCCGCTCGCGCAGGCTGAAATGTCTAGACATCCAAATTAAGGAGTGACCAATCACTGACAGGCTGATCTCTCTGCCCACAAGGTCAGCACCACAGAGGCACACACGCTTGCTCGCACACGCACACATGCTGGCAGCAGGCACCGCGCAGGGGACCTTTATTTGGGCACAAAAATATTGATGTTGCTAAGTGATACGCAGGCAGCCACCGGCCGTAAGTCTTTGTGTTTGTTTGTTTATCACTGCGACTTCTTCCCCGAGTAAACAATGCAACGGTGATGCCGAGATGGAAGAACCTGTCTAAATTAAAATAGCCATGGAACCTAATTTATTATGTCTGCATGGTATCAACCTATTGCCTTTTCTTTTTTTTTTCTTCCTGATTTTGCTCTGTTAAGTCAGAAGGAAAAAATTTAGGAGGAACTTCAAAGCACACATATCCCGAATGGTCCCAATCATCCTACTTTTCTTCAGTTAAACAATAAAAACAATTTCTTTTCAAAGGTCCCTCTGCAACTTAAGCTTGCCGACATCACACTTAAGGAAAACTTTGATATTAAAATAGAGGTCCTGTATTAAATTCATATGTCTAGTCACTGGAAAAAGGGGCAACCTGACAATAGTATCTCAACACACCACATAATAAGTGTGCATAGACTATCCTTATCTAAAAATTCAGTCCCGCTCCCTTCACTTCAATCCCCCCAAAATGAACAGACACACACACACTCACACACAACTTTTTTGAGTCATCCCTAATTTGAAAAACTATTTTTCTGTGGTACTAAGAGTAGGTTTTCAGAAGCACAGCTATTCATGACAGGGGTCCTGTTCAGAGTTTTCGAAGTAAGTTAGCTTATTTGACTTCAAGGGAGTCAGAGTACAGAGAAGCTGCATTTCCTTAATCATCTCCCCTGGCTGGCTTTCAAGGCTTCTGGGGCATCCCAGAAATGCTGCAGGCCTCCAGCCTTGTGAGCCCCACAAGCCAATGGAGCTCCCCAGGGGAGGTACCCAGGTGAGATCCTGGGGAGTTCTGCAAATGCAGGTCCCAGACTTCACTGCACTGCCTGCAAGCATGTTGGGAGGGAATTGGCCCAGTCTCCTCCTGGAAGTTTTCCAGATTCCCAGAAATTTTTACCGTCAACATGGTAGACCATTAGATTGCAGATCCTTTTTTTTCGACAGAAGAATATTTCATAGAGCTTTGGCATAGTAGTGACACCACTGAAGCCAGGCTACTCTCCCTCTCACCTACAGCAGTGCTACTGACTCCTGGAGTCACACAGAACATATTGTTAGGGAAACAGTGAATGTATTTTGTCTTTGATTTTATTTTAGCAGCAAGTTACAAAGACGACTACCAATGGCAACTGGCTATGGGAAGCACACCTTGAGGAACACTTCAAAACTTCTTACACCTTCCTGGAACAGCAGAAGCCTGCCCAGCAATATAAAGATGAAAATGAGCTGAGAACTAACATAAAACAGTAATTCAGGTAACTTGGTTTTGGTTTCACTCTGGGTTCCTACCAGTCCTGTAATAAATCATAAGACAGTCATAAACTTCTGGGTTTAATTGTCATGCATATACCAGTTCCTCCCAAACTCTGCTTCACCTTCTCCCAGTAAAGCAACAGCCAGTCTATAAACCCAGTATTCTGTTGAGTGACTACATTTTGGATGTCTTGATGCATAACCATACCCAAAGCAGTGCTGCTCCAAACCATCTTCCATTCAGCCACCCGAACCAGACACGGCAACCATCAGTCCAGCAGGGACAGGACAGCTCGGTCCCTTTCTCCCTACATTGGTAATTTGCTGGGTGAGTCACCAGTCCTTTTCTGTCCCAGTTTGTCCATCTGTACAATGTTAATTGTAACAATACTGTAACAAAGCAAAAAGCACTGCTTTAGATTCCACAGATCAAAGACCAGAAATGCCCCTGTTCTGGACAAAAGCAATTTTTTGCCTCATTCCTGAGCTGCCTGCATGGCCAGCACTGGGAGCAGACCATTCCTTCAGGAATCACAAGGTAAGCGTACTAATCCTTATTCACTCAATCAATATTTTCCATCAAACCATTATTCCTGAAGATGTGCTCTGGACAAATACTTCAGTTGTGGGGTGATGAAAGAAGAGGGAAATGAGGACATAAATAAAACATGTTTTCATCAGAAAAGCTGTATGTTAATTAAAAATGTTCTTTTCTAAGAGACTTCTGTTTGTAGGAAGAATGAGATGCTGCAAAGGACAGGCACTACATCGAAGGACCTGACTTGCCTTAAACTACAATATAACCTCTCAGGCAATCAACACACACTGTGAAGAGCACATAATCACATATGAACTCATTTATATTGTTCTTCTTCCTCTTTTCTTCAAAAGCATTTTACATCTCACTAAAATTCTAATTGTCCTTTTGAAAGTTTACGCTTTTGATTTTGTGCAGAGGAGGAACCTTATTCACAAATAAACTTTTCAGGACGGAAAAGTGACAAGGAAGAAAAGATCAAGTCAGACAAGTATAACAGGAAACTCAGATGTAAAGATTTCAAATATTTCAAAAGATGTCATGATAGGTATATTCCCACCTCATTCCAAGCAAATAAGATTAGCATGTATTACTGAGAATTTTATGCCTCAGTAGAAGGCCCTAATTATATTTCACACTGCTCTGAAGATTCCTGTAATATACACACATCTTTAATGTGGAATTTTATACCCTATTTATAGCATATAGGCTCTTTTGATATTATTACTTTTCTGTGAAAGTTCCTTTGAAGTCAGGTAATTACCTTAAGCGAAATATTTAGCCTGTTGTGAGAACTGAACCATAAGATTTGTGTAGAACAAGTAAGTCATCATGTAGCTAAATATAAAGGTTTCTGAGCCACAAGTGGGGATGGAAACATTAATTATGAAGACAAAGCCAAGCAGGCATTTTAAAAGTAATTTAAAGTGAAAGCTGATAAATCTGTATGGTGCTACACTGTGCTTCATTCATGTCCCTAAAAACTATTTGAGCTAAGCACGAAAGAGAGAAAGCATTTCATTACTAGTTGCTATCCTTAGTAAAGCCACAGACCTGGCCAGAGTCAGGCTGGAACTGTGAAGAGCTCAGGAGGAGTTGCTAAGATGGCTAACAATCATCTGCAGAATCTTATCCCTAACCAGAAATGGTGCATCATTAAGGACTTGTAAATCTCGATTTTTCCTTACTGGATGAATGTGTGTCTCTTTCTCTGCAAACCCATGAAGTGGGATAAATCATGGAATCAAATTAGGTATGGTATTGATATATGTCAATATACAAAGTTATGTCACTTTTACATTGCATTTGATCTAGGACTGAACCACGACCATTTTTATTTGACAGCAGCATTTTAAAGAGACATCACTTGTAGTGAGAAGTCATCAGCAGATTTCCCTCTTCACATCCTCAGGCACAGTTCCTTGAAAATACCTAAAAGTACAGGATGATAAAAAGCAATGCCATATGGGTTTGCAATTTGTCATGCAAACGTTGTCCCTCATAAGCAATGCATAGCATAACACATGAACCCAAAACTTCAAGATGTAACAGAGCCACACATACTGTGCATACACTCACACTCACACACACACACACAACACAAAAAGCCAGTCAGGCAGTGCAGGACCACAAAACCAATTTATTATAATTTTTTACAGGGGGAACAAATTCACCTAATCTGCTGCTCCAGACAGGTTTTCCCAATTGCATGCACTTCAGTAATCTGAGAATTAAAACTGCTGTTTCTCTCACATTTTTTGCCGAAGCAAAAGTCTAGCTTCATATTAAGAATGCTTAATAAAACCAATACACATTAAAAACAGTCAGCAGGGAGTGCTGCAATTAGTTGCTTGCACAGTGCTTCCCTCTGTGCCTACCTGCAAATAATTTTCATCTTACAACGGACTTTCAGAATCTTCATCACCGTGCTGGGAGTAAGAAAGACCTCCTCTCTTTTTTATTCATGTGAGATGTAAATGTTAAGGCCACTGATTGCTTATCACCATTAGTTTATAGAATAAAATTACTTGTAAATTGGCTAAAAATATAAAGCTCCCCACTCCACGTGGGATCTCGTTACAGTCTGACTTAAGACACTGATATTGCAGTTTCATCCCCCAAAACTTAGGGGTGGAGGACTACGACTAAAAAGGCAGATAAGACATAGGTCCATAAGGATACAAAATGCTGGAAGAAACACTTAAGATGACAGAAGTATCTACATAGATTATATGGAACATTTTCCTTTACAGAATATAAAAATGCTATTGAGTATGTTCTTTTGGGGGGGTAGGAGGGGAATCTTTGGACGAATAAGGGTAGTCATAGGGAAGACAGGCGTAGAATATCCTGTTAGTCAGATGCAAAATTCACTCTGATTGCTGTGGGATTCTTTATATAAAGGCAGAGTCTACTGAGTGTACAGAATGCTTCGTGTTCTCAGCGTAATTCCTTCCATCTGAGCGAACGATGCTCAGCATTTTATAGGAGGCTCTCTTCCATCGTGAAAAATTGGCTGCAGATAACTTTGTTATCTGCATATAACATCTGCAATTCTCTGTATTCATATTCTTCCTTTCCAGCGTAACCTACTGAAGGGACTGCAGCATATACATGAAAGAAACCCAACTGTCAGGAGGAAACTTTAGGAGGGAATAGGAGAAAGGCTCTGAACTGCAGGCTCACAGAAGGGTTGAGAGAAGGAGGGACCTCTGGAGGTCATCTGGTCCAACGTGCCCCTGCTCAAGCAGGGCCACCGAGAGCCAATTGCTCACAGCTGTGTCTGGCTTCTCCTAGCCTTGCTCTGGCAAATGAGGGGCTCAGTTTGAGGGGAATAATTGCAGCTGTCTCATCTCATCCCAGGGATGCTACAGGACACTGTCCTTTCCTAAACCACTTCCACAATGTATCTTTCATGAAAAGTTCAACCTTTCTTTAAAGGCTTCCAGCCAGAGCCTGGTGGCATTTGACATCAGCTCTTCTGATGCCAGTCTGACAAAGGAGAATTCCATTTTGTCAGAGCTTTGTTCCCAACTGCTGTAACCTAGCCAGCAAACATAGCAAAATGTCTCTACCAGGAGCGAGTATGCAAACAAACAAAAAAATGCTGCAAAAATATTCAGTGTGAAAGAAGGCCACACCCACCACCTAGGTCTGTCGAAATCCATCTTTTCAATGTATCTATATCCTCACGTTGCAGGTTTGTCAGTTTATTAATTGAAAATTTGTCTGTGAGAGTCTTTTGCACGTTCGTTGCAGTCTTTATAAAGATATTCCTCACAAATGCCTTGAGGTCACACTTAAAACCGTGGTGTGAACTATGCCAGACGCGGAATTTGTGAAGGAGCTTCTCCAGTGCTGTGCGTGCTGTCTGCAGCTCCGAGGGCAGGTGCAGCTCCAGCAGGCCCTTCCCTGACGCCCAGCAGCCGCCACGGCTCCTCTCGGTCACGGCTGATTCCCACGAGATGGCAGGGCACAATTTAATCTGGGTTTAATCTGAGATTTTAAGCGATGACTCCTTTACTGACGCAAAAGTCTGCCAGCGCGCTGCCTCGCTACACATCTCTCACGATCCATTTCCCTCACGGAGCGTCTTTGCAATTTTCCCTGGATCAAAACATTGCCCGTCTCTCCCTGCTGACGGCAGAGCACTTGTTTCTTTAGAGCTCTTCTGCAAAGAAAAGTTGTGGTAACTCTGAAATAAAGGTAGTTTTAGGTTGTGTGATCTCCCTGAAACACCACTCAGGCAGTGAAACACTGAAATGGCAAGGAGTTGAAAATAAAAGGAAGGGAAAAAAAGACAAAAATGAAGAGTGTGGTTTTGGTTTGGCTTAAGGTTTTTCAGCTTTGATTCTCGTCACTGCTACTAGTGCTTTGATTTAAATCAGCCTTGAAACAGCCTTGAGATCTTTAGTAAGAAATTTGAACTGAAATGGAAAATTAACACTGGCTCATCAGTACAGCCCCTCAGTTACACAAAATCTCCAACAACAAGATGGGAAAAGAAGAATACAATGACATTTCTTGTAGCCATGCATAGAGCTGGAGAGAAAAACAACCTTTTGCCAAAAGCTAAGTAAAGATTTCCCCTTCCTTTCACTATCATTATGGTTTCTACCACCTTTTCTGCCTGAGACAATATTTCAGCTGGCTATCTGGGAGCATTCTGCAGAGAAGCTCCCACACTACCTGTCCAAGCTGGGAAGAAAACAGTTAAATTCAGCAGCAAAGTGACAAGAGAGGCAGCAGCCTCCGGCAGCCATGGGAACAACAATTTCTACAGACTAGAGGCTGAAATTTCAGAGGGAAATAATCCCAACTGTCATAGGCAGGTCAGAGAGCAGGGCCCCAGTGGCACTGGCTTGAGTTTTAAGGCAAAATGTTACCAGAGACATGTGTGGACCTGACTTTACCATCCTCTGAAGGGCCATAATAATGACATCCACATACCTGCAAGAGGTAATAAAACAAAGCAGGAATTTTGCCTGCACAAAATGTAAACATCAAAACAGATGGCGCAGTTATGTTAATCAGTTAATGTTTGCAGAGTGCTTTGAAGATGCAAAGCTCTGTAAAGGTTCTAAATACTTACAGTCTTGTCTAGACATCATCAAGCTCATTTTTAGATTGCAACCTTTTCAGGCCAAACAGAGCCTCTCTGTATATGGTTGCACTGTTCCTTCTGTAGCAGGCTCCAATCTCAGGACGTATTTGCAAGAGAGGAGTAACAGAGGAGCAGCTCCTGGAGATGGAAAGCTCAAGCCAATAGCTCTTTCTAAAGCAGCATGAAGTAGCACAGCAGAGGGTTGGGCTGAATATCATCAGGGAATCAGATGGAAGTCAAAATGTACGATACCAGATTTCACCAGAGAAACAGGTAAAGATTGAGGCTGTCACAACAAATAATCCCTTAAAAAACAGTTTGCCATGATGGCGAGAACTGTATACTTGCACTAACAAGCCCTGATGAGAAAAATCCACCTTTGAGAGAATAAACTATGTATGTAGACTTAACAGAGCTGTGAGAAGTGCAGAGACAATCTGCATCACCCATGGCCCAAGTATGAAATATAACAAAGTGAGTTATGAACAATGAGATCACAGACTTTTTTGAGGTTTGGGAAAACTCCATCTAAACCATTTCAAAACTCACACTTTTTATTTGCTCTAAGGAATGTGGAATGCAAATAAAATTAAACTCCAGGGGCTTATTCTGCAATAACCAAGCCTTCTGTGCCAGGTTGCCTTGCAACCTAACCCAAACCTTACTATTCTGACATTAAGAAACCACAGATCTCAGAAACCTTTTCCACTCACATTTCCTCATCAGCTCAGACTTTAAATGGGGAAAGAAGTCTGGTGTTACACAAAAGGTGCAGACAGCTGAAACACGTAATCCTTATTCATACCCTAAAAATAGACCCTAACTGACCACCCAGTGCATAACCATGCTACTGAGCATGGAATTGAAGTTGGAGATTTCAGTTCAGCTGCTAGCTTGGGGCTAGGTGAGGAGCCAGCTTCCACTCCCTCTGAAACAGCCCCCCGACCCATTCTGAGGTAAAATGTACAAGATCCACAGGGGAATAGCATCCCTTTGCCTTGAACAGAAGCTCAGCTCTGGTCAGGAGGACTTGGAATCAGGATAGAAAAGACTAAAGGAAGAGAGGTGTGTTTGTGTTTAGGAAATTGATCTTTTTTACCCTAAAAATAAAAACTTCCCCCCCGCCCCAAGACTTGGGAGAAAGATGGCTTTATTCTTGTTCACACTTTTGAACTGTCTTCCAAAATCTACCTTCCTACTGTGCTGGGGCAGTATGCCATGGGTCTGCAACTAGCTCACTATTCCCATAAACAGCTGTATAACAAAGCTCCTGTGCTGCAGACTCACTTATTTTTTAGGATATTTTCCTGCTTTTGAGGTTTTTCCTATTTCCCAGCCTCCTCACTTCAGTTGTTAAACATTAATTTCTAAGCAGAATAAAAGCTTTATTATCATTATAGCCCTTACTTCTCAATTTGTTCGCAAATAATTTCTGTCACCTTCCCAAAAAGAAAATTTTAATTGGAAATTGATTGAATTAATAAAAAAACCTTGAGTCCTTTGTACTGGCAGAGCACATTAAAGAGCAATGCCAGCACCATACCGACTTCTTTCTTTCCAGGGAAAGCACTGCCTCTCCCTCTTTGTTTCAAACAGCATGTATACATAATAAGTCAAATTTTCAGTCTCATCTTAACTGGGTTACCAACTTTCCTTGCCCATAATTTTGCATATGCTCAGATAATTATGTCCTGAAATTTGCAAATACAATTACTTGCTGACACACTTTGTTATCTGAATGATAAAGTATTTGATTGTATCCAATGAAAACAATATTAAGACGGGGAAGCAAACGTGTTTTAGCAAACCTAATGCACTAACTTAAGCTTCTGTTGTTTTATGGAAACATGATCCTCTAACAGCATGTCTACACCCTGTAGAGAAGTATTGTCTGGAGACCTTACATTAAAAGCAGGAAAGCCACATCGCTGCATTACCACGTTTGCACTTGCCTGCTAAGAAATACAGCTACACAGGAACAATCACCTTTTCATTTTTTTAAAACAGAGAAGTTGGCCTGCATAAAAATCATCAAGTTAATTATAGCATAATAATGGAGTCACAAAATAACTAACAAAAAGGTGCTGCCAAGTTAAACTAGTTTAGCATTCATATTGCATCTTGGTATCTGTAGGTTCACTACATGTAATAAAACTTCTTGATTTCTCTCCCTAAGAGAAAATTTGCAAAAAGTGTTAAATAAGAACTCCTGATCAGAAGAGCAACTGTGAAGATACTGGGCTACAGTTTAGCAGAACTAAGAGGTTTTTGACTGAGTTTAGTTCGATTTGTAACTTCTGAGGCTACATTTATTTCTCATTAGTTCAAATTTAGCAAATCTTCCATTATTAAACTTGAATAGGAAATCCTTAAAATTGCACACTGGGTCTCTGAGAGGACTGGCCCTCTCCCACCATAGTCTCACAGAGTTCTCACTGGATTTCCTAGTGCTCACCATAAATGCAAACAAGTAACTGGAAAATCCAGATGAGGTTCAACTGTATTTCAAGAACAGTTATGACACAAGAACTTGATACAGAGCTCAGATGTGATGCTGGGGAGATTACACTAACAATTCATTTTCATTAGCAACTTACAGGAGAGACTGCGAAGTAGGGATAAGCAGCCTGTCAATTACATTTCAAGATATTATTAAGAAAACCCAAATTTTTTTTAAAAAGTTACCAATGTACTTACAGGCTTTATCAGTAAGATCATGAAGGAAAAGCTTTTCATTAACAATATTATTCTCTGTGTTTGAACATGCTGTCATCATTGGAAAAAAACTACTTAGATCTTGGAGTAATTTGTTTTAGGTCTTGAAAGGGGCACTGAATAAAAACACAGTGAAATACAGTGAGAGATATTTAACAAATTAATACTGTATGGAATCAATCAACATAACATGAGTTACCACTTCAAAGTATTCAGAAATTGTGGCAGCACTTGTATCAGAAGAGCTTAAATATTCTTTTTTCTTTAATTTTATCTAGTTTCAAAGCCTTCAGGGATCATATGTTTAAGCTTTTCTTTGCAACTGAGAGAGCTGCAAATTAACCTTTTTTACAGTGAGACCAAAATTCTTAAGTATTTCTATAATCTGTAGCCTTGGAAGGCAGGTTTTGAAGAAAATGCAAATCAGTGGGTGGCTACAGAGGAGGACTGTAAGAGTTGGTAAATATAATCCAGCAATGACAACATATCATATATTGGATAATAACTTCAGGAACAATCAAACAGCAAAATTTCAGTGAAGTCTTGAACAGTGTGCAAGACTGTAATCCAGAGTGTCAGCACTGTGCTGGCCAAACCATAGACAAGGCATCTCAATATACCACACACCAGTGTTAATATACAAGGGTCAACCTGACTCCTTTGTGTAGCACAACCCCTCGATGCCCATTCTCAGTCATCCATAGCTAAGTGCTCCAGCAACTCAGGAGGAAGCCTACACTTCATCAGACACCTTCACAGGACACATCCTACCAGCACACAGCCCTTGGCCACCAGGGACAAGCACAACGCTTTTCCCCATGGGCTGCCAAGTGTTGTTCCTAACACCAACCTGAACTCGTGTTTGTATCGCACACTTTTGTTCCCACTGCAGGATCAAAAGGTGTTTGCTCTTTGCCTTAGTAGGCTCTACACCAATGAGATTTCAGGAAAATGTGCCAACTCTGCCAATCAGGGCTTTCATGTTTTTGTTGGAGCCTAAGGAGGGATGACACAGTGTGTTTACACCTCATGAGGCTCTGAACTCTCCAGTTCCCTGGGCAGAAGACAGTAATGATCACAATGCCCTGATTACAGATCGCATTTTGTTCAAATGTTCAAATCTTTGCAGCCTTTCTGTTGTATTCAATGCATTTTGACCAAAAACTGCTCCAGAGTGCAGGCAAAAACAGCTGGGAAAACAATAAACCTCTCCTTATGCAGTGAGAATAAAAATAAGAAAATACAGGCCACATTCAATATAATAAATGTCTAAGAAATTCCTCTTTGAGTTGATACTTTGACTCCACTAACTATATTCACGGGAGACAAATTGTTTTGGCATACAGAGATAAAAAATTGTGACAGCTCAAGTTAATGTTGTACCACAATTATCAGAAAATTCTATTTTGACCTTTAAAAAAATACAGTATTTTTAGCCTTTCACCCACTCTTAATCCTAAGTGCTGTACAACAGCCCTTGCAAGTTTGGCAAATATTTTTATTTTGCAGACAAGGAAACAGGATAAAATTTTTAAGTGACTTCTCCAAACCATTACTAGACCTGAAGAAAATTTCAGAAGACCCCATCCAGTAACTTGCATTACCCACTAATCAACATTCCTGACAGAGTATATAAGTTTTAACTATCATCCCTATAAATGTTTACATTATATCTACTGAATGGCTACATTAGTTGAACAAATTGCAGTAAACTAATCTCTTACTGGGTTGCTTTCCTGTTGGGTCAGCATTACAGTCTAGGTCACCACACAGCTGTAGGAGAACTGTCACAAGGAAGTGGGCAAGAACGTGTGGCCGGAGGTAGAGAGCAAGACCAAGTGCAGACAGAGATAAAATTAGACACAGAGAACAGACAGTGATCTAACAAAGTCCTCTGGTTTAGCCACAGAGTGCTGTAGGGGTTTGGTTGGGTTTTTTTATTCATACATAAAAACATAGAAATATGGGGCTGAAGAATTCACATATTAACTAGCCCGACCCACCTACTCTAAAGTGAGAACAGGCATATGCACATTGCCCATGGCTGATGATTGTCTAAGCTGTTCCCACCTCTTGTGAGGATACTGCATTGAGTAACCCTCAGGTAGCCACTGATGACATTTCATCATCTCAGTAAGGGAAAGATCTCACAGACTTTTAGTCTAAATCAGCTCTGTGGCACATTAAATTGATTTTTTTGCTTCCTCTGGAAATTATGGCAAGCCACTCATTACTGACACTAAAACACTGACATTTTTCATACCAAAGACTTATGTCCTTTCTGTTCTCCTTTTTTCCAATCTTTTCTCTGTGGTTACCTATTTGAAATCTCTTATAATCCCAAACTTTCTCCACTTCAGTTTTGTCTCTTGAAGGGAGAGAACTCTCAAAACCAAACACAGTATCCCACTGATGATGATCAGTACCAAACATTGCAGCAAATGACTTCCATTGTCTGACAGTTGATTTATCCTTATGTGCAACAGTAAATGCTGAGTGAATTCCAACAATATATTTTTATGTGGAGAATAAAATTAAACATGATGCAAGGAAAGTCCCTGCTCCGCTTTTGAAACAACATAATTACACACACATTCTCACACACATTATAAACTTGCCTGTATGACCTACACATTTCATTTCTTGTTATTCACTTTTATTTATTCAACATTCTCCATTGTTCAGAAATGTTGTGTGCCATGACCTTGTCACTACAGTCAGGAGACTGAGTAGGAACATCCTGGATGAGACAAAAGTTGCACCTGTCAATAACTGCAAGGACTGCCCTTTCAGAGTGGCCTCTCTGGCCACTTCAGAAGAAAGAAATGAAAAAAGAGAGCAAGGCTCCCAGCAGCAAGGCAGTGAACAAAGAAGATGTGGACCAAGTGCCAAAGGTTCACTGCTGCCATGAGCTAACATAAGCAGGGGTTAGGGAGCAGATCTTTCTATTTCCATAGGGCTTCCCATTTTGCAGACTGCCAGTGGTCAGAGGGACCTGCATGCACTGAGGGTTTTGTCAGCTTCAACTCTTTCTTACGAAGATGGACCTGAAAGAACTGAGAACTGCAAACTGCCAGGAACATGGGAATCTGGACAAGTGTCTCCCTAAATTACTGGGTATGTGGACTGATGAGTGCTGGCTCTAATGCTCTTTGCTTTTTCCCAAACTATTTTTCTGCCAAGTAAGTTCCCAGAAATACTTGACTCTAGTGGAAAACACCTGCATTTGCACAGCTCAGGACAGATGCCTGGACAGCACAAGCTGAAGTCACCACCACTGACTCAAATGTGGAACCAGAGTCTTCAATCCCTTTGGCCAGGCCTGGAAAATCCCAAAGAAAATCAAGAAATCAGTTCAAACAAAACTATTTTTATATCTTAAGAACCAGCAGATCCATTCATATTGATTACTTGAATATTGCAAACTAAATGTTTTCTTATGACACACTACACGTGTTGGGCTTCACTCAAATTGTCTCTCATACCTCATCATAGCACAAGCAATCTATAATGTTTTTGCAAATCAAGGCAATGGATTTCCTTTAATTTCAGCCAGCAGCTGTTGAAGTAGACCAATAAACAACAACAGCACATGTCCCCTGAGCCCCCAAAAAGGCTGTAAATACATTTAACAACCTGCAGCATAAACACATCTTCTGCTTTTAACCACCACTGAATACCTTTCAGAAAGTGTTTTTGTTAAGTGTGTATTTGAAGAGAAGAAAGGATTTAAAAGACACACTGAAATGTCTCTTTTTCCAGCGGACACATCCGCACTCCCTGCTGCATTGCATCTCCCAGATGAATCAGCAATCCACAAACACCAGCAGCTAACCAACTTTCTGAAAATGAATTCAGCAATCAGTCTGATTAATTTAACATTTACGCATTTTAACGTGGAAACTTTAACTTGGGGAATACGTGACAACTGGTGGAAGTCACAGAAGCCTGTAATTGTGTCTTGGTTGGCTTTAAGGTATTTCCATAACACGCTCCCACTGTTAGTAGTGTGTGGTGTTGGACAGATTGCTGGCTATGGCACTGAGCTGAGGTTTCAAGAGTCCCACTCACGTGGACTCACACCACAGGTAGCCACCACAACTCTCTGTGCCACCATCCTACAAGGCACATGGTTGAGTTGGTCCAGAGTAACGATACCCAGCATGTTTTTTCCCGGAGAGCTGTTTTTCCACGCGGATCTCTCCAGCGATGGCTCAGCAGTTTGGCCTTGCCAGCAGCCAAGGAACTGCCGAAACCTCCATGGTGGCAGGCAGATGCAGAGCCAGAAGGCTCTTGTGCTGACTTCACCAAGGAAGCCACTGTCTTACTGAGTTACTCTCTCAGGAGGCAGCAACCTCTAAAACTCCCCTTGAGCTTAGCTAAGAGATGCCACCACAGTAGCATACATAATGTGCTGAGGCAGCTTCCAGCTTAAAAAAATACACAAATAAAGAAAAGAGACACAAAAAACCAACCTGAAATATTTAAAAATAATGAAACTTGAGTTAAAAATTAAATTGTGTTTCTTTATAGCACTGACGTACCTGGTGCTTCACCAAATCTGCACTTCATCCAAGAAGCACTGTATTTATATAAAATGAAACCAGTTATAGTCTTTGCCATCCTTACTAAAAGTGATGGGCTTCAGGAAGCCATAACCCACTGCCTGGGAGAAGAGTCCTTGAGGAGACATCTCTAACCAAGAGATGCAAGCCGAGAGAGCTGGTGATGCAAGCCCCAGTGCCTCCTTGCCCCTGAGACCAGTCTATCGCAAAGTCTGGTTAAATTAAATCAACGCCAAAAGTTTCCTGTTGCTGGTGCAGAATGTCTCACATTCATCCCAAGTGACAACTGTGCCTTAGACTAAATCTCTGAAAAAACAGGATATGCTGGGGAAGAGCTGGTGTACATCTGCCTGCCATTTCAACTCCACCTCCAGCTGGGGTAAGCAGGAGTCACTGGGAAGGTATTGACACTGTACCTCAGCCAGGACCATCCCACCAAGGATACATAAGAAATGACTAACAAAGGAGACATCTGTCTATGCAGTGTGGAGTGTCACTGGGAAAAACATAGTTTTGGCTATGTACAAATCCACTTTTCAGTGTAAGATTGCAGATCTTGGTACAGTGCTGGACTCAGGGCAGGGTGAAAGTCAGTGGTTGGACCAGGTGGGAGATTCTGGCATTAGTGGTCAGGCAGTTAATAAGAAAATCACTTTGCCTTCTATTTCTGTTTCCCTCCCTCACTCTGTTCCTCATCTTCTATTTTTGCTTTTGTTTAACCTTATTTTTTTCATTTCAACACATTGAGGCAAAGATTGAAGACTTCTGCGCAGCTGTTCAGCACTCAGGTTGCCTGGCCACTTGTTTTCTGTTCTACCTTGTCTTGCTTCACAGTTTGTGCTATTGCACAGCACTCCAGTCTCCAGAGAGTTTCTGTCCTGGTTTCTAATTGCAGTGTATGTAAGAGGTGCTAAGTTTTCAATAAGAACTATAAATCACTAACAAACCCAGAAAGAAGAATTTGAAAATGTTTTTCCTTTAAGCAGAAATCAAATGACTCAAGGGGGAGTGGGGGAGAAACAAAGGCTGATCAGAGAAGGCTTACAAAATCCCCTTCCAAAACAGAGAGCACTTACCTGAGTAAGGAAAACTGCCTCTGCTGGCTTTAAAGAAAACACTCGACCTTGGGCATCCCTGTCAGGCTACAGAAGTGTTTCTGCTCACCTCTGCTGACACCTGTACCTGCTCAAAGTGGAAACTCCACCAAGCAAGAACAAGACACACAATATGGGGCAAACAGTGACTCCCCATGGGAGGCTCTGCTGGGGTATGCAGTAGATCCAAGGAACTAGGAATAACCTGATTCATCTCCAGTTCCACCTCCATCTAGGAAATGATCTTCAGGTAGGCACTGCACTGCAGCTCTTGTGTTTCCTTGGTTTTCCTAAGAGCTTTCTGTAGGTTCAACTACCTTTGACTCCAACCCAACCCACAGAAAGCACACAGTAATGAACTACAGCAGAATACCTTGTTCCATTGTAAATGTTTAACCTGGTCAGAAAACACCATGCAAAGAGTAATGGATCACTCAGTCACTATTGTTACATTGCAACTGAGGAAAAGATAGCTGGAAAGATTTTACTACAGTTTGATAAGGGCGATGAGAAGTGCCTTAAAACAGGGCAGCATGATTTGAAATGGTATTTGTGCAGTAACTAACACTATTTTCAACGCAAGTGAGTGGAAATACAACCATGCTCAGCTGCAAAAAAAAAAAAGTAATGTGCTTTGCTGCTATCAGAAAACCTTCAAGCAAATTCTTTGTACACTGGTAGGGAAGTCCTTTGGTTCTGCTTCAGTCAAAGGAAAAAGTCAGTTCTACACTGTGAAACAGTCCAATTAATGCTCCTAAAGCACCGAGAGAGGAAACANAAGTGCTGCCAGCTCCAAAGGGGGGGGTGGGGGGGGGGGGGGGGGGGGGGGGGGGGGGGGGGGGGGGTTGCAAAGAGTTTGTGACAGTTTCTTGATTTTATTAGCTTAGGCATTCAGCTTCTGGAAAAGATGTACAAATTACTATCTACAGTGACATTACCTCAGCTACATATTTGTTAGAGAGGCTGAGTAGCAGAGTCTGGGAAAAGTGTGAACTATTTCTCAAAGTAACCTCTTGTCCGTCTGGCACATTTCAGGGGACAGAACGTCTGGGTCACATAGGAGAGAAGCTGGAGTCTCTGTGAACCTTGACAGAGCCATGTTGCAAGCTGCATGAACTGCTTCAAATGAGGCAGCTGTGGGGGGAGGGCCACTCTAAATGTCTCACAAAAGCAATTAAAATACTGTAAAGCTTCTGGAATAAGAGACTCAGCATCGACAACGCTTGAAATTGTATTGCAAGTCTCATGATGCTCTATTTAAAGTTGTAACTTTTGAAAACAACTGATTACCTTGGAATCAGCTGACATTAAAGAAGGCCTCCAGCAGAGCTCATACAGAACAGCCTGAAAAGCCCAAGTAGGCTACAAAGCCTCAAGAAAATAACCTGTTTATTAAAGGCTCGTGCTCTTTAAGCTGATCTTGATTCTGACAGACTGGCTCAAGACTTTAACAGTTGGTGTAAGCCGTATCAGAGAGGTGAAAAAGCCCCAACAAACCCTGCCTAAAAACTAAGCCTAAATGAATTCCTCAACAGCATGAGAAAATTGGCAGCAAGAATGGAAAGCTATCTCCACATTGGCTTGCCTTTGAAAGTCTCTCAACCAAACAAAAGAACATAAATCTCATACTTCTCTAAATCAAAGGGTAATAATTAAAATCAGCAGAACTCCAGAACTACGTTGGGTTTATGGAGCCATTCCCAGAAGGAAAGGTAATAAAGAGTAGAAGAGTATCTCTGGCTTGTTGATTCCAGTACAATAGCTGGAGCCTGGCAGTCAGCTGCAAAATAGGTGCAGCAACTTCAGAAACAGGAGATGTGGGAGCTGGTGGAAAACAGATGGATGGTTTGCCTACTATGCCAGGGAAGGTTATTTTTTGCTGCTTCTACTTCCATCCACACAAATTATAATATACATCCTGTGGATGTTGACTGTGAGGGAAGTGGGGCGAGAGGATCAGGCTGCGGCCACAGCAGTGGGAGAGAACTATCAACACTCATCAAAGGAGCCTGGATGGGAAAAAAAACAGTCTTCAAGTAGGCCAGATCAAGATAACAGAGATGTAACGCCATGAATAAACTATCACTTCCACCTTTGCTACATTTATCTCTTCCTTCATCATTATTTCTCCACTCCCCCCCACCACTCCTTCAGATTTCCAAGTAAGACAGAACATCGAGATGTGCACTTCAATTTAAAAGGGAAGGCAAAGAGGAAGACACAAAGAGATTAAAGCAGTCAGACTCACTTCTCGCTTGAAAGTTTTGTTTTTACAAAAGGGAGGAGGTTGGTCTGATTTACTCAGCTGCCGTTTTGTCAGGGTTGCCACAGGCATCATTGCCACAGGCACCGGAGCACCTCCAGCCAAGAGCAACTGAGCCTGCTGGTGAGAGCCACGCCAGAGACGGGAGCAAACAGGGCAGGGAAGTTCTTCCCATCCAGCCCATTTGGCACGTCACCACGGAAGACTAGGAACGGTGCTTTTCCCGCAGGAAAAGGGTCTGTTTATCTCTATTAGACACAGATAGGTATATCCTTTTCATAGTCCTCATCTCTCTAAAGCTGCTATCATGCCAAAAAGCTGTTAACAATAAAAAGCACACTTTTTTTTCTAAGATGGAAATTAAAAATAGTTACAATCATACAAAGAATTCCTGGCAACTCTCAATGCCTGTTAGGCCTATCGCTGCTTAACTTGCTGCATGGAAATAATTTAGAAGTGGAAAGACAGCCAGGCAACTCACAGGAGACTTGTAGTCCGTATTTTTCCAGATTTTGGTCAATGTCTTATTTCCCATTTGTTTTTAATATACCCAGGATTCCTCTCAGACCCACTAAGCTCTGCATAGCTTTTGTTCATTCAGTTTAAAACCTGTTCCACACATACCAGAAAAAAACAAACAGGAAAAAAACCTTTGGGGAATGGAGCACAGCTGCCATTAAAACTGCATTAAGCTTTCCCTGGCCCAACACACCTCTAGATAATGACCATAAAGCAGAAGGTTAGCAAGCCTGGTCTTCCTCATTTATGTGACTATCCATTTAAATGGTTAGAGGGAAACACAAATGTCCCTAAAATGAGCCCACGGACACATGCCAGCCCCACACTCAACAGCAGGGCCCAGCTTCAGCAGGGAGAAGAGACTGGGAAGGAGCAGTGGGATCCAGTCCAACCTTTCATCCACCTGTCCTATGGTGAGCAAACCAGAGTGGTTCAGTTGAAAAGGGCTTGTGCCCCTACAAAACCTGTGTGATGCAACTACTGCCTTGTACTGGTGTTGATAATCATTCCTGAAGCTCCAGCAAATGTTTTTACTTTGGGCCATTCTTGTCACAGGACCTGCCTCATCACCCTCCAAGAGCTGAGCTGAGCTGGTCAGCTGGAGGGAAGGATGCAGTGGTTTCCAGCAGCAGCTTCTGCAAGGCTGACAGTTCTCTGTTCCAGCTGCAGAGATGAGTCTGCTGTTCGAGCACAGCTTAGCAAGGCTTTTGAAAGATGTTTTTGCTTCACTAGCAACTGTTTGAGTCAGTGGCTGATCAGGCAGAGAGAACTTTCCACTGTGGAGACACCAGATAAATTGTTAGTTTACTGGACCCTGTAACCATTTCGAAGAACTGGGATGGTGCCAGGCCCAAGCTCCGAAGTCAGGCTGACGTGTTGCTTGCATAGTGTATGCTCATGCAATAACACTGTACAGACTGATAAATCACTGCATGGAATCTATTTATATGTGCCTGCTGAGATATATACTACCAGGTCAAAGCCTTGCATAAATGTAAATATTTAACAGCAAAACAGGGGTAAGACTGTGCCTGTATCAAAACATTTTCAACCGAGGCCTTTACGTGAAACTCGTAACAGGCCAAATAACTCCTGCTCCCTGCTTTACAGAATCCATGTTCTGCTGGTGATTAGTATGTGTTTACTGAAAGACTCCATGTGCTATCTGAAGCTGACAGTTACCAACAACTCTCTGCACACAATAGTCCTCAGGGCAATGTGCTACCCTCTTTAATACTTCCTGAAGAGTCCCAGCTCTGTCTCCTGTGCCTTGGACAACCTTTCAAAAATGAGGCAGAGGCAGGATGGAACACGGCACTGTCACACACAGTGCGTGCAGACGTGTCATGCCCTACCAAAAACTGAAAAGGCCCAAAACAATGTTCACGTAAGCAGCTCAGTACTACAGATAAAAAATACACAAACGCATGTGTTGCATAAAACTTTTCAAAGACTGTGTATAGTTAGATATGAAATCAAATTAATGGCCGACATGATATTGTGTAAGCATAATTATCAAGATGATGGGATGGATTAAGATAATTTAAGGAATAGGAACAGGTTTGTAAATCTTGCCAGATATATTTATCAGATTGGAATATTTTGAAAACCTCACCAAACAAGCTCTGACTTTAGAAAGAGGAAGATTAGACTCTGCTGTTGCACATCTACAAAAACAAAACAGAAAGGTCAAAGCAGTGTGCCTGACATAAATTGCACTTGGAAATTTCATTACGGATTGGCACGCACTCTATTCACAGCATCATCTAAAGTTACCTTCAGCCAGGAAACGAAAGATAAAAGCTTCCTCAATATTCAAGAAGTATAAAAAAAGGAAAACAGTATCTCAAGTGTAAAGCTGTCCAAAATGCTCAGTAAAACATATTCCATCTATGAAAATTAAGCTCTAGTCAAAGGAATATTTAAGGACTATTCTGCTTCGTAGCCTTCCCACTGGACCCAGCCATGCTTCCTAAGCACAGATCATGTCCTAACTCAGCACATAGCTTTAGCTTTAATGACACAACTGCAAGTCCTTTTAGCCTGAGCTACAAAGACAAAATTTAGCAGGCCATAACCTAAGATTTAACAGTACCAAATTAATTCTTTAGCATAATTGTAACTGTAATTGCTATAAGACACAATTCTGCCCATAAAGTACCAAAGGAATTTTAGCATATCTTGGGCAATGATTCAGTCATCTAGTAAGAAGAGAGCTTATGTCATATACAGTTTAGGTTAACATCCACACATACCATATTAGAACCTCCCTGATGCTACAGATTTTATTCCATTCCATGCTATGCAGTCAACAAAAATGTTTCAAGGCTTGTTGTTCACAATATTTTAAGCCAAAAATAACTAAGAGAATCATAGTTGCTAGAGACCCATGGAAGTTAGGAGGAATATCCACACCAATGCTTTTCTCCTCTAACAAAGCTGAAGAATGTGCCTTCTTCTGTGCTGATTAATGTGAAACAATAGGATGTCCATAACATCTTAGGTGAAGCTTCTGCAGTCAGGGTTAGGGACTTTCCCTTGACTTAATTCTTTGAATCAATTTTACTTCCAACCATGTTCTTTTGTTCATCTAATATATTCAACAGTTCAGCAATAATTTTAGAAACAATCCTCTGTGAAATAGCTTGAGTCAGGTATTTCACATGGTTTTAAAGAGTTTTCTGATTTGAAATCTGGCCACATCATTTAACAGACCACCAACTCTAGCTGAAAGGTGGAACTCTCTTCCAGGTTCTGTGAATTCCCCCCACCCTTCCTCAGCTTCACAGATTCAAAACAGATGCCTTTCCATATGTTGTGAGGATTAGTATTTGTTTGCTATTTTGGGCATGAAAAATACCATAAAGCATGTGTCTTTATTCTAGGTGCACAGAGCCATACCATTCTAGGGCTCTGCAATCTCTACAAAGCCTGACACTGAGCAATCTGCAACTTGATCAAATCTAAACTAAAACAAGGCTACCTAGGCCTTGAGAAATACTACTGACTGCTTTCATGAAAGGAAACACTTTTCCCTGCAATATGCAGATGACGGTAGAATTGGCTTCTCAAGGCTGCTGAGGGTAAGAATTTCACAAAGTGTATGATGACATCTGTACAGATCAAAAGGCTGTCCAGAGTTGCAACAGTTAAAAATTCAGCAAGAATATTAAGTGTCTGACTTCTGGATTTAAGCCAATCATGATGAGAAACCAAGCTGAAGCTCAATATGGAGCACTTTTTTTTCCCCTTAAACATTCCTCTAAAACCGTAATGATTCACTTATGGACAATTAAGGCAGATTTTTATTTGGGGGGATTTTCATTCCTATGCAGCTGTTTTATTGAGCCAAGGGTGTTCCAGAAAGAACATTCATCTCTGTAAGACCAGTGCAGGACCAGTTCCAGCCATACTGAAGGAAAGTATGACAAGTGCTCCATCACCTCTCCAGCAACAGGATGAGCTCCCAATGGGAGCATGACACCCTGTGGCTCTGGCACCTAAGAAGGAGGCTCCCCCTAAATTCACATTGGGAAAAGGTGGATCACACCACACGGATCTGCTGGGCTGTCAGGGCTGATCAGCTCCTGCTCAGCACAAGCCTTTTGGGACACTGTGGTGCAATCTGAGGGAAAGGACAGCCCAGTTCAGGCACAGAGACAAGCCCTGAGCTCAGCTATCTGTGCCTTGTGGTACCTAAGGCACCAGAGTTTGAGGAGGTCACAGCACTAACACCCATGTTCTTCTGCAAGGAGTCAGCCCAATGGCCACCAGGCCGTACACAGCTCAGTGCTGATGACAAATGATGGCATTGCTGAAATAACTTGGAAAAGATGTCAGCTAAAGAAATCCTCTCAAGCCAGAAGGGGCTCTGCAGGGGGAAAGCTCTATTATTCCTGATTCCTCTTAATCTGCCACACAGGTAGCTGAGATGGAGTATCTGAGTGCAGGATTCCAGTGTTCCTTATCCATAATCTGTTCACCCTGCCTCATTGCATAACTTCTCCTCCTGCATCCTCTGACTCTACTGTGTGCTGAAATCGCCATCTTTTGTCTTTCTTTATGTTCTTATGAAAGAGCTGTACACAAGCAGTGCACTAAATGATTTACATGACTCACCAGGGATGAAGAGGGATTTGCAAGTAAAAAAGTACCATCGAGCTAGACAGATGGCTGTACTGCAGGGGTTGTGGCTAAGGAAGAGGCAGCAGAGACTGATCAGAAAAGGGAGGTCCAGACCAACAAATTGCCAAGCACAGGTTTGGCAAGGATTGCTCGACTGGGGCAAGATTTATGTAGGAGGCCATCCAGGTAATTTTAAGGCTGGATCCCTAGGCAAACACGTAGGCAAAGGATTGGAGAGGCTGCTTGTTAGATAAGGGTTAAGTATGCCAGTTTTGCCAGCATGCAAAGTCTGACGAATAAGCCTTGCTGCAGAGAGGGCTGCTAGCAAAAACTCCTCTCTCCAGCTGTGTAAGCCCTGCAGTCCCCAAGAAGAGACAAGATGAACATTAAAAGAGAGCAAGAGTGCAAGGAAACCATCCAGCGATGTAAGTCAGAAGAATACCCTAACCTCATCACTGCCAAGTTTCTGCAGACCCAGCAGCAAGGAGAAGGGTCTGAGAAGGATCCTGTGGTGCCCAGAGGTTGTGCCCCAGCAAAGGGACTTCCAAAAAAAGACCACTGGTGCTGAAAGGACAAAGCTAAGGAAAGTTTGCTCCTGTCATTCTTCTTCTAATCCTTCCACCAATTCCTCTTCTTCCATAACAAAACTCTAGCACATAAATTGCTTGCTTTTGCTTTCAAGACCTATTCATTTCCTACCTATCACATCTCATTTCTCACTGAAATATCAGCTCCTGTCTCCGATCCACCAGTGATGCCAACATTCATCACCAACTTCAGTGACAAGCTGGGACAACAATCTTTGCAGGAGCATTTGCCATGGATATGAGCAAGACTGTGTTTGTCAGGACAAGAGAAAAGTACACAGCGGTAGTTGAAACATGAAAGTGAATTTTAGTTAGATGAGAAGGTGGATAGAAACAGAAGATGTTTTGAGAAAATTCTAATTTGTCTGAGACTCTTCTCAGACTCTTCCTGCAGCTGTAATTCCACATACTCTCTTCCAAAATCAAAACAAGGTTGTGTTCTGAGATTCTCATAACTTTTGCAGTCTTTCCTTGCTTTTGCCTTAATGCAAAAAAAAATTCTAGAGTTTTCTAAAGGAAGATTCAGCTACCCAAACAAGTATAATGAAAGGTAGTAGGAAAAACAGAGAATCCAAAATCTTAATAGAGGCAGTAAAATTACTGCAGTAAATGCAGGACTGAATGAGCTACGGACACACTGCATGGAAACAAACACCAGAAGACTTGCAACTTCGGACTAAATTTCAGGTTTAATTCCCAGCTTGAGTTGGAACTTGACAGATACTTGAGACATCCAGAGAGCATTTAATGTTAAAAAAGACAGATGTCAAGTACACTGCTGTAGCATTCTGTAAGGACTAAGTATTTATTAATCTATCCTTTTGCAAAAATTTCTAATTTACACTAAGAAGAGATAGTGTGAGGAGCAAGCAAAAAAATTATCATTGGCTCAGCACAAACCACACTAGGCCAACAAAAGTATTTCACTTGAAGATGAGAAATTATTTGCTGAGATTCTTCATACAGTTAGCACTTGACAGGGTTTTTTTTTGCCCCCAAAATCATACACATCCAATGATAATTAATCTGCCAGCAGATCTGCCAGAGTGGGCCTGACATAGCAGCTATTACCAACGAAGTGCAAAGCTTTTTACAAGATGAGAACCAGCAAAGCTATCACGTCCTTCAGGACTGGCAAGGGGCCAAGTGATGATGGGTTGCCACCTAAGTGCTGCACAGCCCACCAAGACCATGTAGGTCCAATCTAACATGCAGCATTTCAGCAAATAGAGCAAAATAAACTTCTGCAACCATCTCATTAAAATATCAGTGCTTTGATGGGCAGAGACCCTCAGACAGGCAACGAGGTGCCAAGGATAATGGACACAATGCAAGAATTCAAGTGGACTAATCACTGCAAGAATGATCATCCAATTTTATAACCCAGTCTGTATTTGAGCACTGTGTTGAAGTACAAGAGAAGGCTTTAATACCACATTAACTGCAAGAAAGTAAATGTAAATGTAAATGTAAAATAATGTCTTCTTTGGCAGAGGAAGCAGGGGATCTGTTCCACATCATGGAAGAGCTGCTGGTTACCAAAAGGGCTTTTGACTGTGTGGAGTGAAAGAACTTTTCAAAACTCCTGAAGGATATACACTGCTATTTAACCACTAATATGCTTTTCTTTTGGATATACAAATTTTTTTAAAAAAAAAATCCTTTTGTGGAATAGTTCTATTTCTCTACCATTTGAAGTACTTGAAAATATTGCTCATTCTACTACTTCAATTTGAAATTCCTCCTGGGAGCAAATGAGAAGAACCATACAAAATTTAAAAAAAAAAAAAAAAAGCAATAATATGAGCAATCAAGTCTATAAAAATTATACGATGCCAAAAGAATGCTGCAGCCACTCCAACATTCTGTTATTGATATTTAGAGGTTGGTTTGCTGAATCTTAAGATATTCAAATTAACCAAGTTATTTGATGTCACTACTCTGCATTCCTGGGTTAACCAAATCTGAATGATAATTTAAAGTGAACAAAATAAAGCATGCCCTGATTAGGTAATGGATGATGAGGTACAATTAACATCACTATTCAAAATAATGGTTTAGGTTCTCTTTGCTATGGAATTTCTGCTTGGTTCAGCAGGAAGGAGGGTTAGAAAAACATTTACAGCTCCCTACTTATTTGTCCAGCCTTGAAACACAGACAAGCCTCAAATTTGCTTTAACGTGCAGCAGAAAGAAAAACTCAAAACATCCTCTCTCAGCTAAAGAGAGATGAAGTACTTAAACCACAGCTTCCCCTGTCTCCACCATGCTGCCTGAAAATACCTATGTAGGATTTGGTGAGGATGGCATCAAGAGTAAGTGCCTTAGAATAAATCTCCAAGATATATCTGAGCAGAACCCAGTATAGGTAGCGATGAGGACAGGAAATATGAACAAACAGAAAAAATAATGCATTACATAGACAAAAATTATATTAACACAAATAACCCGATTTTGTGCTGCTGCAACATCGCAATACAACAGCAAAAATCTCTGAAAGAAATATACAGAGATTAACAACAAAATAAAAATCCAAGTAGTTTAAATTCAATACAAAGCAAGTAGCTGCCTGAGAAAATACTAAAAGCAGGATTAAAACCATGAAACTTTTATATCTTTTGTTTTATATCTTTTGTCCTTTTTCTAGTTCCAAAACCAAACAGCATTTCCCTTACAGAAAAGACAGACACATTAGGATATAAGCATGTGTTGCACCAGACATAATGCAGCTGTGGCTGCTGAACCAAAGAGGGTTCAACAGCCCATGGACAGGTCACACAGACCTGTGCTCCTTTCCTCCCCAACAGGTCTCCATATACCACCAGCAACAGTTTTATCTGCTAAGCAACTCAAACCTGAGATGTGGCTTTAATAAAGCTTTTTCTGTTTGACTGTTTTTGTTTTGTTTTCTTTCTCTCTAATATGGAACAAGCACTGCCTTTGCTTCTCAGTGATCTAATACAATGTACTGGGCACTTCTAATTTGTAAAGACAGCCTGTTTAAATGGAAGAAAAAAATTAATACACACACACAAAGCAACTTTAGACCTCTTTGGGAAGTTTCTATTTGTACACTAGAAAACATACAGGATAAGATCTTGAAAAAATCAAAAGAAGATTACACAACTTACATTTGAATAATGTTTAGACTTTCAAAGCACAGCATTTTGTAAATTACTGTAATGACATAGACACACACTTTGCCCCTCTCTCTACCATTTAGCTTTCATAATACATACATCAGATGCACTTCTAATACAGCACCATTCTCCAAACAAAAGGAAGACAAATATTTGACTTAGAGTTATGGTTGAGAGAACATAACTACAGTTTAGGAGAAGGAAACAAAAAAAAAAAAAAAGAGAAAGTATTCTAAGGCATTGTAAAAAGAAGCAACTTTAGAAAGCAGAAAAATGCAGAGATCAAGCTTGACATGAAATGTGTATATTTAAAGGCTGTGGAGATGCATAGCTGACAGAATAGAAACACCTTAACTCTGTTTTCTAGGGATCTCATTTACCCCACCCCTTTCTCCTCTAAAAATCCCTACAGAAACTGCAACAACCTCAAGAAACTGTTATGGAGGGTGGAAGGTGGTAAAGCTACTTCATTCATAGTAAATTCATGAAATTCTTTATAGAAAGAGGGCGTGTCAAGAAGGAAATCATAAAAGTGGTCAAAAAACTGTTTGATGTTTTCCCACTTCCCCTTCTTTCAAAAAGCTGAGGCTGAATACCATATATAATTAAGAGGTGGTAAAGTGTTAACCAGATGAATACTTTGCTGTCTACTGTTCTAGGTGACAGAAAATAAATCATGCCAATTATTTGCAATCATTCTCAGTACAGAGCTTCCCCTTACCAAAGGCTCCATCTCAGAATTAAAGGTGGAGGCATAAGATGCTGCAATCACCACTCCCTCACACCTTCTTAGAGTACTCATTTTTAATACAAATGACACTGGAAAGCCATGAGGGTTTTTTTTAAAAAAACAAAGTTCATCATGCAGGATAACTGGGTAGAATTGCACTACAATTGCCTTCTTAGGCAGCAGTGGAAACCAAAAACAGGAAATCAACATTCCAAGAAACGTTTTGCATGCCCCAAGTTAATGCCAAACATTTCATTTGCTCACTAACAGGCGCCATCTGAACAAAGCTGCAGTGCAGTGAGTTACATGGGAAGCTTGATGAAGGTCAGGAGATTGCTTGATGCTTCACTTCTCTTTGGCAATAACCAGAAACTGCCTGGCTATTCCTGGAGAAAGAGTGCCCTGGAAGGGAACTTCGTGCTGAACTGCTTCTCAGCTTCCCCAGCTGATTTATACCTGAAAGGTCTTAACCAGTAGTTACTGAATTGTTCCTGCTGCAATTTACTCCATTTCTCTTTCCTCAGATTTGTTTCCAACAGTATAATGAAGAATTCCAGCCCTTGATTTGCTACCAGGAACTTGTATCTTTAAGGTTTCACATATTAAGAACACTTCCAAAGCAACTCAACAAATATGTTTCTAAACAACTCATCCATATCATATTGTGTATTGATGTAGATTTGCAAGTGCCTGGAACTCAACAGGAATTTCAAATGCACAGGAACCAAGCGTGTTCCCATCAGCCTGCTGGTACCTACATATGTTGCTTCTGAAGAAGCTGATGATTCTGAACTGGCATCAAACACTTCTCTGGCAAAGAGATATTGTCCATGACATTAGATACCAATCACCAACCATCCAGAGCTGCCTCATCATCGCTCCTTATAGGAAAGGTCTGATCTCAGAAAAGACCAGCAAGGCACTGGCATTATCCCTGCAGTGACTCAGGAGGGGTTATCAGCAGTTGGCTCCTTTTGAAGGACTTAATACAGTCTGAGCCATTCTTCTGCATATAACATTGATGTATATCAGTACCATCATCAGGTGATTTCAAAATCTCATTTTGATGACTGTTTTTACTATCATCCTCTCAGCAAATAAATAATTAGCTAATAATTAAAAAAACAAAATCAAGAACAGAAACACTTTTTATTTATGTGGAGAAACATTTCAAGCTAGAAAATCTTGAAGAAATGTTTAGTCTTATCTGCTGTTTATAGACACACACCTTACTCTCTCTCTCCTGCTTTACCAATCTCTGGTGCACATGCCACACCTCTGGACATGTGGTAGCATGATCCTTGCAATGATGTGAACCCCTCTAAAGCCACATGTCTTACTGTGACTCAAACCCTGTTAGAACTGCAAAATCTGGCAACAAAATTCCTACAGTATTCTCTTCCCTTTCCTTCTGAGAAGGGAAGTGCTTCCACTCAGCAACAAAAGCACCTGAAATTGTCTCCACCATTCCTGATGCATCTAGCCCTCCTGCACTGCTTCCAGTGCTAAGGTTAGGCTTTTTTTGCCCAGCAGGGAGTGATGGCAGAGACTGCATCAGAGTGAGCAAAATGATGCATCACAGATTCCATGGGGAACTGCAGACTAGTATGTGTGACACTGTGCCCAAGTGATGTAATTTTTTGTGCAGTATTGCTTTGATAAGCAAGTAAAAAAGACATAGGATATAAAGGTCTGCTAAACAGCTTCAATCCTTCCCTGGAACTTCAGCAATAAATATAATTCACCATTTTACTGCTTTAGTCATCAAATTTTATTACATTTTTGCTAGCATGAATGTTTTTTTCTCTCTAACACTCCGGGACTCAGTGATTTGTAAGGTCTCCATGTTCAGCTTTGAGCAAAAAAAAGGTGCAATTGTTAATATCTGTTACAATCATTCCTCTCTGCTCCCTCTTTCCCTGTGCCTGAGACTTTCAGAGTCTGAAATACATTTAACAAACTGAAGAAAAGCATTTGCAAGACATGGGGTGCTCCGAAGAACTACACACTAAAAACGTCACGTACATAAACATGGGGCTACAGTCCCAACACTTTGCCTCTCCAGTAATGGCATCAGTTTTCTGTTTTCAGAAGCAGAGTATTTATCTTTGGGGTTTATGTCCCTCCCCAACATGAGGCTTTTTCCAATTCCATTTGAGTGGATACTTTCTTTGGGTTTGTTTGTTTTGTTGTTTGGTTTGGTTTTTTTTTTTTCCCAGGGGACTATTTTTCAGACAGCATCAGGAGCCATAAAATCTGGTATTCAAACCTGAAATTACTGAATTGAAAGCAGTGTGAACCCAATTGCATATCCAGCCACACATTTTTAATTTCATATATATGATCACATACCACTGTCTTTGTATAAAGCAGAGAACAGACATTTTGAGATAAAATTTAAGATGTGGCCCTTCAGTTAAGTAGATGTGCCAAGCCAAAAGTCAGGTTGGAAAGTAGCGGGCCAATGTGATGTGACATTTCACCTTTCCCTCTATGCAATCTTCCCCTGTTCATGCATTAAAGGTTTATGTAACTGGATTTCAACATTACATAACACGTATGAACACATAATTCGGCGTTCACAGCTGAACCAAGTAAGTGCATGCATTACCAATGGTCTAAAAGTAATTTTCTAATGGTTTTAGAGTTAAAAGCTCTGGAGTCCAACTTTAATGATGATTACCTCCAGAACACAGGAAAACACAACCTCTTTATGTATCACTCCATCTGCCATTTAAAAAAGGGTGGTGAAATGATGTCAACCCCACTTTAAGTGTTTTCATGGCAGTTAAATTGCTATTTGTGAATTATATTAAGAGCTTCAAGATAAGATGTTTCAACTAAACTTGTTAAACAGCCACATTCAATACATTATCGTTTGTCTGTATATCTGCTTTGTTACTCATTCAAAGAGCAGTGATTTGCACAAGTCCACAGTGCATAAAAGCTCTTGGCATGAGATCCAAAAATCCTCAGAAGGCTGGAAGTGTCTTTCATTCAAGATACACAAAGTGTCAGGTTTGTATGACCATCAAAATACACATAGCTGTATCTAGTCACATCTCCCTTTTTACTGCATTCCTAGCATCACACAAGCTCTCTTACCTACTCTCAAACACTGCACAATCCAGAAAAAAATTACTACAGGAAGAAGCTTCATCTTCCACTGATGCTAAACTGCATGACCCTGGCCTTTGGGGAATTCATTAAATCTTGTTGTAAGCAGTGTTTTATTTGAGCAAGGGTAGTAGAGGGCATCCCACACACAGCTGTGTGCACATGGGGACAGATACACACTGTGAGTAGAGTGAGATCTATGAACACTTAAGATTCTGAAAATTAATAGTTATTAATTTTCCATAGACGAGAAAACTTTATGAAAAATATTTTCTTCTCCTTACCTAACCTCCTACTCAACATTCACCTCTTAATTCAATTTATACTATTTTTAAGCATCTCTCATGGCACATTCCATGGCATCTTGAAAGATCAGAAAACACAGACTAAACAATGTCATGAACCAACAGATTTGAAACAAGTCAGTGAGAAAAGTAAAACCAACATTTTGGGCAGCCCACTCACAGAGGAAAGTTCCCTAAGGCTGATGCCTTTTCTTTCATACCATATTCTTACCACTTTTGAAAAATACTGCCCACCTTCGGTTATGGCCAAGGCTAATTCCTGTTTCAGTAACTAAACTGGGCTTTCAGAATTCTCTAATATGGCAACTAAAAAGAAAAACAGATCCTAACCCCCCCAAAATTCTTACAAACAGCACCACCATCTTAATGATTAGTAAAAGCTAAAGCATTTAGCACATATTTTTTGTCTCCTCTTTAGAATATCTAAGTACACAGGATATTGCAAAATCATTTCAATTAAACTCTGGTTTCACTACCATCATATCATTTATTCAGCCATACTTTCTGCCAATTTTTAAAGCTTAAGAAAAAACCCCGCTAATAAAACTTTAACCTATCGTCCTTCAGTATCTGAGATACTCAGAAATCCAATATGTTTTTAACTACAAGACACAGAAATGTGAACCAAAAGGAAAATCTACAATAGATGTTGTGAATTGAAAATCAGTTAATCAGAACTACATCTGAAGCATGTTAGTAAGAAAAAAGGACCCTTGGACTGTCATATCACTCCCCCCTCCTTCTGCCCCCAAACCCAAAGTGGCCAGAACACAGTCTCTTGCTCCTAAATTGCCAATTCAAATCCATCTTTAATTTGTAATAACTGAAATGAATTGTCACCTTGAAGGCTTTTTAGATTATGTTAAAAAAATCTGAGGTCCAAGTCTAGCTCTTGGAGCAAAAGTGACCCCAACATGGCCCTTGACAACCGATTCAACTTGGCAAGTTCCTTTCCTGGCTGATTCACAAATATAAGAATAAATGGATATGGAAGGGGAAGCATCTTTGAGCTTTTGCAGGCAGCAGTGACTGTGTCTTTCTGAAGAGCTCTGATGAAATGTGCAGGCAAGGCATGCAGGCTGTTACTCAAACTCCTTTGCTATTGGAGAACAGGCAGCTCTGAGGATACAAACATGGCAGTATTCATCCACCCTACATGTTTCTCAAAAGAGATGCTAAAATCACACACGAGTCTGTGAACAGCTGAACTAATGCCATCTGATCTGACCCAGAGCTTTCTGGTTCAGTAAGACACAAGCACTAAAAAAGAGCTCGTCCAGTAGCTGAAGCATCCATGTCATCCCCTTCTTGTCTGCCTGCTGGTGGTCATTGGGCATGGGCTCTTCCTGCAGCTCTTCATTCCATGGGCTCACCAACAAGGACTCCCTTTCACCTGATTCTCACTTTTGAAGAAACCATTCCAACTCTGTAAGACCTGCTCCTCTTTCAGGGAATTCTTGGTTCCCAAAATTCTTGTGAAGGAACAGGCAAACAAACAGGTAAATGAATGTCTACATATGCATACACACACGTGTGTACATGTGAACACAGGGCTCACAGACTGTCACCAAATTCTTATTTCCTTGGGAATTTACGACAGTGAAGAAATGTTTTGCAGTGGGTTTAGTACATAATTTTATTTACTTTTAAGTGTCTGGAACGTTATCAGAAGAAATTATCCAGAGCTTAGTAGCATCTGGTAAACACAGCACTGTGTTAAAATAGCAGTTTGAGCTTTGTGAAGAATGAAAGTCGGCCAGAGCTCCTGGCTCAGTGGAGATGAGTGCTCAGTCTCCCTGTTCCCCAGGAGAGCAGCTGAGCATCTCTCCATGCAGCTGCAGGAGCCTCCTGACACTTGCTCCCTGTCAGTGCTGGACCACAGATAACACTGCTGAGCACAGAGTGCACCCTCCCACTGCAAACACCAGGACCACAGCAGCTGGGAATCAGCTGAGAATTTATGATGTTGAGGATACTCTCTTCCCGTGCAGCCCTCCCAGAGATCTGGATGCCACTGATAGAGTATGGTAAACAAAGGCTCAACAGGCTCTTCTCAGATCTGAGCTCTGCCTATTCCACTTCTGTCTGCAAAACACATGACAGTATTTAAATTCCTGCTATTTAACCTTATGCAAAAAAGCCTCTTCTCTTACAAAAGGCATGAAGGAAACTCTTAAGTTTTGTGTTCTAGTGTAACAGGCCAAAAGATTTTGTTTATCTGGAGTTGCAGTTTTACCACTAAAACAGTAAGAAATTGGCAGAATCAGATTATCAATACACAAAGTAGTGTATGATCTGAAATGCTGATAAATGGATGAAAATAGTAAGCTAAGGAATTAAAGTATATTGCATAATCATTTGACAACTGCTAATGATAATGCAATTTTAAAAAATCTCTGCATTTTATTTATTTGTTCCTTATTTATTGATTGATTGACTGTATATTACCTGTTTATGTAAATAAAACAGGATAGCTGTTACATTTTAATGGCATGATATCCAAGGGTAAATATCACTATGTACTGAGCTTATAGGATTTGTAAGGAAGTGGTAAAATAAAAGAAAACATTTAAGTCAAAAAATATAGAGAGATCGCAGTTCAGGGTGGGGGCTCACGAGTTTATAATCATCAGGTGAAAGGATACATCTGCTTAATCCAAAGGTGCCACTATTCATTTAATTAATCTAGGAGTCCAAGGCCACAAAGGATATACATTTAAGAGGAAGTAACTCATACAGTGCCAGCGCTGTTTTGTCATATTGACGCAGGCAGAGATTGCTGATAATCATGCCATGCTGTTGGCAATCTGCTACGTGGCTAATGTCCAATTTAGATGGAGATGTAAATTGTCAGGTCAAAAGACATGCCACAGGACAGCTGCATGCATCTAGTTTTTGAGTAGAAGCAAAAGTGCACGCCAGAAAGAAATGTGTAACCAGTACCTTACACATTTTTTTTGTCTGAGCCTTGAAATTGAAAAGAACATACTGAAAAAAAATTTGTTCACTTTTGGATGATCACTGGCCAAAAAGCAGCACAAGTTGTGCTGGCACTGTACATCACTACTGAAACAACATAATATTTTCTGTCACATCTTAAGCAATGGAGTTCTTTCTTTTGCCTTAAGTGAGGAAATATTCTGAACAAAAATGAAGATTACATTCCGCCTCTGTTTTCCCCTGAGAAAGATTTAGAGAACAGTGTCATAACTCAATGTCCATTCTTCTCATCTGCAGATGACAGAATGGAAAATGCCACTTTATTTCAGAAATAAGCTACTTTTTTTGTCTTCTGTTAGTCATTCCTGCCTGCAGGCACAAGGGTTATGGAGATGACGCCTTCAAACTCGTGTGTAGAGTACTAGTGCTTTTCCCATCTGACAAGATAATGCTTGTATACCTTGATAACTTAGACAGCTCAATCTTCCAACAAACTAGCTGGCAATTTCCCAATGTTATGGAAAATTTAATTCTTAAATCAAGAAGCCAAATTACTTTTGTACTTTAGGCACAAACTAACATCCAGAAATATCTTTGCAGTCTACCGGTACTTTAATAGAGAGGACAATCTGACTTTGCCAATCTTTTACCACTTCAATAACCTGTATGAAACGTGTTCGAGGTCCTCTGCCTACATCAAACTAGTTCCAATCACTTGTAACAGGAGAGTGCCCTTTGTTTGACTATGAAGTATTGAAAATACAGGAATGACACAGACTTTGACTGTCTTTTATATTGCAGAGGAAAGAAAAAAACAATTAGGTCAGAGACCTCCATCAGATACTTTGGTGAAATGCAGAGCTTTGACATAATTTACTGAGATCAAGCAACCATCTTTTTCCTTCTCTGCTCCAGAGGGCTATAACCTCTCACTGTTCTCTTGAGGAATGTCAGGGCACAGCTCCCCTTTTGCTGATGGCATGTCTTTTACACTACTGCCTCTTAAACCTTCACTATAAGATGGTGCTATTATCTCAAAACATTTAATGAAAACGAAAACAAAATCTTCATAACCAAGGTTGAATGTTTGGTTCCCTATTCCTTTTGTGAGCTTTCTTTAACATTTCTGATGGAAATATTATCTGCTGCTTAACCAAAATGATTACAAATGAAATCATTCAGCTCTACCAATAACTAGAGAGTGGAGAAACAATGTCCACTTCTGTGTCTTGCAGCAACTGCAGCTGAAAGACAAAGGATTTTTTTTTTCTTTACAAGGTTTTTCTCCTCCTTTAAGACACTCAGGAGACAGCAATTTGCTGCTGTTTACTAACAGAAAACTCTCCTCCTGAAAAATAACTCAGCCATTATATGGGTCTATTGGTCCTGGACTGTACATCTCCAGTCTCTATGCCATTTCCAGGAGAGTGATGCATGTCTTGGCATACACTTTCTCAGAATTAGGACCAGTAAGTGTGAGGAGAAAAGTTACTTCCAGAGTTTGGCCACTCAGTAGAGCAAGTCCAGTAGAAGCCATATCTGTTCTGGCAGGACAGAAGGTGGTGGAAGAGGCACAACATCCCAAACCTTTTCTCCATTAGATAAGTTCCTCATCATTTTCAACAGCTGAGTGGAGTGACATTTAGAAATACATCCACTGATCAAAACAGATAAGAAATCTACCATATATATATATATTACCCTTGAGTGGAATGACTTCAGATTTACGAACATTAAACCAGATGAACAAGAGGCTTCATTTCACTGTGACTTTGCTGCATGTTTTCTTGATAATACAAGCAATGGAGCCAAATCAAAAAAAGCACAAAGGTGGTGGGGTGTCCAGCTGCATGCGGGTTTGAAATGGAAATACACGTGTACATGGGAAAATACTTGCATGCCAACACCAAGGAAGAGTGACCTATGGGCATCTGCAGCTCTTGAATTCACAAAGGCATTACTGTGAGGACTTTGACAGATCAGTAACAGTGATACTGTATCCTGGAGTCCTTGAACCTTGCTATGGAAAAATGGAGTACCGGTAGCCAAGCAGGTGGATGCAGGAGTATGATGCTCTTTTGAAGGTGTTGCAACAAAAGCAACTGTTGTTTTTGCTGGAGGTTTTTTTTCCTTCACTTTGTCTTTTTCCTATTACTATTTTTATTACTACTTGTCAGACTACTTGTCTGAAATACATTATGAGGCTTAATTTTTTAAGGAATATACAGCATGCTGGGAGTCTGTGATAGAAGACACTCTACATAGGCCAACTATCATAATTATGCTATGATTTTACACCCAGCAGGAAACTTATGATTTACCACCCAGGAACAAAGCTAAAGAAATGATCTAAGGTAGCCAATTAAAGTTTTCAGAAAGAAACCCTCATCTATTCTCAAAACCCCCAAATCTCCTTTTATAGCACAATCTTCTTAGCACTTATCTCTCCCTTCCTCATTAATCCAGTTTCACCTAGCTGGCACTGACACATGCAGAGACAGAGAGGGAGATACACACACATATATATACACACTTTTCTCCTTCTGTTCTTCTTGACCTTTCTGATTCTGTTCAGCATTTATACTAGCCCACCTGTCTGGCCAATCTCCCCTGCAACGTGCCCTTCAAGATGAAAAACATAGTTTGATAAGGCACGGTGACAAACCTTGCGGAGAGCAAGCGTGCGAGCAAAAGGGAGAGAAAGCACTGGGGGAAATCGCTTCTAACCAGGATCTGCTGCTGCACAGCTAATCAGGCAGGTATTCAGTTGTTCACTCCTGCAGACTTGCTTAGCATAGAAATAGGCTGTCTGCCCAGGAAGATGAGGTAATGTCTAGGTTTAATGCCAATCTCTGTAACTGGCAGGACACATCGGGTAAATATTTCTGCTGCAGGAGACCACATTAATTTGATTTTGCTACCAATTTTCATTATTGTTATTATTTCTACTGCTATGAATATGCATGAGTTTACCTGCTAACGTTGAGGATGGAGGGGCCACAGGGCTCCAGGTGAGGCAGCCTTCACACTGCAGCACTGTTCTCCCCCTACACTCATTGCTGAACACTTTGTCCTTTCATCTTCTTTATGAAGGACCAGGTATTTGTCTGCTCAATTATCTCCTCTAGTCAATTTATGTAGTACTAGATCCCCTTTTCCACTCACAGCACGTTTTTTCACTCCTTATTGTACCACAGAACCCACCTTCCATTCAGTACTGCAATACTGTGGTCATCCACAAGTGCTTCTCATGCCAGCACTGCTCTACCTGCATGTTAACACAGCCAGCTCTTCTCTCAAACTGTCAAACATGAGCAAAACCTCCATCAAACAAAACTCACAAAACACTGCCCTGCAAATAGGCAGAGAGATCTTTTCACCCTCTTCACTCTCTTCCCAAGCAGAAAAGGTCTTGAAAGGTTAAAGTGAAAACAAAAGCAAGGGTCAGTCTGTCCATCCCAGAGCTTCACAAACATAGCCAGGGCTCTAAAACTTAGGAGATGTTTGAAGTAAGTCAGGAGCATGAAAGCCTGCAAACAGTAGCAAGAGAGAAGTGGACCAATCCTGCAGGAACAACAACATGAATGAATTCTCCATGACATGGCGGCTCCAAAATGAGCAAAGAGTTTTGGAGGGAAAGGTTTCATGATAAAAGAGAACATCAACTTATGGTCTGAGCGGAGGGTTGCAAACTTAGAATTGCCTCAGGTGACTCAGTCTTGGCCTTAATCATGCTCTCATTTCACTATCAGTTAGACCAAAACCAACTATCTGTGCCTCAAAAAAAAAAAATTCCCTCAAACTCTGCCCAATATACCACATTTTCCATTTCTAGATCATTTGCTTTTGATCTCTACAATCTACTTGAAAACAATATCCTGAGGATACAACAGTGCTCATTGTAGGTTCATATTTGCTTAGAAACAAAGACAAGGGAAAAAATTGGGTTTTGGCAACTATAAAAGTATTCAAAGTTTTAATGTTTCCTTTATTCAATTGTGAAAGCCTCAAATACAAATAAAAACAGGTATTTTCTTCCCTTTTCATGAGGTCTCTCCAGAGAAGCAGATTCCAACCATCCAAACACTCTCCAAATCAATTTTACATCAGGTTTTTCAGCATAATGGCTACGATCACACTTGTGAAGCTACCACACTCCAAGACAGTTCCATGCAAACTTGTTCCAGTCTGGAGCTCAGGCAGAACACCCCTCTCCTCTAAGGGGGTCTGTCAGCCCCAGCTGTGCGACACGCTCACATTGTGAGCTCTGGTCAGAACCTGTCTGCAAGGCCCTAGTTCAGACCCACCAGGCAGATGTCTGCCTTTGAAAACACTCATTTATATTAATATTAATATTAATTGCTATGCACAGTTATATGAATTTTGGGTAAAATCAAACATGGTTATTTTCTTCTGTTCAGATGTTTACTGTATTTAGAACAATCTTCTCAGTATTAAAACTGACCAAAATCTTTGAAAACTGCTAGCAAACCTTTTGCATTAAAACTACATTTTCTCCTTGTCCCATCTTTCATGTCTTGAATGTCAGCACATATTTTAAATCACATAACATCAAAGAGGATGAGGATATGTTTGAGTTTATTCTTTTACCTTTGATACCTGTATATAGACTAGTATTTCAGTTTAAAATCTGTTACCACTTGTGAACAGCATCCACACACTGACAACAGCACTCCAGCTCTTCCCTCCATTCCTCTGTGCTTTAGGACTTGTCCTCTTTTCAAACCATACTGTTCCATTTGGTTCCATCATAACCACTCCTTGCACCAGATTTAATTTAAAATACATGCTCTACCAGATGAAAGTAATATACTTGCTTCTGTGGGGTCCAGCCAATCTAGGGCAGATACAATACAGACTTACTCACTTTTATGATATAATTCAAACAAGTTATTTGTAGCTTCTGCTGATGAAACTGAAAAGAAATATATATACATATATTACTATGTATTTCAAACAAGTTCTTTGTAGTTTCTGCTAAAATAACTGCTCACGGATCACACTTGTATTATAAATTTGTTTCTGATTCATCACTACCAGCAATTCAAAAACATGAAAGGAACATTTTATGTAAAGTAAGACCAAAATCTGCATGAAGAGGACAGGCAGTAAGTATCACCGTTTCTTCCAGACAACACTTTGTGGCAAACAGCAAGAACTGAAATGGAGGAAGCCTATGGAAATCGTCTGACCAAGGTGAGGCACGTGCTCTTTCCTCTCACATGTGCTGGATACCAGAGGTGTTTGACAACCTGAGACAGAGAATTAACCAGAGACCTTTGTCAGAACTAGAAAGAAACGTGACTCTGTTTGGCAAGAATGCGGTGACTATTCCCAAGCTGATTACAAGCCAGAGCATGAAGAAAGAAGCCCATTTTCAGCACTAGGGATGGGCAGGCACAGAAATCCAGCTTGAAAAGGAAAACACCTCCCCTCACTATGAAGCACAAAAATAAAATCTGCAGGCTTGGTGACCAAGACTCTTTGCCCAGCAAGCCTCAGCTACTTGAGCTTACAAGACAAAGGTAATAGATGTGACTTGCACACTGCTTTTCCTGAAAGGAATATGTTTTCATATCACATATTCAACTGAGGCCATACCCTGGGAAAAAAAGACCAGCATGGATTTGACAGGCAGCACATTAAAATGAATTTTCAATATTTTGTAGCATTCAATATTTTGAATGTGTCTGTTTAGAGAAAAGCTGGATATGCTGGCTGCAAAACAGTAATGGTATCCACGTTTTGGACATTACCAGATTGCACTGTACACCAAAGTGCTAACACACGTCCTCGCCTGCTTCTATTTGCTGCCAAAAACCCAACAAAACAGGTTCTCATCTCTAGGTCCCTCAAGGTAGCACGCTTTATAAGGGACAATTTCATTTTAAAATACTGGAATTATTTTCAGCAACTCCAGTTTTAAGCCATGATGTCACTGATAGACAGTAATCGAGGACAGCTGCTCTTGAGTGCCAGTACCCTGACAGGTTGATGATACCTCATTTTTATGCCCTTAAGTCTCTCATTCTCTCCTTCTGTATGAAAGCTCCCACGATAGGTTCTTA
Organism: Pycnonotus jocosus; assembly: GCA_013400435.1. NCBI lineage: Eukaryota > Metazoa > Chordata > Aves > Passeriformes > Pycnonotidae > Pycnonotus > Pycnonotus jocosus. The sequence goes on along the minus strand of VWYP01008551.1, from coordinate 215,176 downwards.
GCAGAGATTTAGCCACTTTCAGTTCCTACGCTTGGGACAAACTCCCATGACAAGAAAAAAAAGAAGACACAACTCTGATAAGATTCCTGTTGCAACACTTGGCCTTCCCAAGGTTGCCCAGGCTCAATCCATTTTCATAATTATGTCAACAAGAAAAGCATGCTTCTATGAGTGTTTCTGAATTTATTTAATAAATTCAGCTATTTATTTAATAAATAGCAGCTTTGTACCACTTAAAAAAAAAACAAAAACCAAAACTAAATAAAGAGAAAGAGGTGGAAAAATGAGTGCCCCAGCCAGAACCCAGCCCTGCAGAGAGTTAACACTCTGCACTGGAACAGGCCAAGTTTGAGACAAAGCCCTGCTCCCAGGGTGTCCTGCCAAGCCAAGGAAAGGGATCAATGGGCATGCCACATTCTCTGGGACTTTGTGGGTGCAAGCAGCTGGAGCAGGAAAGCCATGGTCAGGCCTCTGTGATCACCGGGGTAGCTGTGACAATCGGATGAGGTGGCAGACAGCAGGGTACCTTTAGCATGTAGGAAAAACAAAAAGTTCTCTTCTTTGGCACTACATGGGAACTCACAGCAGAGCTCCACAGCTGGAAAATGGGGATCAGACAACTTTACTGAGCAAAGGTTTTGATAACAGGAAAAGGAGGTATGGCGGATACAAGAGGGGCACAAGGAGAATTTAGTTAAAAAAAAAAAAAAGAAACAAAAACAAGAGAAGACAAAACAAAACAAAAATCTGAATCAAGAGGATTTTGACAACAGGGTGTACTAAGGGCATCTACCAGCAAAGTCAACAAATCTCACACATACCTCAAGGCTGATGTGAACTTTACACTCTCCCCTCCAATCTGCTGAAGAAATTCTCCCAAACACCCTCAAAGTGGTGACAAGTATTCTTATTCCTGCTGGCTGCCAAACTTCCTTCCTCCCCCAACCTGTTAGAGTAGCAATGCAGGAAGAAGATAAAAGGGGAGGAAATGAAAGAGCCTCTAACATGGCTTTCCTAAATCAAAATCACTGAAGACCAGGTGGATGGATCTTTCCTGAGAAGCTTATTTGCCATGTTCTAATTGTGCATCATAACCATGGGACTAGAAAAAAAATTCAGCTTTCTTCAACTCAAACAGAAATCAGGCAGCTGAAGATAGTGAATTAAGCAAATAACAAACAAAGAAAAGCTCTTTTTTTTATTTAGTATTTCAATCTTTTCCAACATATGTTGTCTTGTAAAAAAAAAAGTGAAATTTAAAACATAAAAAATATCTGAAATGAAATGTTTTGACAACTTAAAAACTGAAATACTGAAATGCTTCCCTAAAAAAATTATTTACCGAGTGTGGCAGATTTTTTTGACAAGATTGAATTAGCTTTAAACTGTTTTTCTCAGCAAGCTTGCACCTCAATTGCTCTGTGGTTCACATTCCTGTACAGTTTAGCTGCTCAGTCCATCCTCAAGATCAGTTTTGCACCAGCAGGTCAGGCTACATAAAAGTCCAGAGATCCATGAGAAAACTTGTATTGAGACTGGTCTGTTGCCTTTCAGAGCACCAAGACATCATTCAATTTCCAATGATATTAGCACAAAAAAAAAATCAAAAATTCAAATTCTTTTTTAATTTGTTAACTAACTTTGTGGCAACTTCAAACACCAAACACAAGATATTTCCTAATTACTTCCTTCACATAAAGCCACACATTTTGTTTAATGCTGAGGTTTTTTGAAAGCAATCCAACTGGTTTTCTACCTTTCTTAAAAATCCTACACCTGAAGTATCACCACATAACCTTGATTACAAACTTGTGAGGGGGTTTCCTCTGAGATGCCCCCAAACCAGGAGCAAGATTCAGATTTGAGGTGGCGTCTTCACATGTCTCCACCATGTGGGTTTCCAAGACTTTTAGAACTACAATTTACTACTTCTTTTAAAAATGCCTTGATTGCTTCCTCACTATGTACTCCCAGCCCCTCTTTTGTGTTCCTCTGCTGTACCCTCTGGGTAGCAGAAAAGCAAGAAAAATCATTGCAGACATTTTCACATAGCTAATCTTTGTGAACCATCAGTGTTTCTGACAAGCCATTACCTACAAACTATGGCTATTACCAGAGGAAAGACATTTTTCAACTACTTACAAGGATACAGCAACAGCTTAAAAAACCCTGACAAGAACATTGTATGCATCACTCCAAAACTTTACACAAGCCTTTATCATCCCCCAGCAATCTTAAGTCTACGGGGAATAATTTTTCTTTTTGTTCTGCTTAAAGGCTTCAGGTTTGCACACACAGGCAGTAAAACCAGGCTCTTGCCAGAAGGTGAACAAGCTAATTCACTGGAAGTAGCAAACCTGAAGTTGTTTATTAGCTGATGGAGACATTTGTTTTCTGAAACCAGTAAAAAAAAAAAAAAGTAATTTTTTGTCAACATGGTGCTCTAATTTCCAAAAGGACATTGACAGCTACACCTCAAAATTATTACCTTTGCACTAATGAATGAACTTACAAGGTATGATAGAAATTAATACTAGATTATTTTAGCCCTTTCTCCAATTCCTCTTGTCCTTCCACAGATGCTCCCCCTTGCCCACTGCCTGCAGGTAACACGTGTAGCAAAGGATGGACACAGCCACGAGTTACCACCAGGAAAATAATGGCTTCAGTAGAACCAGCCCGACTGATCTGGCACCATTTCAGCTCAGAGAAGATCATATGAAGAAAAAATGTGAATGATGATTTCAACCACCCACCCGTGCCCACTCGTGACACTGTTTGCTCACACTACCCACGCCGCAGTGCGCGGATCGGTTCCAAATTACCACCTCTGAGGGAAAGCGCCAAGTGGAAAGTTCCCCAACTGTTCCAGAACGGCGTGGTTTAACATCAAAATACCTCAGCATACAGCAGTACCTTCCTTATTGCTGACCACACTTATTTCCTATCACATTTTACACTCCTATTTTCCATAACAGCTGATGATACCATCCTTTCTCTGGAATCTTTAGTGGAACTCAGCATAGGACAGGAGGATCACAGAGATCTGTTGTGCTAAGGTCCAACGTAGCCTTGTGAAGTTATCACCATTAGCTGAGATGGCTAAAGCAAAGTCAGGCTTTCATCTGGTGGAAATGCACCAAACTTTCCTCTTCAAATAGAGCACACTGTAGGCTGCTAAGTCTCAGGTCTTTCACTACTATGATATGTGTTTTTTAAACCCATCTTTTAACACAGAGAGCTCATCAAAGTTTTAATTTAAAATAAAATGGTTTCCACTGACAGCAATTTACCCTGTATTCTTGATAATCAGACCTTAGGACCAGAATGGAAGTCTCTTCAGCCTCTCAGATTTGGAGGGCTACATCTGCAACATCCTCAAATATCAGGTCACTGTTGTTTGGGGGGCTTATTTCACTTCATTACATCCAGGAGAACACAGACAAGGGGTTTTGTTTCCCATTTTCACTGAATATACATTCTCATGTCAGCCAAAGTGAAAGCTAACACAGTTGGAATATACTAAATGTCAATATTTAATCTGGTCTTTCCTTTCCAATTTTTTAAACCACAATGCATCATCTCAGCATGATTAATAACAACTCTTCTGTTGCTTTCCCCAAAGCAACCTGAGGCATTTTTGTTGCTAGGTAATGTTTTGTTGTGAGCTGTCCTCCCAACTGTAGGAAAGATTAAGAGATCTCAGATGGAACCAAGGGGAGCATGCCAGTAATCACAGCTGAAAGAAGCTTGCACTTGACATCTTGAGATGGGAACAACATGTCTATTGTTTGGAGCCATCAGTCCTCTGCTATAATGCATGACAGACAAAACCACTTACCTTGTCAAGAAAAGGGAACCTTGTCAAGAAGTCATTTGTACTGATTGGATAAACAAAAAGGGGAATCTGGAGAAGCAGGTTCATAAAAGAAACAGAATGTCCTAGAAATGGCCCATATTCACCATTACGTTCCAGAGAAAAAAGGAGCTCTCCATCTACTTTAACTGGTCCCAGGAGGATCCAATACTCATAACAAAATCTTGCATTGGCCTCAAGCTTCCACAGCAGCTTTTATAAGAATACAATGCATCACTGCCAAGGGAGTGGGCTTAGCCAGAGAAAAGAGAGTTTTGGCCAAGACATTCCTCCATCTGACTAATCCTTGGCTTTCCAAGAGCCTGTTAGAGCCACTGGCAGCTGAATCAAAAAGCCTAACACCTTTTTAGTCCCAACCTATATGAGATAATATTTCAGCAGCCCCAAATCAGACAAACATGCAGTCATGCTGCATACTTCCTCCAGACTTTAACTATTCCTTTGCCTGACCAGGAAATTTATCCTAAAGTACTTTTTTTTTCCTTCTTTTTTTTTTTTTTCCTTTCCTGCAAGGATCAACATTCTTATTAGCATATTTACAAAAAATACATAGCCATATCTCCGAGTTTCCCAGCAATACCCTTGGCAGAAATAAAGGAAGCCAGACTGATAGAAGAGTTATACTCCAAAATTACCATGCTGTATTCTTTGCCAAAGGGCAATTTGTCAATGCAGTTGACAAATTGAAAAAGGGGAATGTTTTTAATGCCAGCCCCAGAAAACAGCAGAAGGGAAAAACAATGCTCAATCCCTCTGTGGAAATATCACCATATAGCCTATAAGATGAGGAGGGGAACATAAGGGAAGAAAAAGAAATCACTGCACTGAGGAACCTAATTCCCTAATCTTATATTCTTTAAGACTATCCGAGCGTAGAGAAACACAGTTTGCTTTTTCCCAGTTAACAAGCTATTTGTGCATGCTGGTGGCACCAAAGCTCCCATCAGAGATCCTTTTGTACTAGGCACTGTAAAAAAACTTACTAAAAAGACAGACGCCCCCAATGGCTTTATTATCTAGAATAAATAAATTACCATGACTTACAAATGAATTCTCTAGTAGGGTGAGTAATTAAAACCTGGAAAGATTGCCACATGGTACTGACCATCACACGGAGTCCTGAAGATTGTATCTCTCTCTAAAAAATACGCTTTCAACTAACTAACAGGAAAAACTAAATGCCTAACTCCTAACAGGGAAGGTCAAGCTGTATAATTACAGTGATCAGTTCTGCCCCTTGAACCCATGAATCCCCCCAGTTCAATCTCTTACTGTATTAAACCAAAGGCAGATAATTAACAGTACCACACTCAGCTGCTACTAATAATCACTGTTCTGCATAAGGCAACAACAACAAACCCAGCTCAGACCTGTGGCCACCAGGCAGGAGCGCATCCCAGTTTTCTTTTCTTCTGCCCATTACAGCAAAGTATTATGCCACAGCAAGTTACTGGATAGGATGGAATGATATTCCACAGTAACGCAGATCATTTTACTTCTTCAGTGCTTAATCTCATGGGTGTAATGGTTGTACCTGGTTATGTTGGCAGCATCTCCCCAGATCTGGAACACTACAAGAATTTTCTTGCAGTGGTCTAATGACACATTTGCTTCCTTTTTTAGCAAAGTCTGTGAATCACTTGGTTCAAGCGTGTATCTCAGCTTATCCAGATGGGCATATGAAAGTTTTGATGTGATCTCTGTTCTGACTTCTTTTTTGAATTTGGCATGCAACAATTTATTCCAAGTAACACCTCTGGTGTCAATATTATGAACTCCATACACATGGAATTCCACAGCCTTTTACATCCTCAAACTAGTCAATCTGATGCAGTTCTTCTGGCTCTAAATTCTGTGACGTTGATAAAATGGCTTCTGCATGGGCAAAGGGCACTAAATCTATTCTTTTCTACCATCTATAACTCTTACTTTCAGTTTAATTGATACTAAACCTCTTAATCTTCATATCTCACTGTGTCTATGCAAGTGCCTTGGCTACTTGGAAGCACTAAGCTTCTTGTCCTCAGTGACTTCTTAATGAACTGCATTCTCCTACTGCATGTCTGAGAGCTTCTTTCCCTTTATTATTTACAGACCTACATGCACAGGTAGTCATAAACAATGTGCTACAGCTATACATTATTCATATGATGACACCATATTAAACTCATAAACGCAGAGCAACCTTAAAATAAAATTGATTTCTTCAAAACAGTGTTCTCATGAATTAATACGAATCTCTGTGAGACATTTTGCTCCCTTAGGCCCCCAAAACCTTCCTGGACCACAGCAGAGGAAAAGCTGCAACATGACCTTCAAGATTATACTGGATTTTGTTATTGCAGCTTTAAGAAAGCTGGCAGACTTGCTTGCCACATCCCACACCCTTCCCACATCCCTGCCAGTTGTCTTGAAGAGTGAAGTCAAATTAACCTTAAAAACCTGAAGTAGTTGGCCAGCAGCTGTGGAAATACTAAAAACAAGGAATGGTTGAGCCAGCCAAATCACTTCATTTCCTCAGGCAACAGTGAAGAGAAAATGGAATAGGTAAAAAACCTTTAGGACCTGGGGGACTTTGGGTACATATATCTGTGCTGGAGGGTGAAGTACTCCCTTCCTGAATCAGAGAAGGGAAATAGATAAGAGAAGTTGGTGTTTCAGGTTAAAAAAACGTCAAAACCCCAAGTAAAGCCACCACACTCAAAATTCAGCAGTTCTTCCTTCTTTGCATGAAAGTCATTGACCGAGTATGACTTTTATTATGTTCCTGTTCTAGTTTGAATTCCAGACACGATACAAAGCACAGAGAAAACAAACTCACTCGTATCAAAGAAAAACAAAACCAAAACCCAACAACTCACATAACCATCACTTTTTAAAACAGCTCTGCTTATAAAACGTTCAGGGAAGAATCATTTGTGTCCAAATGCCATTTGAACTGGCACTGCCACCCAGAAACACAGCCCAGTATAATCAATAAGACAGATTCTAATCTTCAGGGATATTTTAATCATCACAACCATCCACGGTTATCAGCTCAAATTATGTGTCCACCCCTAAAATGCTTTTCAAGGAAAGTTCAGTGTTCTGGCACTAGTTTTAGGGCATGTATTTTATGACACAAGAAGTAGATAAAAGTCTATGAGGATCACAACATTTCCAAAATGGCATAAGCATGCCACCCTCCTATAAAATATAATAAAAATCTACATCAGATCAGTGCAGGGGCTAAAGTTCTATGTGGAGCAGACATCTGCCAGAAATCACCACCAGCACAGATCCTGGTTGAACAGCACGTCTTAGGAGCTATTTGTCCCACAGGGTTTATTCTGGTTTCAAGCCTAAGTAAGCTCCATCAGGGCAAACTGCAGCTTTCCCCCAAAACCAAAAACCAACCCAAACGAGTCCACCCTACATTGCTACTCATGGCAGCTACACCTGAGTTATTCAGCCTTTCTCACTGGTCCAGAGAGAAGCAAGGAGCAAGACCAGACAGCTCTAGAGAGGGAACCTTCAGGACAGCCCAGGCACTCTCTAGAGGAATGCAATTATCCAGATCTGACTCATCTCACGTCTGCAGTTCAGCCGCTTGCACTGCACTTTACTGTAACTGCCATCTTAAAAAAACCCACCAAACCAAACCAAACAAACCCCCTTTCAGCTGCAGATAGGCATCATCTGCTTAATATAATCATATCACTCCTTTCCAAACCCGAGAGATGAAAAGCTTCTCTTTCCAAAAGCTGTGAGACAGCAAATTAAACATTGTGATAAAAGAAGTTTCCGATCAGCAGGTGCCTGCCGTGCTGGCAGCAGGCAAAGATACTCCTGTCTGTCAGCAAACACGGCAGCCCCCAGACAATGAGGGCTCCCACCTTGGGGCCTCTGCCAGGGACTCTGTCACCGCCAGGATCGAGTGGCTGACAGCACACAGCGCTGTACGTGCACAGATTGCCCCAAGGTCACCGAACATTTACCTTATGGGCAAAAGCCAAAATGAGATTATCCCCATGGATGCCACCTAATAAACACACACACCAAGCTGTGAGGGATGCCAGCGTGTCTGCAGCGATAACCACCCGTGGTGCTTGCACAGGCTGGCAAGAGGCAAGCACGGAGAAGGAGCCTGCCATGCCTGCTCAGCCCCCTTTGGGAGGAACTCTGGACATCCCCACTGCACCCACTATGGGCCATGATCTGTGATCTGTGCTTTGCTTTTTAGAGCCTTGCCCTGTGCACAGGCTGAGCGGCATCGCCTAAACTGCCTCAGTGTACCCAAAGCAGCGCTGCTTCTTTCCAGCAGGAACTTTGTTAGGTGGGTATTTCAGCCAAAGTCTACAGATTGGCACAAGAATTATTACACAGAAAACCTATGCAGCAGAAACCTAAAATATGGGCAGTCCTCAGAAAAAACAACTTCATTGTCAGAATGAGCACTGCAGAAAAGCTCAGTTTGCACAGACTCCAAAGGTATTATTTTTAAAAATAAAGGGAAAAAAATCTATCAAAGCAAGAGAAAAAGCATACAAAAACTATGGAGAAAGGGCTGAAATGAGATTGTTTGGTATTTTCTTTTACTTTTCAGTTGCAAATATAACTTCTGTGATGACTCATGTATGTAAATAAATAAATAACAAGTGGTTGCCATGCCAGGAAGAGAGATTACTTCACAGCAATTCAGTAAGTTACTGTCATAGACAAAACCATCTAGCATGGACAAGATGCTCGAAAAGTCCAGATCACAAAACCTTCCAATTTCTGAATAAGGCACCATTTTGTCTTCAAACCTCCTCTGCCATCTCAATGTGTTGACAACTGAAATTCACAGGTAGCTCCACTGCCAACAAGGAGCAGAGTTTGCAGCTTGCCCTCTGCCAGCTCTTCTCACTGTCCCTTCCCATCCCTTCAGGACTGGCCCACACCAGCACCCCCACCTGCTGCATCCCCGTTGGTAGGTGGGACACCAGAAGCACACATCACACACATCTAACAACTTCTACAGCCAGTCTCAGGAAGCATCACTAGAAAAATGAATAATCCTGCTCTGGCAGCTCAGGATCAGATCAGTTAAACATGTCTAACTGCCCCGGGAAATGCTTTTTCTACGAATTATTGAGAAGTAGGTTCTGAGTTGTCTAAATAATTTTAGGTGCAGCCTCCCAGGTTTTCAGCAGCAATTAAAGGCAGACAGTAGTGGCCAAAAAAAAAAATAGGTTAAAACTTTTTAGGATCATTCCCATGTTTAGCAAATGCCTTTTTAAAACAATTGGCAGTTTGATTTTGTTGCCTCACAACATCAGGAAAACAAACGTCACACCTCACGCCAACTAATAATGAGCTGACTTCACCTAGTCAGTGGACAGACATTTGTGTGGCCCCAAGAATATCCCACTGTTCACTCTACACCAGCAAAAAGCACCATATGGCCTACTATATTGGTGTCATATCTAATTTCTGAAATTATGTAGGGCACTCTTTCAGAGAAGTAGGTCGCTGTGATATTTTGGATGCAAAGGTCTTCCACTCTTGGAGACCTGAATCAAACTTTCATGTAAGCACAGTGCTTGTTGCTATGACATAATTGCAGGCTTGTTTATGTTATGAATACTGTGTAATGAAGTCTGCATGCAGTCTCCTCTATTCTGGGATTGAAAGTACTTTGACTTATGAATTATGGCAAAAATTTTCAGTCTGGGTATCTGCTGTCACAGGAACTATTTAGGAGGCAGAGGGGCAGAAAGGCGTGCACAAGGGGAAGGTGCTCAAGGACGTGATCAAAGAACAAGAGTACTACTCAAAAAGCAAACTCACCAGAATAAAAAAGTGCATGAGGTAGAATGTTCCTTACATTCCTCTCTGCTTAAGCCAGGGCTATTCTTAGTAGCCCCCTGCCCCTCTCCAAACTAAACTTCTCACTGTGCCTAGGAGTCACTGATCTGACTCAGTACATACATCACATTAATGTGATGAATACACATTAATTTAATTTGAGACAATACACCAAGTCATCACTATTACTTCCCTTCCCTACGGCTGGCACAACCCTCTAGTCCTCCCAAAGGAGTTGGGTATTACCAGAGCAGGAAACACTGGCATAACCTTTCACAGTTAATTTGCTCTTAGACCTCAGTGCAGGAAAGAAATATTTGGGCATGTATCATAACCATAATTTCCCCACCCAAGGTGGGAAAGGGAGCAGCTCTGCTCCCACAAATGCTTTTGAGAACTGATCTGAAGCTTAGACACATTGAGATAGGTTAACATTTTCTCTTCCAACTTGCACGCGCCCATTCTCAGAATATACATGTGGAAAAGCATAATCGTCCTTCTCCAGCTGATTCCCTCACAAGGGCAGTAAATACCTCAACAGGGTAACTTAACCTGCAGAGTCATGGGTGAGTCTTGGCACAGTTAGTATCCTCCTCTGACCAAACCAGTGTTTTCAGTCTTCACAGAGATGTCTGAAACTTCATTTTAAATGAAGTTTCAAAAATTGTGAACTATTTCAAGTGGGTAATGGAGAAGGGATAAAAAAAAAAGGAGAGAGAAAAAGAGACAGACCAAGATAAAGGCTATTTAAATATCGTTCTATAGCTTTAAGAAATAATTCTTCAGGTACATGGAAAGAACATTACTTTGGAGAGGAGTATTCAACATCACAGTATTAATTGCTCTACCTGAGAGCATAAAAATTATTTAGCCAGGCTTCCGCTTTTAGAGTGGAGCCAAAAAAATTGATTTCATAAAACTGAGCCATGGTACAAATTTCTTTTCACAAGGAAAAAGTACCAGTTTTCTTTTCCTCCAGAAAGTAATTTTCCTGATATTTTCCTCGAGTTTGTAATAAAAGGCAGTGGAACTAAATATCTAACCTGTCTAGGAAAAAAGGGCATCAGAAAGACCACAAAAGTGTATAAAATTGTTTTCAAAATAGAAGTTACAAAGAGATTAACTACACGACATGCTCTAGTAAGGAAAAATAATGGAGGGACTAAAGCTACATTCAATGAGGAAAGAAACATAAGTCACATTCTCAAAGGGCAAACCACCACTCAAACCTACTTCAGGGTTTGAAAACCACATTCAAACACTGCTGAAGAACTGCTTGTCTCCCAGGTGCAGACAACACCCCTGAACAGCCAAACTCCAGTCACTACTTTATCTCTCACATTACACACAACTACACACATCCCACCACTGCCTGCATCTCCATAAGCCAACCTTCCCAAAGATGCTTGTTCAGGAGAAACCCGTCTGTGCTTCTGGGCATTCAAAGTAGGGAGCTAAAATGGTGAGAAGGCTTTGAAGGACCACTGACCCTCAAGTGACTTGGCCTGTGTCCTGACTGCAAGGGGGCTGTAATTCAGGCCCCAGCGAACAGAAGGAGCTGAGCTCTTGGCTCTCAACCCTGTCTCCAAGAAATTAGTCTGCCTGAGGACAAAGCACCAACAAACTACACTGAGAAAAATTTATGCATAGATAAGAGCAAAGCTTAGGGCAACACCCAAGAAACCAAGTTAAGCCAGAACATGGAGTGCTGAAGAGTGCTTGTATTCAAATCTAAAGGAAAAAACATTTCCTCCTGGTATTCACATTTTTATAGCAGAAATAAACACACACAGCACCTTTAACAATGGCTCCAAAATCAAGAGAGAATTGTTATGAGAGGGTGAGTAAACCAGAAAGCACTCACTGGCAGAGATTTGCATTCAGCTGGAGGAAAATCAAAACAAAATGTAGGTGCAAGGTAAGTTGAGCGCGAGAGGGGTGCCAGAGGTCTCCGGGAGGTACTGAGGTACACTGACTGAAGCATTTAAGAGAACACCACTTATATTACACTACCATACTTTTTCAAAGTCAAACTAGAAAGCTACCTTACAGCAGAATTCATGAACAAAACTCTGTGCCACCTCTGTTGACTTGCACATTGTCTGCGTTGTTTGCCAAATGCCATCAACAACCTCTCAAGGCCATTTAAAATTGGTAACTTGCAAGAGCTGTTTTAAATTAGCTGTGCAGGTGTATATGGGTTCTTTGGAAAAGTGGTTCAGCTTAAAGAGGAAGAGTAAAGCCCTCAGTAAAATCGCAATAACTGGAAGATAGACATGCATTTGAAAAAAGCACTAAAGCAAGAGAACAACCTTGAGTTGCAAGTCCAAGCAAGCTAAGTAAAAAAAGCACCAAAGTGGATTTTGCTGTCAGCCTCTATGGGCCAAATCATGAGAGGTGCTGTAGTGAGTGTTTATTTGCCAGGGACAGCAGTTACACAAGGCCCCCTTCCTCTCCTGCTGCCTTACGTAAGCTTCCCTGTCTAGACACAAGCTTGACTTTGACAGAACATGCTGGTCCTACATTTTTCCTGGGACTTTCCTCACCATCTGGAAGCTACAGGGGAACAACAATGCACTCAACAGTGACTCTGCCTCCCCTCAGCTGCTTATATAAAAAGTCTGGGCTCTTAAAGTACTCAGTGGAGGATGAAAAGAGTAAAATCTAACTGCTTGGATTTAATTTCTTACTTCAGTGATATTTCCAAGAGGTTGAGCTGTCATGCCAACATAGACAAGAATCAATATTCCTCAGTTACTTCTGCAAATAAAAAACAGATTCTGGATCAGCCTGAAAAATAAACACAGAACAAGGGAAAAAAAGAAAAGAGGAGTAATAAACGACAAGGAAACTATACATAAGCAGGTTATATATAAACTGTTTTATATAGAATACCTTCTATACCCCACACACTTTTTCAGTGCTTCCTGGCAATAACAAATGGCATTTTGTTCTCTGGAAAATAACATAGCCTAAATCAATGGCATGTTGAACTCTAATACAGGAATGCACTGAAAGTAACATACGGGTTTGGTTGAGGTCACAGTAATAACTTTGCTATACAAGCTATAATATCATCTTTTACTGGAGTTCTGAGAGAATCTGGCATCTTAATAACTCTTAAGGCAAAACTGGGGTAGAAGAGCTTCTATTAGACAACAGGAATTGGTCAGAGTTCATGTCCCAAGTTCTGTTGTCCTTTCACTCAAAACACAGACAGATAAAACAAAAAAGAAAAACACCACAGCCAATATTCATAGCTACTGAAAATTTGTTTTCTGGGAGAAAACCAACAAGAAAAAAAGATAACAAAGTTGATCTCTTAATTGAAAACACTTGGATATCCATTCAATTTTTGTCTGGGCATTGTTTGACCAATGCTTGCCCATCCTGATCCAGTAGTCTGACATGAACCATCCTGTGCTCAAACAGGTGCAGCAGGACTACCAACAGAAAACACAGCTTTGCATACCTTAACAAATTTCAAGATGCTAGCCAAAAACTCACATCCAAATAGGATCCTGAAAATTATCCTCTGGAGCCTGTGCAAAGCAAGGCGAATATCATCTGAGACAGGCCATAAAATTTAAAAAAATAAAACTTCTGTTTTAAGTGCCTTATTAGTGGAGCTCAGCAGCAATGAGGAATTGATCAAGTTGGCTGTCACCAGTGGGAACTGCTATAAAGGTTTTTGGCAGAGGACTAGGATGGGATGATGAAGTATTTGCTTAACTAAGGAAAAGAAAAACAGTAATGTTAAATAAAATATACATTAAAAGATATTCAAAAATACAGTTCATGGCAACCCTAAAACTCGAGAATTTTCTGCCATGACACAGGAGGACTGAAGGATCTGATGAAAGATAGAACAAAAAGTATTTTATTCTCAGGCATATATAATAAATAACACCCTTGGCTTTTGTAAGAAGCCAGTTAAAAACTGCTTGGCATGTCCCAAGATTCCTCCTCTTTGATCTCTCTGCCAACATGATCTATACTAAATGAAGAAGCAGAGTTATACTATATATCTGTCAATAAGATTCAGGAGAGGCGTTGGGAGAGGCAGCAGGAAGGCACATCATGACATTTGCACCTATGTCATTTTTGCAAATTAAGGTAGAGCTTGCTATACAAGGAAGAAGAGGACATAAAGCCGTCACCTTTGTGTGCAAGAGTGTTAAGTAATGGATGAATAATGCAGAACAATATGATTAAACAAAATGCAATTGTTCGCTTAGATATGCGGAAGAAGGGGGTATATAAACACATGAACACATTCAAGCAACTGTCCTGGTCACAAAGTAGAAGAAAAGGGTGCAAGTGCTTTAACTGCCAACATAAAATTTCCATCATCCACCCCAAACTGACAGTATTCATATCAGATGTGATTCTTATAATCCCTCCATTAAAGACTGATAGTCTCAGCACAGCAGTCTCAGGAGAATAAGGAAATCAAGGAAAGAAGAGTATAAGTGACCCTGTAATAGGAATATAAACCAGACAGATGTGGACACACTGACCCGTTTATTCTCACTGGCAACCTCACAGCTGTACAGTGGCCAGGGACAGCCAGTACCTGCCATAAGGAAATGTAGAGAAACTTATTTAAGGAACAATAAAAACGAAGTTAAATAAATGATGGACAGACCTTAATTATTCTGCATACAGCCAAAGAAAATGTCTGGCCATATAGCTGTTGAAAAAAAAAAGCGATGAACGAGAGAGATCTGAATGTTCGTAAGAATTAAGAGAGAGAAGTGAAAAGCCGAATATATCCTGTATCAGCATCGGCTTGAACAGTGTTAAAATTGTTGCGAGTGGATAGCTTTTGAACAGCCTGCATGAGATCTCACCTCTCTGTGCATTGTACAAGTGTCCACACTACAAAGCCATCAGCCCAGCTGGCACTCTGACTGTTACAGCAAAGAAGTCAATAGCTCCACCTGACCCGAGGACCAAAGACATAAAAGGTATTTGCTGCCGAGACACTAATGCTGGGCAAGCTCGTAGTAGCAGCGTCCATATGTTCTACCCATTGAAGTACTGCCAACAACAAATATTCAAGAATATGAGTCAGATGCCATAAAATTCCACATTTGGCATAAAACCAGACAGTTCTTTTAAAAAATAATGGACTTCAACATTTTATTTCCTTCTAATTTCTGAGCACTTACAGCTTCTAAGGATTTTTCAGGAATGTTAAAAATGCACTCTTCAAATGTAAGAGCTGAAATCTTCCTGAAATCCCAGGATGCTAGCAGACAGGCTTCCCAATAGAAAAGAAACACACAACATGAGAAAAGATGAAAATCAGAAAGTTAGCAACACTTTTGGATAAATAATGACAAGATTATCACCCACAAAAAGTCAAGAGGACAGGACTGCATATCCTTCTTGCCTGAAGTCCAGAGTTCAGGGCCAATAACCCAATTTAACTAAGGCTACTTCAGATCTTGTACAATAAGTGATTTACTCACACTTCTTGAACAATACGTGATTTTGACACTAAAATTTCACATTGCCATTGTAGGTTAAGAAGGAGGATTGCATTTCTGCATGCGAACACACAACTGAGTTATACCTACCTGCTCTCACTGGGAGAAAAGAAAAACAAAAAGTTTTTAATTTTAAGGGAACTGTAGCTCAAACAAACTTTTAGTTCTGGAAACACGTTTCTTATGAAAGCACTAAATGATCAGGAAGCAGCACACCACACCCAGGTGAGCATCATTGTTCTGGGGATCACTAGATCTCTCCCTGTCAGCCCCACTCCACAACCTCAGCTTTCCTTGGTGGACCAAAAGCAGCTCATTCCTCACTCTCAACACTTCTTCAGTCTGACAAATTCAAAACTTGTAAAACTCAATTAAATATCCTGTTACTGAAGAGAGCTGATGTCTCTAATGAAGTGAAGATTTGCTACGACTTGGCTACCTTAGATCTCCGTGACTCAGAGTTGGGAAATCTGCAGTTTCACAGGATAGTGGCCCTTTAAATAACTGTTCGCGGTTTCATTAAGTTGTGTGTTTACTTTAAGGAACATTTCTTCACTTCAGAGTCAACAGAGTACTGTGAATTATTCCTCAGTGATTTCTCATCATACAGACAGAAATGCTTCCACAAAAAGGCAGTGGGTGGGCAGCAAGTCAGCTGATTATCACCCTCCCGTGGGAGCTGCTCTCCTGGAAGCTCCCCGCCCAGCAGAGCGGACACTGAGGACCTCCCAAGCAGTGACCCAGGGGCTCTCTGTTGCTCAACTGTTGATGCCACTGACTTAATTCACTAAGAGATTCACTGAGACAGAACAATTTGGTTCTCCTCATCCTTGTACGAGCAGTGTTACCACTGTGAAGTGAACAAAAGCCAAACTATGATTATGTCTGATCAGTTATTAGCAAGTCCACTTCTCCCCTCCTCTCCTTGCCCAACACAAGCTATTTCCTCTATTATTCATTACCCCCATTCTCTGTGGTCAGGCCCAGGCACAAGAGGGACAGAAGGAGAGAACAAACAAACTTGGAGAAAATCAATGGTAAGAGTGGCCACTTGTGGACTATATAAAAGCCTGAGGGACTGGCAGGGTCCAGCTACCCTGTGCTTGCTGCCTCTTACAGACCACCTTGAGGGCACTTCCCATTTGCCACCCTGAGGTTTCCCCCCAAGTGCTGCCCACCTCAGCATCCACCAGCTGCAGGAGCATGGCCATGACAAGGTTTCTCTAGCCCTGGCAGCTTGGGATCTGCAGGAATGGCTACGTGTGTGACCCCAGCACATCCCTGCAAGCTGCAACCCCACGGATCTTTAATGTGCGCTTTAATGTGACTGCAGTCGCAGAATCACGTCTGAGTCTGAGCTGGATTCACATCTTCAAGCAGCTGGGCTGCAGCTCAGCTTCCCCAATCTCCTCTTCCAGAGCCTCAGCCCACGCAGGTATCTCTGCTCCTGCTGCAATTAGAGCTCCAAATTGCCAGGCAGGCATGGCAGTGACAGAACTCTCTCCGTGCCTTTACACTCCCCTCAGCCTTTGCCAGATCCAGCAGAGCCTGTGAGATGCAAATGCTTTCACACCTACGTGTTTTGTTTAATCAACCACAGATGCTCAGATTGATTGAGCAGTGATTTGCATAGATTAGCGTGATGTCAGTATTTATAATACAGCAGGAATATTATGCCAAAATCCACCCCTGAGGAGGTATCTACTCACAAACTAAACTAATAATTGGATGGAGTTTGTATCAGAAAAAGAGACTAAAATTAAAAACTGAGGATCTTCAAGTCAGATTGATCAGATTTCCTCAATCTTCTTCCCACTTGTGGGTTTCTTTCTTCTTATCTGTCTGGTGACATTGGAGATTTTCCTCCACACCTTCCCCAGAACAATTACAACAGCTGTCAAGGCTGTCACCATGACCAGATCTACCTTAAGTAAAGAAGATATACAGTGCAAAGTGGGTGTTTCTACACATTGTAATTATTACCTTCCTTGGAGCTAGTTGTGGGTAAAGATCATAAATTTTCCTATTAAAATATTTATGTTTTAACAAAAGTGAAAAATAAAATGGAAATTATTTCCAAATTCAGTTTAAAATCAGCAAGAATTGGCCAAAATAAATCTGAAATCTGTAAATTTTTCACAAATAAAAGCTCAGTGTTTAAACAGGACTTAATTTCAGAAAAATAGAAATTGTTAACATTTCTAAGCAGCACTAATCATTTGTCTCCTGCCCAAAATACAGATAGCTACAAGATTCACTTTTGTATTTCAGTAATTTGCATGGTGACTACCTTTATTTAAAAAAAAAAAAAAAAAAAAAAAAGGCACCCCAGAATGTATAACTCAAGAAGATGAACAAGAGAATTAGATTAAGTGCTGCATGCTTTTCTGGAATTCCAGTAAAACATTTTTTTGAAATATAGTGATAACAGTGAGTACAGATTACTCTAGACAGGCGATAATCCCCATTTTGTCATATAAGAAATTAATGCCTATGTAACAGCCAGCCCTAGTAAACATCTATCAAAACAGCAGGGTAGAGAACTTCACTTGCAACGTGAAGCAGTTACCATGACCAAAGGAGGCAAGTAGAGTCAGCTGTCAGGAGATGCAAGTTCTGCAAAAAACAACACAAACCCCAGGTACTTCAAAGAATAAATCAGATATCTTTTTGCAGAGCTTCACAGCAACTGGCAACATTACTACCACTGTACTGACACAGAAAACTACAGGGTTTTGTTCCCCCCAGAGTTTCAAAATAAGATTTGGCCCTGACTCACCTATTTTACTGTGTGTTGCCAATGACCAATCTATTTTTTTGTCCCCTCTTTTTCCCTCTTCCTTTTTAAAAAAACAGCCCAGGAGCACATTTCAAACATTAGATCACCAGTAGGCACCAAAATCCAGAACCGCACAATGTAGCTCAGGCATTACTGTCATGGCACATTACCTACAATTTCGTTTCTTTTTCTTTCCTTGGTTTACCTCCTCAGAGGATGACAAATGGTTTCCAGAACACTGGAAACTAGCTTGGGGTTGAAAACCCATGTAACTTGTTTTGAAACCCAAATGTAACTCGTATTCTGGTAAGGCTAAATAGGACTCTCAATTTTGCATCTGAAGGTTCTTCTAATATTAATAGTACAGAGACATTTTGTTTTCTAAAGTGTTCTTTCTTTTATGTATTTAATAGTAAACATAGTGAATCAACAATTTTTATCTATGCCTATTTAAGTTTTACTGTAAGATGCTGCCCAGTTCAGTGCCCTACTACTCACCTCACCTAACCAATCCTGGCAGTTAACATCATCATCACCATCATCATCATCATCATCATTATTATTATTATTATTATTATTGACTGATTTTACTGCCCTTTTGCAGAGGTTTTGTACCAAGATGTTTGTTTTTGCCTTGCTTTTACATGGAAGTTGTAATATTTCTAAGAGTAGCAAATTTTTAAACGGGATTTTAGCTGGCAATTTAAATGTACCTTTTGCTCCCATTAATTTTCATTTGCATGCACTGATGAATCTCCCCTTATTTCCATTAGAGAAAGCAAAGCTATTAATAAACCAAAAGCGAAGAATATATGAACAAAAAAATTAAATGCAAAAAAGATCCCCAAATACACAGTCCTGTCCCCAAAGATCAGGATAACATTTAGAAGGTGCACAAATTCTTGAGGAAAACAGGCAGGGTAGGAAAGGACTCCGGATACAGTGATGCCAGCAGAAAAAGCATGCATTCACTCACTATTTCTGAAGTACATGAATATGCACTTTCCTGTCTATAAATTGACCAAATTGGAAAAGGCAAAGTGATAATTAATGTACAAGGTTAAAGAGAAAGGAAAGAAAAACAAACTCTTTCAAGAATGCAGCAAGAGAATTTTCTGCCTGCGGCTACATTAGCCAAAATAAGAACGTCCACTGTACAAGATCTCATTTCATGCATGACTGCAGCTCTGGGTCACAGCTCTACACTCTCTCCCTCTGAAGCTTCCCCATTCACGCCTCTACCCCAGCCTAAAATACTGCTATTTATAAATTGCTTGGAAAACTGGTATCCCATCAGCCCCACAGGTTTTATAAACAAATGTGTCTGTCTAATCTGATACTGAATTCGTAACATTTTTCAACCAGAAGCAGTAAACAAGATGATGCAGAAGGCCATTACTTCCAGATTCAGGCAGAATGTTATTGACAGATGAAAAATTGCTCCTATTTTTGCCTGCAGAATTAAGAACTCTGCTGAAACAAAATGAAAATTCCTTCCAATTTCCATTAACAATTTTTTTCCTTTAATGACAGAACTCAGGTTTGTTTTTTGGGAAACCATCCTCCTCAAGGCCAATTAAGATATGGTTTATCAGCACAAACAGTGTTATTTTTTCTATTTCAGTTTAGGAACAGCAGAATTGTTCAAATATGTCCTACATTACATCCTGGGGAGTTGAAATCTGTCGAAATAAAATGAGGGCAGATACCAGCCTGCAGAACAACAACTTCAGGGCTGACTTCCACAGGACAGCATAGTAACATAAATGAGCAATTAATTACGTTGGACTTTTTTACCTACAGTAGCACGGCATTTTCCTAGACTAATGCAATTACGCTTCTGATACTTAACAAGCTTTGTGAGGTATCTCAGCAATCTTGACTGCATCCACACGGACACATCTTCTGATGTTAGGTTGTATAAACACACTGATTCACAAGTTTCAGCCATCAGTGGACAGTCTGCCTATGCAAATCAGGCACAAGCCAAGAGGGAAGGCTAAATAAATCCAGTATGAACTTGCTCTGTGCACCTGTGGGATTGCTATGACTGCAAGTCAGATAAGCAGCAAATAACTTTTATCTGTCTAGACTAAAGGTTTAGATTGGCTTGCAGTCAACTGCTTCAAATAAGGCAAATCTTTGGAAAAGAAAGATGAAAAAGAAGAGAGAGAAATTAGTACACAAGAACTCCTTATGCACACGGCATAGCTGCACGGAATCACAGAATGGCTGAGGTTGGAAGAGACCTCTGGAGGTCTTCTGGTCCAAAACACCCCGTTAAGCATGGCCACCCAAAGCTAGTGGCCTGGGCTGTGTCCAGGCAGCTTCTGAATAATCCCAAAGACAGAGACTCTCCAGCATCCCTGGACAACCTGTGCCAGTGCTCAGTCACAGTGAAAAAAAAGCATTTTCTTATGTTCGGGGGAGACCTCCTTTGTTTCAGCTTGTGCCCACTGCTTCTGGTCCTGTCGCTGGGAAACACTCGACTGCATCTCCCATACACCCTTCCTTCAATGTATTAATATACACTGATGACAATTCCCTGAGCCTTCTCTCCAGGCTGAGCAGTCCCAGCTCTCTCAGCCTTTCCTCACAGCAGAGATGCTCATCATCATCTTCACAGTCCTTTGCTGGATTCTGCCTGGTAGCTCCAGATCTCTCTTCTACTGGGGATCGCTAAAAGACACTTTTTCCAAAAATACTTTTCTCAAAAGACATTTTCTCAGTCTGAATCTCTCCAAATTCAAACCAGCAAAGAGTGAAGATTTACTTGGGATGGTTAATACAATTCACTTTCTCACCCAAAGCTACTAAGCTTTTTTTTTTTTTTTTTTTAAGGGGTCAGTACTACCATTAGACCTAGAGAAACCCACGGAAGTCTCTAAACAAAACTGTTGATACATACCAGAGACATAATTTTTACTTTTTTTTTTCCACACAATTTATAGCTGTCTTCTAGAAAAGGCTTGAAAATGACTAAAAAGGAAAGTTTATTAAATTGTTTACTGTTCAAATACATTCTGAAGCAAAAATAAATGCCTTGCCAGCTGGTGTTCCTGTGCTCTGTGCAAAGAAGCAGTGTTCAACACTTATCTCATAGGACCCAAAATTCTTCTTTCTGACTTTTTTTCCCCCTAAACCATCAGTTGTTTTTTTCCTTGCATTTCCTCTTTAAAAAGGCAAAATCAATAAATAAATTCTTGATGTAGCTGTTTACATAATGTCATCAACACTGTGGGAGAGCACAAAGTGATCCTTGAACTATCCTTCCCTGCCCGGGGCAGCTCGGGCTGGCAGCAGTGCCACAGGAGGGAGCAGACCCTGAACTGAAGCCTTAGGTGCCCAAGCTCTTTAAAAGGGGAGCTTCCCTAACCCTTTAAAAGTCCTATCAACTTTTAAAGTTCTCCTGTGCACAAACTTCTCCAGTCTATGCTGGGGAAAAGTAACAGCAAAATCATGCTAATCGTGTTCTGGCTCACTAGGAAGTTATTTATAACACAGTTCAAAATTTTGTAAGGTTATATTACAGAGGAGTTGTATTGTCCATTGTTTTACAAGCAGGTGCAGGAAACTCAAGCAGAGCCAACATGCTTACTAAAAAAAAACCCAAAACAACCAAAAACCAGAAACCTCTGGGTTGTTGAGCTTGCTTTTTGTATTTACTCTCACATATTTAGCAAATGCAGATATGCTGTAAATTAATATTTACTAAGCAGAAATGGAGACACCCTCCCATTGTCCTTATGTTTGTAGGGAAACTCCAAACTTACCCTAAAATTATTCTTTCTGGATGACTTAACATGATTGAAGGCATGTAATTTAAAGCAGCTTTGATAGGGAAAGGCAATTTTTTTTGCAACAGTTGTTCTCTGTACATCACAGGAGAGACCAGAAGTCTTCCTGATTTTCTGAATAGACAAGCAACAGAAAATTGTGGGCATTCTTTCTTTCTTTCTTCATCAGTTCTTGCTACCCAGAAACAGGAGCCACCTATTGAAAACATCTCCTCTCACTGGGGAGGGCATTCCCCAGGTCCTATAAAGCAGAGAAATCCAATCACAAACAATCCAACAGTCCAAACACCATGAACGAGAAAGGAATTTGTATTTTAGACTAGGTGAAAAAACACTGACTTCAAGAAACACATGTTGAACAACCAAACATAATTATCAGACAGCTGCCAATTCTCAATGGGATGCTTTTCTGATCTTGCACATTAGCAGCCAAAACTTTGCTTAATTTTAGCGTTAGGTCAGGTAGTCAAACACAAAGCCTGTCTGGGGAAGCTATATTTATGTACCACTTATCTGTTCTTCCCCTCAGAAAATTCATTACCCAGTCTTCCTTCCTGCTTAACCTTAACCTCGACTTCCAAAAAAGTACCAAATTCCGCTTACACAGTGTTCTTTATAATTAGACACAAATTGTTCAAGACGTTCAATTATAACGTTTTCTGCTCTAGCATCTAAAAATTCTGGATATTAATAAAAGCTTTAAACATCCTGAAAAAAATACTATGCTATCACAACTCTATTCTGTGTTTTAAACTCCTCTGAGAAGACAGAAATATAAAGACCAATATATAATTATTACTACTCACGTAGACATAATTCTGTGAATTTTAGAAGCTGGATTACAACAATGTTACAGTGTTTAGAATACCTCTTTCAATTAAGTTTTCATCTATGGTGTTGGATACAGTAGAACTTATTTTATGCTATACTATACTTTTATTATTTTACATATTAATAAAGAATTATCCTATACTATATTACATTATTTTATGTTGATATTACTCTTTGTACATGCGTATTATAAAACATCATACAATAAATATGTGCATATGTGAATGTACATCCACATATGCACATGAAACAGGCAAAAGAGGTGTTCATATCCTTAGCAGTCTTTGATAGGAAATGTACACACCAGTCCAGTTAAATTCCTTAAATTATCCAGCCTAAGTGTTTAAGTACCAGTCTGACAGAAACATGTTGCAACACAAATATATCAATTACCACATAAGACTAAAACAACCTACCAAACCACCGGCTGTGGCTAACAGAGATTGTAAGACATGCAAAGTGTCCAAAACCTGTTCTTTAATTTCTGAAGATTTTTTCATATTAATATACATTTTTAACCCAATATAGGCACAGAGGGAGTTTGCTGTCTTTACATTTTAAGTACACATTGCCTTGGTTTTTTCTCTCGTCTCAAATCTCTCTCCTTTAATTCTGCTGCCTACTAGTAGGTCACTCTCTCATTCTCATTCTCATTCTCATTTTCCACATTTTACTTTTTTGGTCACTGGCACTCATCAACAAAATTTACCCACTAACCTTCCTGCTGATGTTGACCTTTTCCAGGAATATGTGCGTCACTGTACAAGGAACTTAAATAAAATGAAAAAACATGCACATTTCCTGGAAGATGCTCAATTATTTTGTCCCATATGCAAAGTCCCTTCAGTTACACAAAGACTGGGCACCCAGTGTAAACTCCTGCCAGATAAACTCAACCTCTGCCCTTTACTGTTTCACATCAAATGGCATTTTCCCCCTACCAGCTTCTCCTTCCCCAGGCCCAGGCTTGGGAGTTATCTATGGTGCTGCTGGTATGCTGGAGGAGGTTTTGGTTTGTGTCTTGGTGTAGGGTAAATTTTGGGAAGAAACTTTCGAAGGGGTTTGGTAAGCAGTTTCGATGGGTAAATACAGGAACGGCTCACTCGATGTTGGAGAACCTTCTTGTTCGCTATTTAAGGGAAGCCTTGCTCTCTGGTTTTTTACATTTACTTCAGGAGCTTCTGGGCTTTTTCCCCTTTTATTCCTTTGCTGTACAGCTGGCTCTGATCATTAACAAGGGCAGATAGTAGCAGCTGTTCAAGGGCCAGCTATGTTTTCTTGCTTTTCAACATACCTCTCTCTGTAGTTTTCCTCCTACCTATACATTTTAGGCTGGAGAAAATGGTTTTCATGATGGCTTCCCTAGGAGATGATTCCAAACCTAAAGCGGGTTTCTAATTTAACATATTCTCTTTGTTTCCTCTCCATGAAAAAAAAAAAAAAAAGTGTTAGAAGTGGACAGCACTGGTAGATGAGGAGTAGGATAGTCACAGATCCAAAAGACTGAGTGCCCCTTCCCCAGGCACCAAGAACATCACACCCAATCTGAAGATACTCAGTGTTTCTGAAAATAGTTGGGAACACATGCATGACCCAATGAAAATGAGAGGTGCAGTGACATCATGTGACTGGACACATTTCTATTTCCAGAAAAGAACTTTACATCCCAACTAGCACTGTTGCACTCACTCTATAGATCATAATCACACCTCCAACATGAAAACATTTTCACTGCTATGTGATGAACATATCACAATTTACCATTTTAGGTAATTTGGATATTTTAATGTCAATACAGGCTTCAAAATCCTAAACAAAAAGTTTTTAGTCTTCCTGTTTAGCTCAGAATACATACAGACTTAGAAAACAACCTATTTTGCAAGTTTAAATCATAGGTCACATTTTCTTTTAACAAATGTTTACCTGACCAGAATGTTTGTTTTTTTAAAACAATAGCGAATTAGGACAAAAAGTCCAAACCTGAGGACTCTACAAAGCAATAAAAAACAAGGACCCAAGACAAGCCAACAAGAATTTTGGGGCACTTCACACGGAAGGCTCCTTGGGAGAAGGTGAGTTTCATTATAATCATTCTTTGTTCCAAAACCATGGGTTTTTTTCCCTGTAAATACTGAAGTGCAGCTACACCAGCAAGAAGTGAAAGATTAGACTTTTCTCAGGCAGCAAAACCAGTCTGTGCTGTTGACTTAGCAAAAAAATACCACGCCATATCTCCTTGTAATCAGCTGAAGGAGGCAGATCTAAAGAGATAAATGAAATCCAAACAACACAGATCCAATGGAGTTTTCCAAGAAGGTTAAAAAGAAAAAAATAGGCTGCACTCATTTTGTTGAAAAACATTAAGAAGTATTCAAAGAAGCCAATTTCCACATTATTTTTTTCTGGACTGAATGACTGAAACTACCAAACAGGAACACTCTGATGGAGGCATGGTATACAGAGCATAAACCCACTTCTTCATGAGCAATGAGGAGGACCTAAATCCAATCACATTAATTTTAATTAAAATTGGTTTATTACTTTGTTTATAGTAGTATCTAGTTTATCTTAATTGTGTTGTCCTTTTGTGTAAATGAACTTTATCTGCACGCTCTACATTTTTTTTATTACTCTTTTCCTCTCATGCCCTTTTCAACTTAACAGTTTAGTTCATATCTATTTCCAGGAATAGGTGGCATGTTTGAGAATCTAACTAAACATGCTGAATGAAGCCTGTTTCTGAGAAGACCTTTAACAACACACCAAGCTTCAATGGAGTTTCTTTCCCGAGATTTCAAATTTCTCCTTGAGTTTGCTGTAACATCTGACTTATCACTGGGAATGTACAAAGTTTACATTATGTTTTGCAGGAAAAAAAATAGAGAACTCAGCTCAAGTTAATACAGACCAAAATTACCTTCTCAAAAAAAAAAAAAATCTCTTAAGCTTCCAGAAAATAGCTCTTTGTGATGAACTGGGTATGTTTTCAGCAGATTCTGGCTCTATAGAGCCATTCAGCAAACACTGGACACTCTGTAGTCCCTTCCAGGACACTGTGGAGACTGCCTCTTACTAAGGAGATAATACCAATAAGTTTAACTAACATAAATATATTTATAAATAAGATATAAATCTTTTAAAGCTGGAACTGCTCATTACACAGTGGCAAATTCATGCAAAGCAATCCTGTGACCTGACATGGGTCTATGAAATCCAGACTTTGACCCTGAACTGGTTCCTGAAACCTCCTCCTACAGTGGTCATATGGGATGATTTTAAAGAACGGGACAGTGGAAAAGGAAGAGAGAAAGGAGAATGGAAAAGGGAGCCAAACTTCCAATGAATTTTTTCATTAAAACCCACATGGTTCAAAAACCTGGTGTACAGAACAGAACAGGATTACAATTCAGCAGATACAGTATGAATACTTCTTTGTTCACTTTATTCTTATGTATTTTGCCTCAAAGAACAGAAGCAATACTGTTAGACTGGAATATGTCACCAAACTTGATTCTTTCATCTGAAACTGAAGTCTAAATGACTCCTTTTATCTTCCTTGCTCCCTCATTGTCCCTTTCCAAGTGCCTGAATGAAAGCCAGGAAGCTCAAAGGTGTCAGAGGACATAGTAACACCCACACTTTGACCAGAAGGAGTTAGATTGATTTGGCAAAAAGGATTTTAGGAGGCAAAACATCAAAGGATGGCAGGATGTGAGGAGAAGGAGGGTAGATCACTGGCTAGTTCCATCCTTGGCATCAACTGAATCAAAGGGAGATGAAGCCATATTTCATGAGCTCCTTTCACTTCTCTCCTCAGCAATAAGCAGCTGAAAAAAGTAGGTATGATTCAGTGAAAGGAAGCATTTTACTTAAGTTTAGCACTTTTCCCTACAAGCATGAATTCAAGTCCTCACAACAGGTACCAACATACTACGTACCACCATCCATGTTTTCTACATGTTTGCTTTCAGCACCAGTTCGAGCTGGCAGTGTATCTGTTCACTGAGAGAATCACTGTCCTACAATCAGCAAGTCTTCACACCCTTTTCTCCCAACCCAGAATTTGCTGAAGCTTACCCAATATATAGATTAGCTGTGATGTGGATTAACTGCACCAAATGGTGCTTTAAAAGAGCCCCCTTTATGCCACCAAGTCCCAATTTTGCTACCCTGTATGTCCATATTAAAAACGCCTCCCTGCACGAGTTCTGTGTGTCTAGTCCCCAACTCTTTTGAAATTAAAATGAAAAAGCAGTAAGCCCTTGTACTATATTTGCTGAAGTAACTGAAGACATGAAGAAATTTACACTACAAACACAAATACTGTTAAAACACAGCGTTCTCTGCATTCATGCTATTTAACCCTCCTCACCACCAGTGGTGGCAATCTTTAACTTGTCTTCTTCCTAGTCGTTAGGCTCATCATCTTGGTCAAAGGAGCTGCAGCTGAACCAGAGCCATGCACACACTGCCAGGTCCCTGGTATTTAATCTGCCAGTCATCCATAGGTCTGAAATGTTTTCAACACTTGAAACTTTTTCTTTTCTTTTTTTATATTTAAGCACGGTTACTTCATTTAGTACTTATCAAATTAACAGGCAGGATGAATCATTACATGTCCAGCAGAGCTAAATCAACAAAGCTTCTTTCAGTGTGAGGTTCTTCCCACCTCAGCCCTATGAAAAGGCACCAGACAACTTCAGTTATAGATCATTTTAATCACTGCCTAATTTAGGAGTGAAAGGAATGATGCCACATAAGAAAGAACAAGGTCTACTTTCACCAACCTGAGCTGAGACACTATATATGATCAATTAGGACTCTAATCGTGTAGCACTTAATTTCCCAATTGCTTTTACAGGGTGTTTAAAATGATGGATTATTGCTTTGTGTTTTCCTCATGAAACACCAGCAGTACAATTGGGAGTTCCAAATGCCCTATATCTGAATAAAGGAGGATTTGCAGCGCTCCACCTGCAGCAGCATCCTCACTACCAAGATACTCGTGCAGAGTGGCTGAGCACAAAGCTAGGACCATGAGCCCCAGAGCTGCCTGCTGGGGTTCCTGCAGAAACAGCAGGAACCAAAATCCAGGGAGTTACAATAAAGTGACTCCAGGACGAGCAGCAGGAAGGGCGGCCGGCACACAGGCACACGCAGCGAGTTTCGGATGGCAATAGCTGCGCAAGGCAGGGCGATGTCTTTGGGAACTCCAGCAACTTTTTCTTCCCACAACCTGCCACGCCTCCTGCTTTCTTCCCACCTACTGACTCGTCAGGCAGCCTCATTCTGCCTACCACAAGTTATCCATCTTCCAGTCTCTCTACTAAATCTCACCCAATCTGTTCACTCTCAGACTAGTACTGTCCCTGTTTCTCCATCCTTCATGGACACACCTAGAAAGCCCAGGTGTTTCTTCTGAGGATTGTCACTGTTTAAACAAGCCAGTGTAGGATTTTTTAGAAGTCTCAACTGTTTTAAGGGACCTCCTCCAGGCAATGTACACTAGAGACATGTAATGAAACAAATTAAAAGCTTTGTCAGAATACAATTACTCCTATAAGCAGTGGAAATGCTGTGCAAAACTGCAGTGCATTGTAAGGACTTCATGTCCATGAAACATGTTTTATCCATGCCTAACTTCAACACACTGCCAAAGACCACCAATTAGCCTGTGAAGGAATCAAATGGAGGCTACAAAGTTAAGATGGGGCTTTAATTCCTGTTGAAAAAATAAAATATTGACAAGATTCGAAGCAGTAGAATTTAGAGACCAGGGCTGATGCCTTCAAGAGAATGATTCAGTCACATAGAAAACAAACACCTCTGCAACTGAAAGGATTAGATGCTTGCTCTTTTTGTATTAAAGAACCTTTAAAAGATCACCTTCTACCCCAGCCCTCTGCCAATGATGTGAAAAAAAACCAAAACACTATTCTACCATCTTCAAACACTCATGCATTTGTAGCTGTTTTCATTTCTATTTCCCAGTTTTTGTGGTCAGCCAACTCTCCTTCACAAGCACTGTACTTCCATCAGAGTGTGAGGCATGGTTGGCAAGGAAATATTATGCCATGTGAAATAGAAGGGTTTTTTTAAAAAATTAACAGTTTAGGAATGTAGGTGATGTGGTATCATCACCTATACCTGTCCATTTGGAGGTAGCACTTTAAACCCTGGTTTCCAACACACAATGTCCTGCCTTCACTATGTTTCTCTCAGAGTAATGTTTTGTCACTCATTTGTGGATCATGGATAGATGCAGCTTCATGCACAACATGAGGGAGGAAAACTCAAATATTTTTCTGATATTTTCTTTTAGTTTTAACTGAGATAAGAGGATCACTATGAAAATCCCAATAACTGCATTTCTTTTTCAGATTCATGTGATGATCAAAGATTTCTAAACCTCAAAAACCTATTTCACACCTGCAGATTTCTAGCATTTGGGGCCCCACTCTGTAATCAGATTTTCTCTGGAAAGTCACCTCTGGAGTTGTTTTTTTTTTTCCTCCCCCATTGGTCGACAACTATAATTAATTAGAAGAGAGGTGTGAGTGTGTGTCTGTCTGTCTGAATAATGGAATGAGACACAGCTGGTAAAACTAGCAAAGCATAAATGTAATGTCTTGACCACTTGTTGCTATTACAAAATCCTATGGCATTTTTCCCTTGTGTATTAGTCTTGCAATGGGGATAATTACATTCTGTCTGCTTAAATCCTCAGCTTAAATAGCTACTATGGTCACATATAGAACACATTTGTGTGTCTAGCTCCTACTTAAATGACTTAACTGCTGTTGAAATCAGGGACAAATATACCTTTTGACTGTAGCTTATATATGACATAATTAAAGAAAACAATTTCTATAAAAAGCCTATGCAGTCTGTAGTTTACTAATGTAATTTTTCTATTTAGCTGAAAAAAAACCCCAACACATTCCCTATAATACCCAGCTATCCACCTAGTTAAAAATACACTATAAAGTCTGTGATTGCTCTTTTTCAGTCAGAGACCACCACTGTAATGAAAACACACTCTGCAAGCAAGGTTTTTATATTGAAATAATACTTCATCTTTTTCACTAGAGAGGGCAAAAAATTGAAAATATTTTTTAAAAACCCAAAACTGACTGATATGCTTCAAAGCACTAATTTCAGTTATCCCTGCAGAATGGAAAGAGGAATCCTATTTATTAGTAGTAGTACTATCATTTAATCCAGCTCAGTATATTGAAAAGTACTGCAAAATTTTGTATCTTTGGGTGCAATTCAAAGGTCTCTGAAATCCATTTTTATTGTGCATGAATATTTTTGTACACAATTATTATCATGACAAATTATGTTTTTATAGAATCCATACTAGGAAGTGTGGCCAAGTATATAACTGAAGTGTTCCAGGCAATATGGAGAAACAGTTGTGCTCACATAGAAATTAGGCTCTCCAACAGAGATCTCTAAAGCCCCATTTGTACTTGAAAGACATGTCTCTTGTTTCACTTTATTCTTTGCTAGCCAACAGATATCTCATCTGTATTCTGCAAAACACACCTTTCAACTGTGGGAGGAAAAACAGTGGTTTAGCATTCTGTGGGGAGGGAAGATAAGCAGGGGGAGAAAGGGAGGGGGAGAAGAGGGATTATTTCCCCAGTTACCTGGAAGATTAGAAACACTCTTCTAATTCATGGGCTTTTTCATATGGATAAAGAAGGAAGCTGTTCCAGGAAAGCTTGAGAAACATTTCACAAATGCAGAAACTAGATCAGAGAAAAACCATCTCTGCATTTATGTTCTGGCATCACACTCAGATTCGCTCCTTCTGATCTACAGATGTGCCTTTTACCTGGAATACGGCACAGTACAGAGTAGCAGATAATTTATAACCCCAGTGTGGCAACACTAATTGTACTGTCTGCTACTGCCTGTTCCTATAACAATGTGCAGGACTGAAACATATCTTGGATCTGGACTTCACAAAAGAAAAAAGTCTGTTAAGAATATATGCTCACATGTGTGCATGCATGCATGGTTTTGTTAGGACATATTGCAGCTGGAAATACTAATATTTTGCATGAAAATTCCTAGAGATAATACAGCAAAACACAAATTTAAGACAAATTGCAATAGTTTTCCTGAGGAGCTGCTTGTCACACAGGTAGTATTATCACATAATTCCCCCAGCTATGGCAGCTCAGGAATTGGCTTCTCTTTGCTGACTCATCACAGAAAGGGGTACAGGGAGAATCACCAAGGGGGTATTTTAAAATTGAGATGGCACACACTGGGTTCATTAGCATGACAGGAAGCAAAATGGATGAGTCAGATTTCCTCTCCAGTGTTAACCCAAATGCTGGCCCTTCAAGGGCACAGAAAGCTGATGGCCCTATACTTATAGCAATCTACACCAAGAAATTAATCTGTTGTAACAAGGAAATTCTAGATACATCACTTTCAAAACAACTTTAATTGAAGGATGTTACTTATGGTACTGTGTAGTGATTGAGACAAGTGTGAAAACCAGATGCAGGACTGCACTCAAGCAATCACACAAACACCAACGTTATCCAACATTGCAGGCACCAATTAGCAGGAGGATGGTATCTGAGTAATAGCTCCCTGCTGCATATATGGCTACACATCTGTTTCCACCTCTCTGCATCACTCTGCATGTTCACAGCCTACACACATTTCTCTCCCAAAGTCCTAATTAATGGAAAGCTCGTGTTGCAATAGGCAAAGAAACTGTTATCACCTCCCACAAGAAGACCTACAAATACTGTCCACTAATGTTGGGCATTTACGTACAGAGCTCACTACATCATGTTTAAGGAGCAGACAATTCTGAGGGTCTGGTTTATTAACTGCATGATCTGAATGGACAGAAGGGCTGTAGGAAACTTCAAAGAATCAAATACCAATCCATATTGCAACACATTTAATTCTAATCCCTGCTTGCTTAAACCGGCTTCCTTTGCAATTCCCAGTAAACTCTTCCCATCAGCATGCTCTCCTGTGCTGGAGATGTGCTCAACACCCCTCCCAGGGCTACAGCACAGTGTGCAATAGGGAATCCAGCACAGGCTGGCAGAGATACCACAGTTTTCACTTGTTGAGCAATTCAGAATGCCAGCCTCACTAGATAACCACCTTCTATGAAAGACAGATACACAAGACAGTCGAGATTTCTGCGTTGTAAAATATGACAGGGGGTTGTTACATGCAATATCATTAATTACTTAAGTCAGGGAAATTGCACATTAGGATTTTGATCATAGCTGCCACAAGAAGTATTACAAGCCATTTATTATGGACTTCAGTTTCACACCACACTTAGGAACCCACACGCAGTGTTCCTGGATAAGGATGTTCAGTTCTCCAAAAGAATGAGAAAATGTCCTCCCAAGCTCTCAACATGATCTTATGGCTAGGAATTAACTGAATCCCTGAAACTTCAGCCTTATACAATTCTTAACGACTGCCCTCTGGATAGATTACACACAAGTGGACTCAGTGTTGAGAGGCTTCCTTTCTTTAAGTATTGCTAAATCCTGGCCTCAAAAAGCATTGCATGGTAATGAGGTATACAGCCTAAAGACAGAAAGGGGGAAAAAATTTCTTTTGTATCAGGTTTTAATTGTACTGAATGATCTTCTAATCTTACCACACACACCAAGTGCCTGAGTCATCTCTGTTTCACACACATAGCTCTGTGTACCTCTTTATTTCGCCACCTTTTACCTAGACTCAAAAGCAAATGATTCCAAAATATTTGGGCTCTATACATATCCAGGTCTGTTCACAGCTTCTTTCTGGGTTTTTCTCCCTTTGTTTTCTATATCCACAGTATGTTTCTGTGCTGCAGCAACACAGCATTCTAAATAAAGGTTAAATGTTGATTTATGTAGCAGCATCATAACATTTCACATCCTATTTTTATTGACTCAAAATACTTTATCTGACCACAACTACATTCTCTAAAGAGGTCTTCATTCAGCCTTTCATAGTGATGCTTTTTAGTGGTATTTTTCCTTAAATTACACAATTAATTAGGACCTAATAAAATGTATTAAAACTTTGCCCTCCAGTATGAATTACATGCATTAATCAAGATTGAATTTCATCCATCATTCCGTTGACTGCTGACCTCATTTGATTAAATCCTTCGAAAGTCCTTTTTCAAACTTCACTAACACACCACCAAACATCATTACACTGCATTGTATTCACCACATTTTAGGATATTCTGCTTCAATTGTGGAATTACAGTTGACTGATGAAATGCTTTCCTCTTCTTTTGTCTCTACTCAGATTTTGATGCAAATTACGTACCCTCTTTTTATGTACCTACTTAGAAACTATCTAGCATATCCATTTCCTTGTTGCCATACAAGTGAAAAATTAAATATACATGTATTGACAATGGACAGTATGTGTCAATATTAATGTACAACACAAAGCACATATTTTTAATTTTTTTTAATTCTCTCTGTCAGCTTATAATTACACTTTTTTCCAGTACATAATACCCATTTTCTGAGACTATTACAGCTTAACTTCCCTTTTCATGTTTTTCAACCACCTAAAAATTTCATCTTCCTTTGTTACTTCTGCAAAGTTGATGAACATCATTATCTCCATTTTTAAAATAAGGAAATTCAGGAAGAAAACAAAGAATTATTTCATCAGGTTCGCACAGAATGTTGGTGGCAGAGATGTCAAGCAAACTTAGAAGTGGTGGCAAGACCTATTCACTAATTGACAAGTCTTCCATTCCTCATATCATTTCAATCTTTCCTTTAGTTTTCTAACACTAGTGAAATTTATTTTCCTTGCACATTATCTAAGATGATTGTCAAAAGGAGACATGGTTTGAAACCTGTGTTCTATACTGCAGCCAATTTATTTGCTGGAGGAGCACCACCAGCCCTGAATACTCAGGGCCAGTTGACTGATCACCTACATTTTAATAGCCTATCAAAAGTGACAGGTATTCACAGTGAGAGATGAATCTTATTACAAACAAAAGCCACGTGGACCTTTCTTGCTGGTAATTAAACAAGCCAGTACCTTTGCCAGTGAGAGGGAGGGAAAAAAAAAAAAAAAAAAAAAAAAAAAAAAAAAGAAAAAAAAAAAAAAAAAAAAAAAAAAAGAGGAGATGCTTGCAACATAGTGATCCCCATCAATGTCTAGCAAATCTTTGACTGGTACAAAATCTGCTGGAAGTAAATCAAGATCATTTCCTATTGACAGAGCTGAAAGGTTCCACAAGATAGCAGTATCATGCTCATTAGCTGCAAAGCACTGAACACAAAGGAAGAGCGTGACCATTTGAAATGCCATGAGGTGGGTGGTGAGGCTGAGGCACTGGAGTGGTATATAGGCCACTGTGACTGTTCTCCAGGAGACTCTTGACTCTTCTCTAGGAAAAATGGGGAGTTAAGCTTTATATCAGACTGTGGCTCCACAGTTTCTCAAAGCAAATTGTTTATTTGGCCAGATGAGTTGAGTTTTGAAACCAACAACAATAAAACTATCTGGAATTTAGTACGAGATATGGAGCATGAGCTATGCATGAACTGGAACACCAATCCCAATCACCAAATGCAGGGGTACACTGATTGTTACAGAACCCCCAGACTGAATAAAGACAGTCCTAGCCCAACTAGCCTTAGTCATACCAATTTGTTCATACATTTGTTATCTTAGACCATAAAAAAGAACGTTCTAACTCTTAGTAAAATATCAAAGAAAGGAAGATTGTTTTGGAGGACTGTGCTGCCAAGACACAATAACATCACCATCAGCCCCCACACATTTGTTATTGCATGCAGCATGAGTGCTGGATGAACATCTGCACTGTAAAAAATTAAGCCCATTAGCTCCTTCAGCTTGTTAGCATATTTTAATACTGTGATCACAGCTTTCTATTTCTATCAAGGTGCTACTAGGTGTCAGACTCAGTGTTCACATAATGCGTCACTATTATCTCTATCCCCCCAGATCCCTCATGTATCTTCCTTGAAACTATCACACAGCAATACTGAACAGAAGGAAAGAAGAAGGAGAAAACTGAGAGGGAAGGAAGGAACTATCAGAGTAGCAATACTGCTGGAAAGCTAAGTAGACCTGTGATCTTATCATGTATGGTTGGACAATGCTGAGTTTGACACATCTTTAGCTCCTTAGACTGCGTCATTAAGTTACAAAAGTCATCTAACACACATAAAACACAACTGATTGAACAACTCACTGTCCTGATCTGTTTTCTGCTAGCTCCTAACAGTAACTCAGTATAAAGAATTGGTTCCACTGTCTCATTTATGGTCTAAATAGAATGTGAAATTCTCTTTTTAGTCTTGATGTTAAGCCTTAGCCTGTAATTAAAAGAACAGTTGTTTTTAAACAAAGATAGAAATACCAATTCATGTTTTCGTAGAAGTTAAGTATAGATATTTACATGTTGCTGATGTTTTTCTTAACTCTAACCAGTCTGTGCTCACTGCTTAGGTTTGCATACAACATGCATGTATATAAAACAAAAATAAGCACAAGTCTGCTCTAAGATACACGAGTACTCCCACAGTATCTGATGCCTGTGTGCTACACAGTCACAGGTGACAACTGTGTTTTCTACGTGCAGTAAGCTTTGTGAGTGCATTTGTTTTCTTCAACAGCCAAGACAAATTTAAGCCTGCAAGATGAACTTGGTTCACCATTAAATATAAAGCTGTCACACAGTCCACAAATCCTGACTAAAAAACCCACAACATCACTCAGAAAAAAACAGTGAACTGCAAGAAGTTGAAAGTCCCTGTTCTTCACAAAATAAGTGAAAAGACCCAGGCAAATAGTCTTTCCAGCTGACATGAATTCAGCACCTTCTAGCTCGTGTCCTACATTCAGAATGCCTTAACATGAAAAGTATGTGCTGCATATAGAAGAAGCCAACGGTGCCCACACATCTATTGGTTAGTGAAGGGTTGGTGGATCTTCACTTATTCTCACACTTTGGAAATGAGGGTGTTTTCTCTTTACCCCAATTCCTGCCCTTTCTAAATGCTAAATTCTCTCCAGAGGACATAAACTCCATGCTCTTCATGCAAAGCAGTGCAGGATTCCTCCAAGGAATCAGGTTTACTGGGAAAAGCAGAACGGTTTATCTAATTTCCTTTTACTCTTTCACTTAGTATCTGCAACTGGCTAGTGCTAGATTTGATGGTGAGCTAGCTGGGCCTTTGATCTGACCCAGGAGACTTGTTCCTATGTAGTAATTTAACTAGCTAACATTTTTCCAATAAAGCCCCATGATTTAAGCCAAGCTGGACTTGGTTATCAAAATGGTGTATTACATTGTACTAGCCTGGATTCAGTCCAAAATTCAGACCCCAAGCCCATGGATCGTCCCGAGAGACCCATTCTGATGCTTCACTCTTCTATTTCATTTTTCTATTACAAAAAGTGACATAATGAGATTTTCAGAATTACAGAAAAGGGGAAAGCAACTGTTAGTTCTTAAGTCCCAAACTCTTTTGTATTCAGGGAAACGTCTATTAGCACATACTTTAGAGGGGCAGGGACTAAGGGACAGAAACTTTAAACCAGTCAAGGATAAGCCACCACTCAACAGAGCCACTTGTACCTCCCTCTGCTCTTGTGCAGGGACAAGAGTTTGTGCAGCTGAATCTGAGAACAGAATCAAGGACATGACACTGGCCAAAACAAAGTGGAAGTTTCTCAGAGTTCATCAGAACCAGACGAGTCTCCAACCCAACTCCTGTGTGCCTGCACAAACTCTTGCACGGGAACAAGCAAGGGAGCAACCACAAGAGGCAACAGTGGCTTGTGCCACTTTCAAGCACTTGCAAAACTGTGGAGAGCATGAGGGTTTCTCGAGTTTTCCAGTCTGAGAAAAACAGCTACACACTAATGACCAAAGCAACATGCATTGCCTAAACACTACATGATATGGAAAAACATAATTTCACTCACAGTACAGACCACTGTAGAGATCACTGAAAGCATGGATTTCTTTGAGCATGAGCGTGATGCTATATGTTAATTTACATAGAAACATCAGACAGAAATATTTCAGTGTGCATGTATTCATACCAGAACTTACAAGCAAATTCCCAATTCACCTTGATCTCAGTTGTTACTTTATAGAAGTAAAAGATGAGCCTGCTTAAGAAAAATTAAGGAGGCTCATTTCATCAGGAAGATGAAGAGTTTCTGGAGATAAACGGTCAGATATACATCTGCAGAATGAAAAGCAGTCAAACATCACAGTTTGCAACATTCTCACAGAACGAAGCTGATCTAGTCTGACTTTATGTCCCTTTCTCATGAGGATTTTTTCAAACATTATTCAAACATTACTTTTTATTAAACCTTCACAAAACACTTTAAACTATAAGAAAATATAAGTTATCTTCATACTGCCTAAGCACCTGAACAGCTTCCAATGCTGTATATAAGAAATAGTTCCCAATGGCTCCTCCAGGCTTGCAGTAGCCAAGTGCAAACAATACAGATGCAGTGCTCCTCCTAATGAGTATTTATCAGCAATAACCAATGTGAAGTGAGTGAATGATGGGGAAAGCCGTGGCTGTAAAATTCACACAACAAGATTTCAGAACTGCATCTAAAACTTACAGATGTTTAACTAGGCAGTGTCTAGTACACAGCACAGTGTGACCCCTGCAAATGAAAATGTAGCAAGAAAGGGCAGCAATGGACAATACTAATGTGGACTGAAAATAAAAGTATCAAAAGTTGCTCCAATAGTTACATCCTATATAATTTCTGATGTCCTGCTCAAGCACCTACTAGGTGTATGTGAAATAATGTCTGAAAATAATTGTCTCACAGTTTATTCTCTTTCCAGGAGGAGGATCTTGCCTGTGGTAGGAGACTGCACTGTGGTTTTCATACTTGAGTTTTACACCTGCACTGATGAAATGTTTATGCCACCATGCAGTCCTGGTGGAGAACCAGTGTGTAAAAAGGGTGCCCTCAGAGTGTGTGGGAGGTCATTTCCCAGCCTCACACAGGTCCAGGAGGAGCTCTGGTATCTTCAAGAGCCAAGTGTATCTGTAAGACACAAAGTCCCATTGCACCTGGTAGTATTGCTCTGAGATTTCCAACCTGAAGCCTAATCACTTTCTAAGATACCTAAAAATCAGGTTTTGAATGAAGACTTTATTACACAGTACACTTTGAGAGCTTATAATTCCCTTTTGCATCTGTAAGAACTCAATTGCCAAAAAAGAGACAGGAGAAATCACAAGGATTATACCCAACATGATCATACTGAGCAGTAACATTTAGTATTGGATGAAGTTTCCTAAAAGTTAACAGGAATTGAAGGAAGAGTGAATGAAATGTGTATGCAGAGCAAACACAAACAATTTTAAAGAACATTTTTTCTAGATCTTGATTAAATGTGATACAACTGACTTACATACTTTGAGAATGAACAAAAGAGCATTTCAGAGCTACTGAGATTCCCACATTTTCATCTGCACAGTATTTTGAGTTTTTCTTTTTCTCATTAACCATAAATATGAGATTAATGTTCAGCTGGAAACTTTGTGAAATGGAAATTCCTTACCAGGAGCTGAGTTCAGCCCTGTCCATAAAGCAGATGCAAATACCTAATTTTGTACCAGGACATTCCATGGTTGTTATTGGCCACATACGTGTCTGTGTCTGGCTTGTCCAAGTCACTCATACTGTAAGGCCTTAGAGGAAGAATAGGTAAACTCTAGCATTACTGAATTCCACTGCAGTTTTTTACAGCATTCATGGGACCAGGCATCTATTTCATTTATTAAAAGCCAGGGAATGCAATATTTTTTAAAATACATACTAAATTTTAAGAAAAGAATATACAAAAGTCACTTTAATGTTTTGCTCTTTTTCAAATTTTCAAGATCATATCAATTGCTAATGTTCCATAATGTACTTTAAAAATATGCAAGGATGAAATTATTTCAAAACAAAGCACAGAACCTGATTATAGCACTTCAAAAAACAAGACTGCACTTAGGCTGAAAACCAATTGGATTTTCTAAATAAAAATATCTATCTAGTATTTAATGACATATACACAGAACTAAAATCCAGAGTGCTATGATTTATTGTGTAATCTGAACCCCAGAGGACATCCTACTTTTTAAGTAAGTTAGCATTTATATCAATTGAGTTTTTTGTTAAAACTCTGCTAGTCAAAAAATATTTATCGCTCCACCTGCATAAGAAATTTGTTTATCATTAACTATGCTTGGTGGCAGAGAAGGGACAAGTAACAGCATGAGAGATCACTAAATAGCACAAGGTCTGCCCTAGGCTGTGGGTCTCACCTGGTTACCACAGCTTCTCCTTTCCAAAGGCAGCCTCATGAAACCTCATCCTAACAGCCAGGGACACAGGGAGCCCCGGCTAGGGAAACAGATGAATCCTTCTGAACAAGTGGCCAAATAAAGAAAACATAAGCAAGTAAGTAAGCATGTTCCAGCGCATACTGTAACTAAAGCAATTGATAAATACAGGTGACCGCGTAGTTTTTAAAGCATGTGCTTTATGGCCAGATGACGGCTCTCCCAATCCACCCCCTCCCGAGATCTATACTCGCAGCCAAATCACCCCGCATCCCTGGGCAGATGCAGCTGAAATCAATAGTGTCGTAACAGCATCCCTCTCCTTTCCCCCCAAAGCCCCATAAGAGGCAAGTTTCGGCCGAGCTCGGTATCGAGCGGCTCGCAGCACCGGCGGGCAGGATCAGCCCGGAACGCTATCTGCCGAGAGGGGAGCACGTCCCGACTTTCCCCAGTCACTTAAGCCGGCGTCTCACTGCTTGTCCTTAGAGACCACAGCTCCACTCAGGCAGAGAGCGTCTAGACAGTATTCATGATCCATCTGTCTGGCACAGCCAGGCTGATGACAAACTCTATTAGAGCCGAAACAATTTTTTTTTTCCTCTGCTCTTCCCTCCTCCCATCTCCCTTTTCCTCCGAGAAGCAGTAATCTGACACTGAAAATTACTATCATTGTTGCAATGCTCAAAATAGCAGTGCCAGACTTTCATTAACATCAACGCTAGACTGCTAAATATTTAAAGAAATGGATAAATTTCACCTGAAGTGGGACAGCCCGGCACATATGAAAGCAGAAGCACAATCAAAATGTAAATCTAAGCTGTTGTTTTTATCTGCACAAATTCGGTGTCACAGTCAGAGGGGGATGCCAAAGGTCTCTTTAAACAAAATATTTTCCTTTGATTGAGCTTTTTGTTTTTAAAACAGAATCATTCTCCAACCCCCTGCAGATCCCTACAAAGCTCAGAGCTGACAGCAGTAGGTGGGGGTGGTGAAAGGGAGAGCTATATATTTGATTTGTTTGGGTTTTTTTACCTTGCAGAGGAAAATGAACTCCTACAGCAAACTCCTCTATGCCAAAACAGCCATGACACATCACCTCCATCAATGCTGACAACTTGAAATTTGATGTAGACATAATTTGCACATGACAAGAAGGATTTGCTCTCACTTATTTTATTCTTCTGTAAATCCTCAAGCATGTCAATATTTGTGTTTGATATGCCGATGAACACATGCAGATCAAAGCAAAGACAACTACCTGTACTGTTTTCCACCAAACAATTAAAAATCCTAAAATCTCCATCACCACAACCCTTCTCAATAAGACATGACTTGGATACTGCAAGTCTGCAGACAACAGACTACATTTTCCATCTCAAAATCTAATTTACTTTTAGCAGGACAAGGCAGGCTGATCGTTTGCTGTGAAACAAAGGGAAATGCTCAAACAAATGAACTGTGTCCTTCTAGAGGCAGGCACATTGTTTCAGTTCTTTGGAGTCCAAATTCTCCAGGTCACAAGGAGTGGCAAGCTGCTGCCAAGGCCAAGTCTGCAATGTTTAAAATCCTGCTCTTTGCCTCATTTTTCCTATCATGGCTTTGTGCTGTTAAATACACCCTTGACCTCCAAGTAGTCTTAAAAGAACAGTCATCTCCATTATCTCAATCAATAAGTCTTTACAGCTGATGAAAACAAAAACAAGTGGCCCTACTGAAAGTTGACATGGGCTATGCACAAGGCGACCTGCAGAGCGAGATGGGTGTCCTCACTGAGGAGGGGAGGTGTGCATCAAAATGCATCACCAAACCTGCATCCCAGTGTAAACCAAGCAAGCTGTCACCTTAACATGTTCGGCTTAAATGCCTTAGCGTGTATTTTCATCAACTTGCTGGACAGCAGCTTGTGTCATCTGAAATCAAGACTCTAACACACCTTGGATTTTCCCAGCTGTCCCCCAATTTCTCTGTGCTATACAGAGTGAATTACCCACACAGCAGCACAAGGCAGCCCTACCTACAAGTCAGCAAAGGAAAACTAAGACAACCAAAGGGCTTCAGAGATACACATTTTGATTTCCTTTGCACAAGTGAGACACTGAATTCAGCAACAACATTTTTACAAGGGCATGTAGTGATAGGACAACGGGGAATGGCCTGAACGAGAATTGGTTTTAGATTAGGTAGCAGGAAGAAATTCTTTACTGTGAGAGTGGTAAGACACTGGAAAAGGTTATCCAGAGAAACTGTGAGTGCCTCATCCTTAGCAGTCTTCGAGGCCAGGTTGAATGTGGCTTTAAACAACCTGTTCCAGTAGAAGGTGTTCCTGCCCATGGCAGAAGACTTGGAAACAGATGATCTTTAGGGTCCCTTCCAACCCCAACCATTCTATAATTTAAAAGACTGAATTAACAGCTGGTACATTGGAGCCATTTAAGAATGGCAAGGAGAGAGGAACACCAGATCTGGGCAATGTGAACTCCTCCAACACAGTAAGGTATCATCTCCTATAATCATGAGATCCAGGGAGCAGGTCACCCACAAAAATAGAAAAATCTTTCTATGCCATTCCCCATGCAACTTAACTAAACTGAACACGAAGCTCCAACAAGACATTCTGGATTTGGCTGCTGACAAGAACACAAATGAGAAATGCTTCAGCAGCTGGGAAATATGGGGTACCACTAACATGGCACATACTGCTTAAATAAACTAAAGCAGAACCTTCATATGAAAATTTATTTATTTAGACACTGCTTGGGGGCAGTCTAACTGAAACAAGATTAATATTTTTTCCATCACAGGAGGATAGAAGGTTTGAATACAGCACAACAAAGGGATTCTTTGAACAAACAGCAGAGGGGAAAGCATACTGCTTGTAGTGACAATGTGCTGTTGGTAAAGACAAGGGCAGTCCTGAGGAGAAATAGGATACCCTGCTTGGATGTTAACCAGCACAAACTAATAAGTGGCTCCTTTCAACAGTTTCTTTCCCACTCAAGAACTGCACATAAGCAAGAAGATGCAAGAACAGAGTTTATATGTAACACTGACCAGAAAGAAATACCTGGTTAAATATTCTTCAAGTGATTTTATTTTTAATACGAATTTTCTTCTTATTGAGCTGTATTACTGTCTTGTTACTAATTAGAGGGCAATGAACATATGTACTTCTGTGTTGAAAGGCAGCCTGCTCAGCTGGGACATTTCAAGAGCATACACACTTGTGTACTCTGGTAGGGATCCCCATTAAAATCATTGAGCAAAAACATGCACACATTTCTTAATTCAATGTGTCATCCCTCTAAGGCCTGGGGACCTCACTTCAGCAAGTATTCTAAAAACATTTTTATAAAGCTGGAATAAGCCAACACAACTGACATACCTATAATAATGTTGTTTCCTATTACCAACTGGCACTGATTCCTACCACATCTGTTTAATAGCCAGAACATGGTAAATATAATTTAAATACAGTTTATGGTTGTATTATTTTTCTGTCTGGCTTTGATCTTCTTTTTCTCTTTGTTTCACCATTAGGATCCTGTTTAACTGGGATTTGGTTTTTTCTACTTAACACCAAAGTCCCTTTATTTAACAGCATTTGTCACACAGTCCCTACTGCAATGAAAAAGGCATTGTCAATATCCCCAAATGCAACAAATAATGAACTGCTTTATTTGCCACAAGGTGAGCAAAAAGTTAAACATTTCCAAATGCTCCTAGCAATGCATCCAGTATTTCCTCTACAAACTCCTCATTTCCAATGTTGCTGGAAAACCAGCAAATACAGTTCTTGAGAGAATTAATAAGACTGTTGATGTAATCACCCCTCTTCCCTTGGCACTTGGGAGATCTCAATAATAGGCCTACTGGACATCATATTTTAGAAGCAGTCAGAGAAAATGAACAACTCTAACAGATTTAAGGAAACATAATTTGTATGATCAAACTTGGGGAGTTTTATTTTCTTTGTTGATGGGTTTTTAACACTC
Source organism: Pycnonotus jocosus (assembly GCA_013400435.1). NCBI lineage: Eukaryota > Metazoa > Chordata > Aves > Passeriformes > Pycnonotidae > Pycnonotus > Pycnonotus jocosus. The sequence goes on along the minus strand of VWYP01008551.1, from coordinate 172,197 downwards.
ATAGATGGGTGGTAGCAGCCCTCACAGCTGTAAAAGGCTGACTGGAGGAGGAAGCTGACTATCTTTCTCCAAGTCCACTGAAAAGTAAGAGAAATGTTGCCAACTTGCACAGCTTTCCAGAGACAGGATCATGGAACACACTGACTGCAATTCTCAGGAAAGCAGTAGGGAACCTTTTGCTGAAGGTTTTCCAGAGACACAATTTGTTTGGTTTGGTCAGGATAAACTTTATGTCACTGAAGGCTAGGGAGATGACTCATCAGCTGACCAGGCAGGCCTGTTTTCATGATCCACAGCAAGACCAGAGGGGACAGATATGACTAAGGGAAAGACCAAGAAGGTTGCAGATCATGGATCAAACAAGTAACAATTTCTAGAGTCCAAAGGCCTTTTGAGGAGAAGGTGCTGAGACGATGTTTGATTACTGCATGACTGCCACCAGCACAGAGGTGTACTGCAAAACCACCAGCACCCTCGTTGTCAAACCTCAGGATGAAGAAGGTTTGGGAGTTCCACCTAGGAACTCACAGGGTGCCACCATGGCACTGCAGTTGTGCAGGGCCACCACTTGCAATGCCACAGCTGCTGCTCATCACCAAAGCCCTTCCCTCCATCTGCTACCACTGCGGTTTTTGTGGCCACTTTTGGACAAAGAGTTGTGCTAGCTTGGTTTAAGAGAAGAGCTGTACAGTATCCCAGTCAAAAAAAAATTCCTCTATTTGAACTTTACAGATATGTTTACAGGTTTTGCATTAATAAATAATAAAATGTAACTTTTTCACAACTCAAAAGCCAAGGTTATGGGCAAATGTGACATTTTGATTTGGACCCATCACCAAAGCCTATGTCTTGTCCTGGGATTTAAGAGAGAGTTCCACTCAAAACCAAACCAATTAAAACAAAAATAAAATGAAATAGCCTAAAAGAATGCACAGGTCATTCTTATTTCAAAGCCACTGAAATCACTGCAGATGTTCCAAAGTAAGATTTAAACCATTAAGAGTATAGCATTTGGGAACACGTTCACTTAGAGGTTAGAGGGTACAGGAAGACAAGCGTATATCCAACATCTGACTTCATCTTCTGTCCTGCATAGCCTCATGCATTAATTACAAAAATTACAGATACATGCTACTCATAATTGCTATTACTAATAACAACATAACAAAACAGATATTCCTAAGACGTAGTTACAACCAGAAGTGAAATAGAATACTGAGGGATGTCAGTATGGGCAGAACAAAACCATATGAAAGCAGAAGTAACATAACATATTTCTATTGTACCTGTGTATAAGAAACCTTATTGGAAAATATATCACCCCTCTAGAAAACTGAATTGTGGTTTAAAAATAAATTATTGCACAAGAAACAAAAGCAAAAGCAAAGTTTGATTTCAGTGTACATGACTGAAGCCAAAGCACTAAGAAAGCTGTTCTAGTGATAAACTCTGGCATTGTGTGTGTAATATTTATGCACTGAAGAATAGCAACTGAAGTTATTTTAAATATATACCTACAAAGATCAGTAACCTACCAAATGATGCTGATCTCAGTACCAGTAAAGCTAATAGGAATGATGAACAGAAAAATTATCATTTTCTTGATAGTCTTAATAGCATATAAAGACTCTTAGACAGACAGACCATAGAATAATTTGTAGAACCTTGGAAAACAAATATTTAAGTACACTTTCACAGAGGGCACATATGATCCATATGATTATAATCACCATGTCCATAGCACAGGCTTCCTTGAAATAACTACAAATTTCCATGTTTAGAATCCCGGGGAAAGCGTGTCACAAATCCCCGCTATTTCGGAGAAAAATAGTATTTACTTTCTCTGTCTTGTATTCCCTGGATATCATACTGCAGATCAAGCATCCAAAAGACTGATTTCTGAGGTAAACAGACATATGTGACATGCATACATACATGGATGCACACAAGGAGCCAATACTCACAGCTGAAGATGCCTGGAGGTGGATGCTCTGTTACAAGCAGGCAGTTCTCTTCATCACTGTTATCCCCACAGTCATTCTGTTGGTTACAAATCAGTGAACCAAGATACAAGCATTTACCACTGGCGCAGGTGAATTTGCACTCTGAAAGGCAAAAAAGAAACCAAAAAAAAATTTTGTGAGAAAATTAATGCCTACTGTTCTTCAGTGCTAAAATGACAATATTTTCAAGTAGATGCTACAATGGTGGATGGGTCTCTGGCATTTCAACACCAAAACAAGCTTTTTTCACTATAGCACTGCATGTATAAACATATACATGACACACTCAGGATCACCAGAATCAAATCACTAGTAAACCAAATTTGCCATTTGGGAAAATTCACCTTTTTTAATAATAAGCAATATTTTTTTGCAGGTCATGTTGATTATAGTTCACTTTGAACAAAGACTGTGTTCTCATGTATGTTTGTGTGGCACCTTGCATATTTGGGACAAGACAGAACTATTAATAAAAATAATAACTGTCCCACATTAAAAAAAATCTTGCATTAGTTGTAAGGCAACAGTATAGTTTGTAACCAGGAAATATCCTGTCCAGACACAGACAATTATCCCTTAACTAACTTCCCAAAGCCAATTTGCCAGTCTCCCACCTAATTACAATCAAGCACTTGGTGTCTGCACATTGAAATCCCACATGCTAGTGTTCTTCAAAAGTTAGTAAACTTCTAAAATGCCTATAAGGTGTCTGAATGCTAAATGCAGGCATGCTGTAGCTTTTACACTTGTTTTTACCAAAAAAAGGGAGAACAGCTTCCCCTAAATATGATTCTGTCACGAGAACAATTCCTATGAGACCAAGTATACTTTATAGCAAGTATTAGAGATGTAATTAGGAAATGCTCACAAAAAATATGCACACAATTATGAAAAGCTTTCTCACTAGGCTTGTTCTAAAGTAAAATACACATATAGAACACATTGTATCTAGACAAATTAAAATTTAATGATTACACTACTAGTACGTTGACAAATTCTGATGATTGTCATTCACAAGCAGAGGCAAAGCAGACAGAATTAGAAATTCTCACAAGAAGTTTACTAAAGGAGTGCCATTCTCTGAACCCTGGGCGTCCCTAAGACTACAGTATGAGTTGGTTGATTCTCCTTCAGAGAGATGATTCCTGGTCCTTCCCAGCAAAGAGACATAATTTGTTCACCTTCAACAGTATCAGCCAAAGACTTTGCTTTTAACTTACATTCAAATTTAAACCTGAACTGAGACAACAGGACCTCCAATTCTAAAAAGTCTCTAAATCCGTTACCAAGGTGTGACACTTACTTATATAATTCAAACATGGTAACAGTAAAGGAGACGAAAAAGAAATTGAGAAAGAGAGCAAATTAATTTCCATTTTTTGTTTGCTTTATAGATAAAAGCAGTTTGCAGACTCCACTCTGAACACTTTTCAAGAGTATTAATGATATTTTGGTACACATACCAGCCAGAACCTGCTGCAATAAAAATTTGTATGCATAAACGTGTAACATATAACATGTTACTTAGGAATATAAACAGAAGGTATGAAATGCAAGGAAAACAAGCATTTCCTGTCAGGATAAAAACTGATCTATTTCACTTGGTGAAAGTCTATTTATAAAATAAGCATTCACCTAAATTAGGTCCTCAAATTTAAGCCTTTTCAGTCCAACACTGCAGTCTTTGACCTATTAAAACTGTAGAATAAAATACTGTACAAATAAATTATTTTCTTCTGTTTGTTACTCTGTTCTTCTCTGCTACAACAAAAGAACTGAAGAGGCATTGAAGGGCTTAGATTCTTTTTGAGTATAGACTATCAAAAAATCATAACCAAATGAAGTAATCCTTGAAATCCATGGAACTAAAAAGATCATTAACAATTATTTTTGAAAGAAGACTTAAAAGACCAGGCTCAATATTAGCAATCTGATAATTACAATGCTTTAGGACTCATTTCTGCATTTTCATGAAGAAACTGGAATAAGAAATGAACAAAGCTGTCTTGGAAGGTTAGAAAAGTCACCCTGAAAGCATTCAAACTTTCTAGGTATCTTAAATGAAGACTATAACACAGTGTTAAGTGAAAATGGTAAAGAATATAATGCTATTAGAAAGAATCAATCACCATATCACAGAAAAGTTAGAAAATGTGGCATGCTACTTTGGCTAACTTTTACTGCTTTCCTGTGTCTTTGTGGTGAGTCCTAATGTAATGCTTTCCATGCTTCCCCCATGTCTGACATAAAATGCTCAAGCAAGATGTCAAGTCAAAAGCAGTTAAGGCTAAGAACTCAAGGTGTCTGTTTGCCACTGGATTATACGGTTTTCACACAAAAGACTAGACGAAGCATTAAATTTTTCATAGCCATATTAAAGTCTTAAAGTTCTGGGGTTTAACTAACATTATCATAAGAGGACTAACCAGAAGAAAGGATTTGTGATTTAACGTGGGGCCGGGGGGCTTGTCATAGATAACAGACCACACTGAAATCTGGAATCAAAAAGCAGACTCAATCAACTTTTCTTGTAAAATATTAAGGCTACTTCCTCATTCCCTTATATATATGAAAATAGCCATTGTGAAGGTGTATTAAAAAAAAAAAATCATGAGGCCCCCTTTTTGATGCCCCCACATTGACTAGAACATTGCTCACAATACCACAGGAATCCTGCGTTGATTTGAAAAATGGGGTGTGTTGTCAAAAATAGTGTTGCCTTCTGATCTCCCACCAAATCTATTTGCCAAGGAAGCAGTCATTCTCTACTGGCCCTGGCTGGGATGGAGTCAACTTTCTTCACAAATAGCCCCTGGTGGCTATTTGGATTTGTGATCCAAATAGTCAGTGTTGGACAAGTGTTGAAGTCACAACGATGTTTTGGTTAGTGCCTGCATGTCAGTGAGGCTTCCTCTTTTTCTCACTCATGCATGTGCAAATGTAACATCTAAATCTAACAAAATGTAGTATCTAATGGAAGACATAAAATTGCAAAACTTAGTCTGCATAATCACGTTCTGTTGAAGTCTGAAATAAATATTCAAAGAAAAAATGTATTGTAGGAACAGGATAAATTAATTACACAGATTACTCAGTGAAAATACAGATACTACTGACCATAGAATATACTTAGGATCTGGTATTTGTAACTTGCGAACAAAAATTCAGTACCTTAAATTAGTTTGCTTAGTGAATGCATTTAAACAGTGTGTGCTTTTAATAAAACCAGAGAAGAACCCTTCCTTGTAAAGCAAGATGGCTCAAAGTCAGGTTGCAGGAGGCAGTAGAAAGCAAATATTAAGAGTATTGTCAAACTGAAATAAACCTCCAGAGGTCTGTACCAAAATACAAGGAGTGACCTCAAAACACTCAGACCAGGGAATCCAGACCAGTCCAGACTAAACCAATGCTCCCAATGACACACCAGAGAGCCCTTTGCAGTACAAAGTCTCGTACTTGGCCTGTCTAGACAAGACAGAGGAAAAAGATCCTGTTCTGAAAACAAACCAGCATGATCCTTCTTTTATGAATAATGTTTCAAAGCTAGACAGTTTCCCTTTTCATTTTCAAGAGGCAATTAGTGAAACATCAGTCTGTTGGTCAGCAAGGCTCTGACTAGAGCTAAACCTGAAGATGATAGCTACTGGGGGTTGAAAAATATCAACCCTTCTTATAATTATGCCTTACTATGTTCATAATTATGTCTGGAGCATACTTAAGAAAACCTACCTTTATGATACAGTGATTCTGCAACATAAATTTTTAATAAACATACTTTCAGGTAGAACTTGACTATCTTGGAAAAGAAGGAATACTAAGAGCACTATTATGAACATTTCCTATTTCTAGAAACTGAATGAAACTAGTATAAATAAGTATATTGCACACATATTCAAGGTAGATGCTTGTATGCATAAAACTCTCTACAATTACCAATTAATATACAACTGCATTTCAAATAGTTTCAAATAGTTAATTGAAGGTTATGTTTCTGTTGCTACAGCAAAAGATGGATTTGCCTCATGATACAAAAAAACGACCTTAATCAGATTTTTTTACTATGAAATGCAATATCTGATGTATTGGATAGGCTTATTTCATACTTTCTGTGCCTAGTCAACAAGATAATTTTATCCTTGCTTTCAACTTAATACATTTAGACTTCATTTACACTTGACTTCATCCATATGAACAGCATTCCCATTGTTTTGTCATCCCACTTACCATAGGGCATTTTTAATTATAGCTAAGTGCTGTTTGTTTTTCTAATGTAAGCCCAACCACAGGCCAAGGAAAAAAAAAAGCAACAAAGTGTCATATTGAAAAAATATGGTGGTTTAGGCCACTGTTATGATGCATGTCACAGCTGCTTATTTAACGGGTCTGAGATGATTATCTGACCCAGAGGCAGAATTCTCTTCCATCCATTCGAATAAAAAATAAAAAGCTGTACATGCAGCCAGTGATTTCAAACTGTTGTGACTAAACACTAGCAACGTGGTTCAAACGCACAAAATGAAATGCCAAGTGATGCCTGGGACATCGCCAGAGCAGAAAGGTGCTCTCCCAAAATCCAGCAGACTGGCAGCTGCCCGGGCAGCTCAGCCAGCAGAGGGTGATCAAATACCCTACTGAAGCCACGTAAATGGAAGGTAAGGATCTCTTTGCCTCTGGGTGGGTGGACCTAGGTCTCCAGAATAAAGGCCTAATTTCTAATTTCTTACGTAAATATGCCATTTTAAGTACATCATCATGCTTCTTCATACTCCTGCTCATATTGCAGCATGTAAGAGCCTGAGAGAAAATGTGTTTAAAGGGCACCATCACCTGTTATAAGGATAATAAGAGGCAGAGGCAGTAAATTGGGGAGGGCAGGAGGAACCACACTTCACTAGAGATTAAAGAAATATAAACCATAAATACCAGAGTCAGTACAATAAAACCCTGTTCAGCCTCTCATAAACATCTGTCTGTGTATTATTTTTAATATTGTAGATTGTAGCTTTATAATGGGAAGTAAATCATAAATAGGAGACATGCACACAAGGAGCATGTTTATTTGGGGAAAAGCTTGTTTAATAAGGAAGATGGCAGGCTGCCATGCGATCTAATAAACCTCCATTGGTGCAGGGAAGGGAGGGATAAATAGGATAAATAGGTCTCTACGAAACAAAAAAGCACTTCACAAGAAGAATGCCAAGCAGAACACCAACAAAAACGAGAGCGGATCAGCTTATGCAGGGTAAGAAGCAGAGCTGTAGCCACGGCCAGAGGCCTGTCCTCAGTGCCCACAGCCTCACGCAGGACCAAGAGGAGAGGCTGCTCTCAGAGCCATGCCACGTGGAGACAGAGACCTCCTCTGCCCAGGGGAGATTACAGCCTTAAAACCAGGCTGATTGAAAGAAGATTGGTACTGGTTCACAACCAGTCTCATTTGCTCTTGCAGTCCCCCATGCTCGCTTGCTTATCCAGCAATTATCTTTTCATCTACTTCTTAAGGCAAAGCCTGGAGCTATGCCCTTTAACGAGTTACTATTTATGTCTAGTAGATAAAGGAAGCAAACACGACATTCTTGCACACAGGTAGTGAAATCTGCTGCTCAGTTCACCAGCTCAGGGCATTAGGACATTTCATAAAGCTTACCTTAATTAACAGCCTGAATGAAATTACACCAGACATTGTGGGGGTAACCAAGAGCTCCTTTATTTTGAGATGGGTCAATGAGGCTAGTTTTTGTGTGTGATCTTTCTTCACCACATATACCTGTCTCTGGTGTGAAAATAGAAAAAATCTCATCCTGAGGGCCACTGGGGTGTTAAGAAAAGAGTTTTTATCAACAGTGGAAACTAAATTCAGGAGACTGGCTGTCATTAAGTCATCATCCTGCCCACCCAGTGAGTCTCCACAGCTTCACACTGGGGACCAGCAGCAACCCTGAGCATGTCCCCTCAGGAAGGAGACAACAGTTCCCATCATAGCACTCATCACTAATGGACAAAGCCTTGCCAAGGTGATCTCAAAGACTGTCAGAATCACACAAATTGCCAGTTCTGCCAGCATGGAGAAAAGCCAATGAAGGAAAGCCTCCTCTATTGCCATCTTTATAAATGATTTGTTCTATTTATCACTTACTTTCCCATAAAACAGCAAGGCAGTAGAAATGTGGGTTTCCATTTTCTGCCCTTCTACCCACTTGCTTTTCCTGGACTGGCAATGTTCTGCCTGCTTATGCCCACAGAGAACTGAAATGCCAGGACTTCTGAACAAAAGTCAAAAGCTGTGTCTCCTGCTCCTCATTCATGTGAAGATCCTTAACATCCCCACTAAAGCCCCCTGCCACCCTCTCTGGCCACAAAGCTTCTGCAGAAACATCCTTCCAGCAGCCTGGCACTCCCCAGCACAGGGACTCGTGCCAGTGCCAAGAACTGAACCGAGTCACAGCCCTGACACTGACCCAGGATCCACTGAGATCAGAGCCCACAGGGAGGAGTTCACAGCACCACGGCAGGCACTCACTGCACCTCATGGGAAGAAATGCCCTGTGAGGAGGGATGGGTTTCCACGAGCCATGGGAAGGCCTCATTTCTGCCCTTGTCAGCCCCCACAGGAGCCTCTGCTGGCTGAACATTTCTATATGCATCAGCAAAGTTTTCCAAGTCAAGTATGGGGAAAGGGGAGAAGGAACATTGGTGACTCAACTAATGACACTCTCATTTTCAGTTGAGAAATTACATGAGGAGACGATTAAAGATACATTAAGCGTGTACCTTATAATTTTTGTCAAGCAAAATGTCATTATCATGGGCAAGAGCAGGTAAGAAGGGTATGTGCAAATGAGATTTTATTAACATCTCATTCTCCTTAATCGTAATTCAAAGAATTCTTGAATTATGGTAAATATTTTAAAATTATCTTAGTTGGTGTTCATCTTAAGAAATCTTTAATAATCACAAGCAGTGCCACTTACCAGGTTTGTAGAGTACTGCATATGTAGAGGAATATAAAATTTAAAAATCACATTACTGTAGCAGCTTCTTGTTTTTTCTTTGGACTACTGTTTGCTTAAGAAACAGCTCAAGACAAGACCATTTGATCAGACAACTTCACAAACTTTACATGCACAGAAATACAGACTAAACCGTGTGCCTTCATAGATGCCTTGTGAAGTTTTGATTGCAGTCCTAAAACCAGGCCCAGATGAAGACACACAACAGTTATTGCAACACCCAAGCATTATCTGGGGTTGGGGAATATGGTCTGATTGGTGGAAAAAAGTGTTGTCTTTATGCCTTTTTTTTTGTTAAATTAGGTCACATTAAGACTGTGACCCCTGTGAGGCAGGAACTGGTTTAAGTTGGCTCTCCTAAGTGGTACTGAAGTGCAGAAAAAATACCATTCTCATCTGAAATGGTGGAATGGTACTGAATCAAGGAAGGGTCTGAGAATAGACCGGAGAGCTGGACTTTTTATAAAAGCAATGTATAATGCAGGCAAGAGTATACTGTGTTTCAGGTGGCTGTTCAGATGTCAACCTAATACTGATGACAGTACTTTTTTGTCATATGTCTTCCTGAGCACAATGTGCAGAAAATATAAGAGAAATTATTGTATTTACTGTGTGTCAAGATGCAGGACAGTTATGGAGTTTCCATTGTAATGAGAGTTCCAGATTTCAATGCACAACCATGTTCTTCTTACACTTCTCAAAGGCATTTGAATTGTGCAATGCACACTAATGTGAGTAATGAAAAGTCTGTTATCATCTGGATCATGTTCTCTGATCCACACCTGCAAAGATTTGCATGTTCCTGCAGTAAATACCTTGTCACTATTACATTTTGTACTTTAAAAGCAATTTTAACTTAAGTCCAATTATCTAGGAAGTGTCTAACTCAGTTCACAGTGCCTCAGCATTCACATAAAAAGAATAAATAAAATAATATCTAGATTACAGGAAAACAGACTGCTCTCAGTGGTTTGCACCATACACCATGGACAAAGTTTTTTACAAAAAACTGTACTGTCTTGTATTAATTGTTACTAAACTCTTCTCTCCTTATTCATCTCTATCTAAAAAATTAGTCACAACATTCTATTCACCTTAGTATTTTTCCCAGAAGTCTGAGTTTTTTTGGCTAAGCCTTTTAACAAAATAAACAAAATAATTCCTTTCTACCTTTCTTTAATTCCTCCTTTTTAACCAATTGTCACAAACACTTCCTCTCAGGTATGTATTGCACTGCAAATGTATACAGACTCCCACGTATATGCATTTCCTTATAGTGGAGCTGGTAGTCATTTGGTATGCCTAATATTTTCCACTATAAATACTCTGGAGAATCCCTCCCTTGTTCACTGCATGCAGCTGGTCCGTGATGCTGAGCTGGAAGAACACCCCTAGCCTACGGAAGTGTCTCGTCTATGTCCCAAGAAATTCTCTTCTGCTTTTATGGAAATAAAAACTGTTTTAAAAAAAAAAAATTTTAAAAGGCAGTTAACATCCCATTGTCTGTCTCAGGGGAGTCTCTGTCAGCACTCCCAAGTAACTAAAAGGCACAGACACTGTGAGGCTCTGGCAATACCTCTTGCAGAGCAGCAACCCAAGCCATGCTGGGACAGTAGGGGAAGAGGCAGATTAACGGCAGTGGAGAAGGGATGTGAGCTCTGCTCCGCCTCACTTTCACACAGGATTTCCACTTCGCTTCCAGGTACGGCCAAGTTCAGCCATTACCACAACCACCAGGTGCTCCTCTTCCATCCACAAGTGCTCCCAACATCAAGTGATTCAGACAGACAGACACAAAGAAGAAATGTGAACACAGAGCCAGTATTTTACGCTTTGAGAATGCCTCATTTAGCAACCTGTGCAGCATAGTTTCAATAAAGATTATTTCAAACTACAATTACGAGATTTTGTTTAAGCATCAGCAACATAATTGACCCCATAGCAGGTATTTAACTAAGATTATTTAACTATGTTCATGGTGCTTACAAAGCAGACTGTGCAGAAAACACTGATCCTATAGGCATTCCAAAGAAATCTTTACCACTTAGCTCTTTCTGTTGTTGCAACAGTATAATTTAAAAATGGACAGTGTGTTTAGGACATTGCGCCTCAGGCTGTGAAGGTGAATGTACTATTAACATGATGCTGGATGGTGCTGAGTCTATCCTTGCACCATGCATTATCTTGGGTAACTTTACAGTAGAGAAAACTAATGAAAATAACTTCCTTTCCCCAGTCCGCACCCAACTGTGCAGATCCACTGAGTGTTTTACTGAAAAAGTACCTAATAAGTAGGCACAAGCCTAACACAATGCAAAACTTGAATATAAACAGAGGCTCTAGTTCACAAGTTCACGCCATGACTACGTTGCATGTGACACCAAACACAAACAAAAACAAGCTGGAGCACCGTGTCCTCATCTCTGAGTGCTTTTGGCTGGCACTGCTGCCCAGTGACAGCTGGGGGGGCATGGCACAGCCTTCCCCCGACATCAGCTGCGGGTCACATCCACCCAGCCACTCCTCTGGGAACAGACAGAGAAACTAAGGAGGTTTCTGACATGTCTGTTTGGATCAGGAGAACCACCTGACCCAAGCTAAGTGTTGGCATGGAGAGGAGGAAAAGGCTAGAGTGGGGCACCCAGGGACAATTGATGGTGCCTGGGTGTCCAGGTGTGACAGTAAGGGCTTGTCTTCACATCTACACATCTGGCCTGGGTGGAGCCACACAGCCTGGCACCCTCTTGACAGAGCTGGCTTTGAGCAGCTAAGCATGCTTGTCCCTTCCTAAACACAGTTTTGCAAAGGGAGATCAGTCTAGTGGCCACCTGGTGTGCACTGCACCAACACACCTGAGCAATGCCCACCTGCCAGGCACACATCCAGCTGTGGCCCGGGCTTGGGCTGCCACTGATGCTTGAAGCTGGCTTTTCTGTCAAAATGTGCATTTGAGATCCAAGTAGCACTCAATCTACAAACCACACTCCAAACCCCTGACATATTACCTCACACCTACAGCTGTTCTGGATATGATTTCTGTCTGTGATTTATCTTAATACACTGGACTGGAAACTACTGTGGATGACATGCAGATCAGTCATGCCAGCCTTGAGACAGCAACAGTCAGAGAGGCAGTGTAGGCAGCCAATAGCAATAACCATTTCAGACCTCTAATTTAAACCTGCCACTCTCCATCTGTCAGAAACCCCACAGAATTTTTTTGGTGGGGACAAGGGAGGGGTCTAGGATAAATCTCTGGTTACAGTGCAAGCTATCAGTGGATCGATGACAAGTTAAAGCATGTTAAAAATTGTACAAATGATGTGCTGAACACAGAGAACCTCCCAAAATCCCACCAGCCATGAAAGAGAATAAATAGAGCACCGGAAATTCAAGAGCAACAAATTGTGTTTTAACTGTAGACAAGGTAGTTTGTAATATTGTATCAACTCATTATTAATAATCTATTCAGAGATGGGGATCATTTTCTGTGGTGTTATAAGTCAAGGTAATTGAACTGAGGTCAGTTTCATAGCACTATTCCTTCCTCAGAATACTTCAAATAAGAAGCTCACAGTAAAGCAAAAATCCAGTTAATACCACACTGCTCATTTTCAAGCAACAACAAAGGAATGAGTATTTGTTAGAACTTCTTAATAATCCTCCAATTTAGGGCCCTTATGCTTAAAAAATTAAGACACTAAGAAACACCATCAAAATGGGATTCATTTTCCTTGTCCCTAGGAGGTATTTCCTTAAAACAACATGTCTTACTATTGAACATTACACTGACATACAAAAAAAATACTTCTCCAGAGAGGAGACGAGTCTAAAATCCAGGATATTTTATCTAAGAATATTTTATAATCTGCAGGCACTGCATTTAGATAGATGAATATAAAAAGCATGATTCTTATGATCCTCGAAAAAGCAAAAATAAGTCCACCAGCTACCAGTACTAGGTAAAGAACAATTCAGCACACAAATCTTTGGAAATCAAATTCAAAGGTGAGTGAAATTCTACAGCAGTGTAATATAGGACTCCCTGATTTTTTCCTAGTCCAGTTCTCAGATACTTACTGAGGCATAAAAAAGACTACAATTGAATGAGCAGTGTGAACACTGTGAATTAGAATTAGTACATTCTAATTTTTGTGCATCTGACCTGTTGTTTTTAAGGTCTGAGCTGAGACGTGGCTTGCAGCATGCAAATATCATCTGTTCTACGCAATATTAAACAAAAAACATTCACCTGAAGTACTTCAGCAAAAGCTTAAACAAACCCATTGTATTTTGTGTTACAGTGGATTAGGAAAAGAAAAGTTGTAATTAACAATGGTGGGGAATAATAACTGAAATATGTCTTTTTATACTTCATGCAGTAGCTGTCTTTGAGTTGAAAGTAAATTATTTAAATGTGCTCTACAATGTAAGAGACAGAAGCAGCGATGGCAGGACAACACACCCTCATAAAAGGTCATTTTAAAGGGTAGGAAATCCCCTTCATAATGGATCAGGGTTATAAAAAATGTAAGAAAAACTTCCTTAAATGACCTATGCGTAATGGGATTTTGTGAAGTTCACCTAATTTAAATAGCAAACAAACACTTTAATACTTATTGGTACATGGCATACAGTCATCAAAGCCTTCAAAATGGGGCTAGCCATTTAAAAAAGATGAGCGTGTTTGTAACAGATATGCATGTATAACAGCAATAACTTACAGTCTTCAGAACATATTGCTGTTGTTACACTCATAGCTGAGATGGTAGCACATTTGAGAGAAGAATACGGTTTGGGTTTAAACACGCTTTCTAGAGCTCCAAATATGACCTCACACACTCAGTTTTATTTTTGTCAAAGCTTAAAATATGGAATGAAAATATCTCATTCTGCAAGCACATACTAAGGAGACCATTAATAATAGAAAAATTACATTGTCTTGTGAGTAAAACACCAACATTCACACGATGGGACACAGCAGAGTATCTGATTATTCTTCTTGAAAGGCAAAATTTTGGCAGAGCTGCTGTTAGCTGAGATGGATGCAGTTTGCTTTGAGGAATACAGTTCCTCAGTGTTATTTCTCAGGATGTTATCTTCGATTTCCATGGCAATTTCTTGGGAATACCACTGTAGGGTGCTGTTCTTTGAAAAACTTATGTAACTAAGTTAGGGCAAACATCCTAAATGCCAGGTATTTGAGAGACACTCACAAAGGAATAGCTGAAGAAAAGAATTCACTCTATTTCAGATTCCCAAATAGAACATTAGGGTCCTTCAGAGAATCACCAGACTACAGCTTTTTAGAAGCATAATTCCATCAGACAAAAATGAGGTAAAAATTAATTCTATTTGATAACATCCATGATGGAAGGAATTCACATACTTAGACTGTCTACAAAGCTAGCATTAAAACTGTAAGCATCAAAGAAATGGGCAGTGGATATGGAAGGCTAAGATTTTTTCTAATAATATGCTGATGTTTGGTAGATCTGTCTCATTCTGACATTTTGGGTGCTAATCACATATATTTTAATGATAACTCGCTTCACTGAATTCAACCCCTAAACGTGTATTTTAAATAACTCGCTCCCTATTTTCTTTGACACTAAAGGTGACCTATATATGTTAAGACTGTGGAAAGATACTGTGAATATATAGAGAGAGATACAGGAACTGGGGGAAGGAAGACTGAAAAAAAAAAAAAAAGAGAGGAATGTTTTGCCCCTTCTTATTTTTTTAGAACATTAAGAATTTCATTCTCTCATATTACAAGTACCTAGAGATGAGAGAGGACTACTCCTTAAATCACTTTAAAACTCTCCAGATAATATCTTCAACTCTAATGGGACTTCACATATTTATTTCACTTAAAGCTTATTTATATCACATGCCTAGCAATCAGCAGCCTACATCTTGTCTTTTGCATAAAGATTCCTCCAAGTGACTTCTAAATATTTTTTTTCTCTCTCAAGCCACATATCAACAGCAAAACAAGGAAAGAATAACCTGATTTTAAAAATAACCTTAGCAGTGTTCTTTTCTTATAATTTTCTTTTTTACAACATATAGGCAAGTACCTTGCAGAGAAATAAAATCAAAGAACAAAGAAATCCAATATTTCCATATTCTTTCCTTACAAAGTTCACCTTTTATTCATGTACCATTATATAAAGAGACATGCACTTTCACCTAAGCATATCTAACAGCAAACACAAAGCAAAGGCCAAGGTTTGAAGCAAAATCTGACCTAAGATGTATTGACCTGGGGATTCCTCCTTCACAAAATACTCAGCCTGTGAATTATTTCATACTTCTTAAATGCCAGGACAACAGAGTTCAAAATCTCAATGGAGAACCACCATAAAAAAGCATTGGCTTGCTTTATATGGAAATTTCCATGAGTCAATAGGAAATGCATTTTTTTTATTTTAAACACAGTATCATCTGATTTTGAATCCATGTATCAACACTATATTATATAACATATTATGCGATTAGGCAATGCAGGTTGCAAAAGCAGATTCCCAAAACACATGGAATTGTCCAGCCAGACTGAATTACAATTTATCATCTTCTACTTCAATACTTGATGTCTGCATACAAAACCAGCAGGCCAAACAAGAAGACTGGCCTGAATTATTTTCATATAATATTCAGGAGAAAAAAAGATTTGCTGGCTGCTGTACAAGGGAGCTGCCTGCAGTACTGCACTATTACACTTGCAAAGTATGCAAGACTCAAATCCTGTAAAGAATATGGAGCAGCAGGAAAGGAATGCATAACACTGTGTACCAAAAGATCCAGGGGGAAAACTAATATGTTGTCTTGAAGTAATGGTTCTAGAAATTTTTCTTTCAGTAAACTCACAGAAGGTTTTGTAAGATCTTGAAACAAAAAACGTTACAATTCTGCAGTTTTCCCACAGTCTATATGACACTGGGCAAGCTACCTGGATCTTCCCAGAACACCTAGAGCTGTACTAATAGTAATAACAATAATAATAATGATGATGATGATGATATTATTACTGCTGCTGTGAAATTATGTAGACAGGTAAAGCTCATGATGACTGTAAGAAGGAAGGTATTGAGGCAAACTGAGCAACATTACCACGTGTCTCAGTGTAAAGGAGAATCTCTATTGATTAATAATTTTAATAATTTTCTAGTTCCTTTAGTTTTTTTAAATCTCATCAACTATTAATGCATGTCTGTTATCTGCACAGATTTTTCTCAATGGAAACTATTTCAGTTGGGCCACCCAGACAGCTTTAAGGTGAGATATAATGCTCTTGCTCACTTCCATTTAATCCAAACATTTATCTATAAAGACAAAATAAACCAAAACAGTTTTATGTCCCATCTTGCATGACAAGCCACCTTTTCTTTTTTCCTGTTCAGACATGGTTTCAAGAATCTCTTTTCAGCCAGCTACAGAGAACAATTAAATCAGTACATAACTAGTACTGCTGCAGTGGTCAGTGGAGCTTTACCTTGTTTTTCTTTCATTTCCTGAGGCAGATACAACACCTGAAGAAGAAATCCTGAGAAATATACTCTTAGAAGCTTAATCCATATTCTTGCTTCCCAGGATCTAATCTCTGTTCTCAGTGAAGGCAATAATAAAGCAGAACTTCACTACAAGACTACAAAGATCAGGATTTCAACGAGGAAGAACGATTACAAATTTGTAGCACCAATACACAACAATGTCTTTGTCCCCAGTGACATCTCCCCTAAATATTTCAGACTGAAGTAGTCAGAAATATGAAAATACTTTATCTCTGCATGAAGGACACCAATACTAGCAGGGTATATGAGGTATCCTAAGCATGGAAAGCTGCCATAAGCTCTGTCTAAAATACTGTGCGTCACAGTCTGTGTCAATTGTCCATGACTCTGTCATCTCTCCACCCTGGAGGCCACGAAATCGGGCCCGTCTGAAACAGTTGTCATTCTGTGATAGATCCGGGACAGCTCAGAACATAAAAAATTATTGCAAGGTTAAATGACTAATTTATGAGAAAGGTGCGAAGGTTTGAAAGAACTGCTCAGAGATTTCTGCTGAACCTGAAAAATGTTTTGAAGAGGAATGAAAATAAAAGCACAATTAGTAGACAACTGAACCTAGCTACAGATTGCTTTTGGTTTACTATTCCACTCTCCAGTTTCTTAGGGAAGGATAATTTTGAGAAGAACTACACATGAACTGAGACCAGTAACTCTTAACTGCTACTAAAACCTGAAGAACCATTTCATTTTATTGCCAGTTCAGCCACTAGTACTAATGGGTCATGGGCTCAAGTTCACTTCCCTTTGACATTGTGTCTTCAGTCACAAACTAGTCATGATAGTACTTCTCTCAAGGGCCCAATTTCAACTGGATAGCAAGAGGATCTTAAAAGGAGTTTCAACAAGATATAGGACTGCACCTCAAAACAGGGACCATGCTTTTCTGTGACTGCATGCACCCCTACACCCTACTCATACCCCCAACTCCAGTGAACGAGTAGTGCCCAATGCTGATGGAAAGGACTCTCCCCTGCAACAGCAGTTGCAATTGTGCAGATGTACTAGCAGAACATGACAGGTCCAGGTGCTTCTTCCAGTTCTCCTATTCCAGAAAAATGAACAGGATAATTAAGCGTGTTTGGATTTATTGAGCTGGCAGATTTAGTACTGAAGGAGAACACCTTGTGCATCAAGCAAAGTCCTGATGCATGCTACATTACCTGCAGGGCAAAAGGAGACAGCCTTATTTGCATGTCAGCTTCCCCTCCATCTTGCATCCAGTGATTTTCCTACTTTCTCCTGCCATGCAGAAAACACCCTTATAATATACAAGTTTTCAGTCTAATCTAATATTGATAAGATCATAGTTTTGCTGGCAATGCCAGTTAGCTTCTGAAAGTGAGCTTCATGTGTGTGTTTTTCCTTTCTTCTTATCACAGACAGCCATCAGACACCGGTCCTCCCGAATTAAAATTAATTCGGTCTTTAAAATATTCGTAAGTTAATAACTGGTTTTTTAAGGAATCACATGCACACACAAATCAGTGCCAAACATAATGAAAAGGCGAAAGTCAGAAGATTTTGTGAGCTGTGGAATTGCTATGGCTGGGGTTTTGCCACGATAAAAGTAATGCACATCATATACAAATGTCATAGAGAAACTGCCTCTGCTGCACTCAGTGTGAAAAGCAAACCTTTTAAAAATTGATGAAAAGCCTATCATTGGTATTAGCCTATTACTTGACAATGTCATAAATTATTAGATGTAAAATTACACAGAAAGGTAAATTTTAAGTTTCTTAGAAGTCCTTAGTCTATCTGCAGTTAACACCTTAGATATATCTTTCTTATAATTGATATGTCTAGATTTTTCTAAGGTATCTCCTTCCTTCCTCATGAAATATAAAATCTACCATATGCTTGCTGTAAAACTCTAGTTTCAGAAAATTTTCCAAGGTTTCAGGCTACTCCTTCACTAATAAAAGTAAAAGGTTACTACAGAAACAACAACAACAAAAAACGCTATTTTAGCATTAAAACTTCCTTTCTTAGAAAAATTTACAGTTTTATGGAGCAGTAGTGAGAAAATTTTAAATGCCACATGTGCTTAAGTCCTTCCGAAAAGCCACCACCAACATAACCTTCTTACATGATGGCTCATGCAAGACGTCCATGTACTCTTTTATTAAAAAAAAACTAAGTTAAAGAGCCATGATGTCAAAGCCCAGAATCTAGGATTTCAAGAACCACAACCCATTTCTGCTCCTACTGCTGCTAAGTTTTCATCACTTTACACACATTTGAATCACAAATCACAGCAGCATACCTTGCTGCTACAAAATGGAAAGTGTTAGGTGGCATAAGCAGAGCCCCTTTAGACAGTCTGATGGCAGAAAGTTTCTAACTAAAGCTTACAAATCCCAATTTTGTAAGAAGGCTCCTTACACATGATCATCTCTCCTAGAGGAAGAGTGGTCTCAAAAAAAGATTAAAATTTTGCTCTTCTTCAAAATGTTTTGTAACTCAACACACACACACACCTACCTCAAGTCTATGCACTGCTAGAAGGGATCTTTCAATCACTTACTCCTCAGCATAGCTCATCCACAGAAACCCCTACAGACAGCTTGGTCAGGTCTTGGCAAGACTACTGAAGCCACCAGAAGCCAATCTCTCCACTGTAAGTTGGAACAAGAGGGTTGTGATGGCCTCCAGGAGAGCCTCCTGCTCTCTCTCCTGCTCTCCTGCTCCCTCTCCATGAGGAAGAAGGGAAAAACACACACAGTCAGGCTCCCAAACAATGAGCTGGACCTCAGCCCCTGAGAGAAGATGGTGAGTCTTATCCAAAGGCTCTTCTCTTTTGCAACAATCACCAGGAAGAGGTGAGAAGTGAGGCACAAGCACAAGGTAGCTGCCAGAGAACTTCTGGTCCATGCATTGAATCACTTGTGTGACCTTTCATTGGTCCCAAAAAAAGCTTCCTGTGGCAAAGTTATAAGTGGAATGTAGGCAGAGCTCTGAGAGGAGCCAGGGATCAGAAAGTAGGAGGAACATTCAAACTGACAGAAAACTGCAAATGCTACAAAGAAGAAAGTGACTAACCTGCTCTAGGAAAATTCCCCTCACAAGGATGCGAAGCTGTATGGTGTGTCCCTGAAGACAAGGTGATTTGACTGAGGAGCGTGAAATCAAGCTTTAAATGGATTACTTGCATCACATATGAGGGGCCACAAAATAAATACTTTGGCTACCAATAAGGTCTGTAGTGAAGTCTCAGGGATGGGAACAATACAAAAAACTGAAAAGCAAATCACAGGCTCAACTGCTTCATCGGGTTTTTAGCACAACTTGATTTGAGCTTAGGTAAAAGAGTCAGCCCTTCTGGCTATACCCAGAGTGAGAAAATGTGAAGGGAGAACAAAGCGAAATGGCTGAAAGTAACTTAAATTCAGGCACTTCAAAGAAAATAAGGATATGTGCCCTGAATGGCAAAGGCTGAAATTACTAAGCTATGGTTTATTGTAGACATGGCAGTTTAATCAAGGTAAGCTTTATAAAGAGACAAGTTATCTTTTAACTGATCAACAGATACAAGTGGAAAAAACAGAAAATGTTTGGAGCTTGCAGACCTGTCATTCAGGATCTTTCTCAAAGACCTGAAGAAGGAGCTGCAATGCACTCAGATTGTCTATTTTCTCCAACTAAATCAGATGGTCTAATAAAAGAAACTACCACCTCCTATAATTTATGCCTTGTAGAAAGTACTGATATAGGGATGTATAGCTCCACATGATATATTTCACAGCAAATGGAACAGCTCTTCTCAGTAACAAGAATACCAATGAGATCATCAGACTTGTAATGTCTTCCAAAGTCAGCCTAAGTCATTACCAGGAAACTGAATCTCCAGATATCTAACAACAAAGTCCAGCAGAATAAATCTAAGGATGAAACTTCATTTGACACACTGTGCAGCACACACCTGCTAATATCAATATCTAAACTCTAAATCATATGTAATTTATTCTTCATGACACCTACAACAGTCAGTCAGGAGAAGACACAGGGCTATTAAGAAGATAACCACTGCAAATTTCAATTACATTGTCGTAGAAAATAAAAAAACAGAGTCACCTTTTTTGTGTGAGAAACCACACTGAAATAAAGCAGATGTTATTACTACTGAGAACCAGAAACCAAAGTTATGTCCTATCTCCAGCAGGACAATTGTCATTGCTTTTCCAATCACCTTTATTTTAGCCTTTGTTCCTTCAATTTTTATTCTTTTATTTTCTTGGTTTAATATAAAACTATTTGCTATTTTAAGATGAAGTTTGAATTCTCTGTAGTTCTTTATAATATATGAGTTCAGACAGCTAAACATAACTGATTATTACTTGTTCAGAATACAGAAACCTATTAAAAGATGTTATAACCCAAATAATATCTTGTGGAGTTGGCTTCTGTTGTAAAACTTGACAGAAGAAAGAAAAAACCCTAACAGTATTACTTTCAACCAAGCTGCAGAACAAACAGAAAGTAAGGAGGGAAGGGTTATTGTCTCACTTCACACTAAACTATTTAGTAATTCTTAACCAACAACGATATCAGTGGCAGGTAAGAACATTCCCACTATGTTAGAACATCTGCAGAGTGGTGAGAGAATGCGTTTCCACTATGGACCAGAGCAGTAATGTATCTTCCCCTATACAGCTGAATCTTTATAACACTATGAAACTTGAAATACGCTTTTCTAAATGGACATATTATTCAATTTCGTCTCTTCTGGTAGATGCATTTAGGTAAACT
Source organism: Pycnonotus jocosus (assembly GCA_013400435.1). Lineage (NCBI taxonomy): Eukaryota > Metazoa > Chordata > Aves > Passeriformes > Pycnonotidae > Pycnonotus > Pycnonotus jocosus. The sequence goes on along the minus strand of VWYP01008551.1, from coordinate 150,861 downwards.
AAGTGTTCTTAACAACTGCTCAAGTTTTATTAAAATGGGATCTCTGTACCGTTTACACAAAGACTACATTGTTCTTTATTTCATTTCTAGTTTCCAAAGAACGCTCTTGAAAGATTCAAGCACAATAAAAGCATGAGGGTCCACAGATATTCTACACATCACCCTCACAGTTTGAGTTGCACTTCTGGAACCTCGTAACAGTCATAAGATATTTGCAATACTACATAATATTAACCAATAAAAGAATTCACTTTGGAATGCCTTTGTAAATTTATTTCTATTTTTATATCTCAAGGATTACTGCTGCACTCAATTTAACGATTCATTACTACCACAAAAGTAAAATGAACGTGTGAGGTTAACAGCTATAGCTATTAGCTGTAGCCTAACCAGCATTATACTGCATAATTGATCCACTTTCTTCAAGAAGAATATTCAGGAAAAGGGAATTACTACTACCATCTCTATAAATAGTACAGAAAGCCTGGGGCAAGTGTGTGGGATAATAGCAAAGACGAGAGAAAGGAAAATGGGAGCGCACCAAGCATTTATTTATAAATATCTGGGAACTCATTGCTTGGCATCATATAATGTCTACACAGTCTCACATTGATCTAACTTTTAGACTGTGGCTCTATATTTAAGAATATAAAAACTAAGAATGAGCACACTAGACTTCTGACACTCTTCCCAAAAATGAATGTAGCTCTTTCCCAGTTGAAACTGTTTCAAGACTGTCATTATAGGAATAAGATTTCCAGAATTTGTTCGCTGTACAAGTATTTAAGTATTTCAGTTTGTTCCCTGTTACAAGTATTTTTCTAATCCAGTGTTGGCAGAACTTCAGTGTGGTTGAAATGACAGCAATCACTGTTAAAGGAATCATCCTAACCACTGTATGCACATCTAATTTTATCTTCAGCTTTACCTTCTGCAACCATCACAAGTCAGGCTTTGATGTTTTTCTGTCTCTCCAAGAACACTCTATCCACGTGGCAGGCTCAAGCACATGTTCCTTTCAGGACAGAATTCTGCAAGTCCAGTTCAGTTTTAGATACTGTCCCTAGGTTTCACTTCTCTCTCCTTCTATCTCGCATTAACATATCCAGCATCCCACTGCCTCTTCATAAGGCCATAGGTACTGAACAGCTGGGAAAAAATCAAATTCACTTTCTCTAACCTCCTGTTAGCAGGAGGCTACCACCTACTCAGGTAACAACAAAGCTGTCTTGTGAGCTGAACCACAGTGCCATGAATGGGGACAACTGAGGGATTTTGTTCACAATCACAATACTAATTGAAAGCAAAATGCTAATACAGCAACAGCCATCTTTATTGCATGAGAATTTTCTCTTGTTAGTTGTCCATTTCTGGTTTTAATGCTGTTCTGTTTATGTAGCAGATGTCCCTTAGCAAACTGAAGAATCTTGAACACTTATTTAGAGATTTCCTGGAGGTGAAGAGCTCATATGCCTGAATACTTGTGGGGTTTGGCATTTTGTTTGCTTGCCTTCCAAACAGACCACTAATTGTAGTATGAAACAGAATCTTTCCACAAAACTTGCCTTTTTGTCCTTCAGATAAAGCAAGTCACATAAAACCCAGGACTTTCTGAGGCTCTTCAAATTATGTCTTAAGATACCACATCAAGTCTGATCTATAAGTTTATAAAGCAACAAACCAATAACCCAATTGCATTACATTAATGAAATTATATTTTGCATTGAAAGACCTTTGAAAAAGAAGTGACACTAATATGGACAGCTTTATTTGTATTCATCTCACTAAATTTTGTTCTCATAAATTTCAATAATCCTACTCTGTAGTTGGCAAATCAGTGACAGATTTTTTTTTTAAGCCTTTAAGTAATACCCCATATACTTTGAGCAGTCTGGTATCCCAGCACCCCTTTCTTCCCAATGCACAACTAATACTTGCAGATGAGAAGGGTTGTTTGTGTCACATATTTTATGGGCAGCTGTAATTCTTCTTCAGAGGAATTCTTTCCAGCAGTGCTGGCATAAAGCAAGCCTGCAGCTTCCACATGAAATCTTACTGGCTTTCATTCTTCTCCTCATGGCAGCAGGTAAAAAGTACAAAGATACAACAGAGAAAATATGAGAAAATATTAGAAGACAGTGCACTGGGTACATTTGCTTATACACTAGTACAGTATTACTTTTGGTTATAACCTCACCCTTCACACTGGGTTTAAATTCAGAGGCTGTAGCTTTAGTCCTCAGGTCTGCAGAGCTCCCAACTCACCTCACATCAATAATGCATCTGTATCTCAGTTGCCTATCTGTATCCACTGGACAGCAATACTTTTTTTTTCTGCTTCTATCTTGTCTTTTTTAGATGCTCAGGTTTTAAAAGGATCTGTCCTTCACTGTTTTGGCACAGCACCGTCCTCATCTCAGGTGAAGGTTCTTTGGTGCAACACCAATCACTACAAGCAGGAGTCATGCCTGAGAGAACATTATCTTGTTTATCTCAAAAAGTAGAATAACATGGTTTTAAAGCAGTGACATACTTGCCAGATTGTACAAAAGCCACTAAGTCAATGCTGCGGCACTTTCTCCATGCATACACTAGAAAAGCCACTGAATAAAAACATCTTCAAGAACCATACTTGTTGCCTTTCTTGTTTGGGCTTATCCCTATTCTTTTATTATGCAGAAACTGTCCAACAATTTATATAAACAGCAGTGGTTTGGGCACAAAGGTTATGATTGTTACAGAAAAAAAGAAAAAGTATCTTCAGTTTACAGATGTCAAGATGTCACCTACTTCCTGAGTTAAGAAGAGTGAGGCTTTTCTGAACTTACTCTTGCATTGTTGTGGCAGGTCATGCGTCTCTTCAAATCCTCGCTCTGAGCAACTGGGAGCAGATATTATCCTGCAAGTATTTCTTTTGAGATAAACAAATCAAGAACAATAAAGATCAGAAAGAGGGAAAATGGAGACTCATGCCCAAATTCCAATTTTTTCGTTTAAATCAAGGACTGACTGAGTGCACAGCCAGGCTGTGAATCCAACTTCAGCCAGTATAAATTACAGGTTTGTATAGTCTGAGCCTCCAGGATAAACAGACAATTCTTAAACAATTCATAAGCAAGCCAGTCTTCCAGGCTTTGCTGAAGCCATTACCCTGTCCTGAGTCTACCTACCACCACCTCAGCATATGTACACCTACAACACAGGTATCCAGCACTGTCAGCCATCAAATGGCATTGAACAAAGTTATTTTACCCACTAACAACAGAGACAAATTTATCCTCAGAGGCAGGGATTGGAGGTGCTGCTTAGATGCTGGCTGTAAAGTAGGATTCTTCTTGGACGTTTTCATCATGAAAACTCTTCATTGTTAACTCCTCACAACTCAAACAAAGCTTCCTCTACTCTTGCCCTTAAATCAGAAGGGTATGACTTTCTTGTGAAGAAAGTGAGAAAGCTAAGAACACGACAGGATAGAAATTTTTAAGGAAAAAAATCAAACTCCACAATATATGAAAGACATACTGCTCAGTCTGTTCTCCATTGCTAACAGATTGTTAATCCTGGCATGGGAGAGCATGGAGACAGACCTGTGGCTGTGAAGAATAGGGAGAGTGTCCCAACTTGCCATCCACGTGCCAATACATCTGCTTAAACCCCTGGGACACTTATCTCCATGGCTATCAAAGAAAGTTTAAGGATTCACAGGCCAAACTACTGGGTAAATTTCACAGGGAAATGATAGTGGAGTGATAGTAATAAATTACAGTGGAAAGGATTCAACTGTAATACAGAGGAATTTTGCTTTGCTATCAAAGTCCAAGTCCCTGGGCTCCAGATACTGTCTGCTTGAAGCCCCCTTGGTTGAGAGATCAGCACAAGCACAGCCTCGGAAAATATGGGTCTCAGAGAGCAGCAGTGTTATTACAGCTATATCATGGCATTGTGATATATTCTCACAGGGAAAAGAGTCTCTTTGGGTGCTTGTAAGAGGCTGGAAGGGCTTGAAGGCTACACCATATTAGTAAGTAATGACCTTACTAGAAACTGAACATTTTGGTTATTCACTGTTGCCGAGGGCTGAGTAGAAATTAAAAAGGGTGTGAGTATCCCTCTGGAAAGGTTTTGGAGCAGAGGTTGGGCAGCCTGCGGGGAGAAAACCTGGGAGAGGCACAGCGTGGGGTGCATGCCTGGGTGGAGCCATGTTGCTCTCTAATGAGGAGCTTCTGTTAAGAAAGCCAAGCCCCAGGATGAGAGATGCAGCCGATACAGGCACCGGAGCACAAGCGCTCATAGAAAGGCTCAGAGCAAGGACTGTGCCCACCCATAACAACCCAAACCAAACAGCCACAAAAAAAGGCCCAGCAAGGAAGTTAATACCTGTGCCCTCTGGCCTCTTTAGCTAAAAAGCAAAAGGTGCAAATATCAGAGAAGTGAATGTAGCATTTAATCTGTATACAGGGTATTACCTTCTCCTCAGTAACTTTTAGGCTTTTCTACCACAATTATTCTGTAATGTCAAATACTTTCACTTCTTTGTTTATCCAGACTCCAGTCTCTGATTTGTAAAGGCATTACTACAGCATAGAGCAAGAAACATAGCACTAATCCATACTATTTATTTTATGGTAAAAGAAAAATGAGACAATATCAAGTCAAATGGGCCTCCTTGACATTACAGGAAAAACAAACAGCAAAACATTAGACCAGTGCTTCACCTGACCTCAAGACAGGTGCATGGGAATATCCCGCATCATTTTTATATGAATAAAATTAGGTTTTTTCTAACAACATTTACGTTTCCAATTAGCCACTGTATCTCTTCAGCTTCCAACAGGGCACAGTCAAGTGCTTCAGTAGCTTTGCACTGATTTGGGGTTTAGGCTTCCTCTTTTAGCACTTTTAAGTCTGTAACAAAATGCATTTCTAGTCTGTCTCACACTGGTACTCCAAGACAAGGAAGCAGCCCCATTCCCACTGCTGGAGACCACCAGCAGCAAAAGGTAAAAGGCCTTTTCAGCAGTAAAAATACACTCAACCAACCATGGGCACAGCCAGACTGCCTCTTTTCCCCCCCCCAAAAAAAAACAAACAACAAAAACACACAACCAAAAAAACCCCCAACCCCAACACAGCTCATCTAATTAATTAGAAAAAATTAACAGAAAACATACACTGCCAATTTTACAATGGATTTTCATCACTTTTTATTTTCTGAGTTTTACTTGAGGGATGATGCATGCATCAAAAAGTCTGCCTTTTTATTATGATTAAACACTGAAACATAGCATATTTACAGCTAAATTTATTGTCACATTCAGTCTGGAATTGGCCATTTGGCTGACTAAGTTGTACCACATGAAGGCACCATGACATGTACTATTAAGAAATGAGAAATGGCAGATGGGCATTTCCAAAGAACCATCAGCTTTGCAAATGGCAATGCTACAGCTGAATATCATCTGCTAAAAATACTTATCAAAGGTGAGGATCCAGGCTTAACATCCTCCCTGAACATGCTGGAGCATTTCCTCCCACTTTGGGAAGAAGTTTTCTATTTCCAGCAATAGACTACTTCATAAAATAATTTTAGTAATAGCATTGGCCAAGATATTTCTCTCAGTTCGAACTTTCTTTTGCCCTGGTGTGCCCAAACCACTGCTTTTCATATGACTCTGGATTGTCAGAATAAGCGGCCCACACACATGTACCCAAAACACACCTAGACTGAAAATTAAAGGATGTCTAAATCGAATTTAAATTTAATCAAATATGAACGAAAATTTAATTTAAAATAATTTTTAAAATATTCACATATCAGAGTAAGTACAATGTTGCTTGATATGAATGGTGTTATATGATGCAGTAGTCTGTGATTCCAGGTCTGTGGAGAATCCTTTTCCAAGTCCAGTGACCCTCAGGTTCCATAAGGCACCACACCACTGCACTTCCTCTAGAGTCTCATTGGCTTTTTTTCTGCCTGTTATTGACTGCTATTCATTGAGATCCAGGTGGCATCACATGACAAGGCCACCTTCTGGTAGTGACTGCCACCCAAATTGTCCCCTTTAGCAAGTGGAAAAGGATGTAGTACTTCACTGAAGCAAGCAAATAGGGAAGGAGGTCTTGTATCCCAGCTGAATATAAATTTGAAAGAGAAGCATTTAAAATGTTCAGTCCTTGGCCTGTGTGATATGCCCCTCTGTTTCCATAAGGATTGCCACAGTTCAAGAAGCAAAGACAGCACCTGGCCAGTTGGAGATTAAACAGTTCTCCAACCAGACATTTTGAGGAGAAGTATGTATTTTCTTGAGGTGAAAGGAAACAAAGAAAACACAGTATTTCACCTACACAAAGTTTGGGATCAAAACTTAAATGCCAGCCTTCTAGGCTTGAAGACAAACCTAAAGAAGAAAGCATTCTTGTTCTAATCACTGATCATGAGGATAAAGAAGAACTAGGTTGAGACCAAAAGCTATCACTCTCAGGTGACAACATTGCTCTCAAATTCATTGTCACAGTTTCCCACTCTTCTCTAATTCTATTGAAGGTTTTAACCCTGAAGAGGAGACTTCCAAACAATGCAATACTATATTTAAAACAGTACTGCTGAATGCTACTGAATGTAACATATTTAGATGGCAAACTCTTAGAGACTATGGTTATATTTTCTTTCATGTACTTTTGCTGAGAATATTATCTGTACTCCAAAAATTGCTTACCCTAAATAAAACATCTAAGGAATACAATGGAATGTGATCTGTTACTATCTGTGTGCTGAGTAAGGGGCATTGCAAAAAAGCAATCTGTTTCTCCCAAGAGCTAAGACAGTCAGAGTTGTCTTAGAGTGACACAGTAACCTTGAAAATTCATAAGATAAGAGTGCAATTGTTAAGAAAATTGCAGACATTTTATTAAGGCCAAGACCAATTTCATGAAGCAGAGGGAAACAAAACTGGAACAGAGGGGGGGGGTGAGAATTCTCTGCTACATATTCAAGCTTAATTTTTAAATGAAATGTTTATCTGTACTTGAAAATCATGCAAATAATGACAGCAGCAATGTGGGAGATCTGTATTAATGAATGTTATAAATGAATTTTCAACTGTTTTCAATATTAATTACACTATATACTTAATAGAAGACATTTCAAACCTGTTTTTCTATTTTACATTGAGCCTCAATTATAATTCTGAGGAAGAAGGCTACCTTCAGCAGCAGATATACCAGTTACATACCAGTTTTGCTCAAAATAAAGAAAACAACCTCATTGGATTGTTGACTTGGCTTTGCCCTATTTTTGGTTATTCTTTAAAATTACCTTTTAAATATGCTTACTATCTTAGAGTGGCAAAAGTGTTTCTTAAAATACTTGCATACTGTGAAATGGAAGAATGGATGTAGCATTTCTGTAACATTAAAATATTTCTATACAAGTTGCACAGACATAGAAACATGTCACACCCCCAAAAATAAGATGTCTAAACCAGGCCAAGCTATAAGGAAAGCAATGGAGTAATACTCCAGCAAAAGGAGAGTTAATACTTTAAACACCCACGACTCCTAATCTATTTTTTATCAATTATTCCAAGAGCTCAACAGAATCTACTTAAACACTGAGATGATAGAGTAGTACAGGTGGGTTACTAACTTTAAAAATGTACATTTATTATCCAGGGAACCAGCAATAAGAGCATCATTTTTACAGAAAAGTAAGGCTGGAAGTGCTCTCATGAAGTCCATTCCCCTGCCCCAGGGCAAAATCAACTATACATAAACCATTCCTGACAGATATTTGTCTAACTTGTTCTTAAAAACCTTCAGTGACAGAGACTTTGCAACCTCCCTAGGCAATCGGCTGCAGTCCTTAACTATCCTTACCATTAGAAAGATTTTCCTAATGTCTAACCTCAATCTCTCCACTACAGTAAGCTTGACTGTTACTTTGTGCTCCATCCCCAGCAGAACTGGAAAACAGTTTCTATTACTTTACTCTTTACATGAAATTTCCATATATTTTTTAATGGTTATCACATCTTCCCTCACTCTCCCATTCCCTAAATGCATAATGGCCAACTAGGTCATACGCAACCTGCTGGAGCAATTTATCTGGTCTCCCATGTCGTCCCCTCAAGGAGCCTCCCTATTCTGGCACTGCCACCCCTGTACCAGAGACATCTCCACCCTAAATGCATGCAGTTAAGCAAAGCAAGATGCAGGGAGAGGAGCCAAACTGGATGGCAGCCTCTCAGATTGCCTTCCTGCAAAGAAAGGTCCCACAAAAACCAGCAGAAGCCACTGTGGAAGAGATGTGAAGGGGGCAAAGGTACTCACCCCAGAGAAGGGCAGATGAACAGAGGAAGGATTGAGTCTAGAAAAGGAGAGAGGTTCTTACACAACCTGGAATTAGGTTGCAGTTAGTTGTCTGGAAGTGGCAAAGGTCTGGAAACAAAGGTGAAGGAGAGCAGTGGAAAGCAGGAAGATTACCAGAGGGGTAGGGAATTCAGAAGGGAAATGAAACCGAACGTATAAATGGGGAGGGACGAAGGAGCCTCAATACAGAGAGAGTGGATGTGGGCACTGATGGGAGAAGAGGCACAGAGAGGTTGGGACAGCATGGAACACAGGACAAGAAGTGCAGCAGAAGTCCTGCATGCCAGGAAATACAGCACAGAGGTGGGGACACTGGAGAAGCCCCACCAAGTTGTGTTTCTATGAGCATTAGGATCTTTTAACAAGAATTCTGCTTCTCTGCTGAAGCAGGGCCTGTGGGAGTACCAGCCAAGCTGAGAAGTTGCTCCTTGGGAGTAACCTGGTCCCTCTGGATATGGCCCAAGGTCAAGCTTCCGTGACAATGACTTTCAGACATAAGGTTGTGAGGGATTATGGAACATTTGAGGGTGCCATCACTTTCACAGGGAAAGGTGTGAGGGAGAAGACATGCAGCTATGACAGAATGGGATCAGGAGATGACAGGAAATGTCAGAGCTAGACTGAAGGGCAGGGGCCCACTGCACAGAGCAATCTCTTACTATTTATTCTGGTTTCCATAGCACCAGAACTAATAATCCCTCCAAGTAGTGCTGAGGGTCACAGGGCAGGAACGCCTCTGAGTCAGCCCAGGTCTGACAGAGCTTGTGCTGAGATGGAGTTAATAAAATCCTGACGAACCTAAGCTGACCTTGCAAGGTTAGGAGGCTTCATACACTGATTCCTAATCCATCCCACAGTGTTCCCATTATCCTTTGATCATCCTGGATGTCCCTGTGCCACCCACTCCCCAGTGATGGAGAGCAGACTTCAGAATCACACTGTTCTCCTAAACGAGCACTCAAACCCCACACTAGTGAAGAAAGTGGCTGATTTTAAAAACAGACCTTGGCTGTCCAGAATCCCCCCCGCTGTTTTCCCAGCACCGGCGCAGCACTGAGAATGGCCAATGCAGAAAGTGCAGAACTTCGTGTGCAGGTGTGAAGGTCCTTCTGACCATCACACCAAAGCACTGCTGTGTCACAGACACATCATCTTGTCATGCAGCTCAGTGCATCAGACATGCCCTGACACAAATCTGTACTGCTTCTGGGAACCTAGGAAAAAAATATTCAGAAAATTTGAGAGTTACTGCTCTAGTCTGGAAAAAAACCCTTTATTCAGTTCCCAAGGATCATGTTGTCTAGCTAGACCTCTGGCCATCCATTCTGCTCTTCTCTGGATGCTTCCAACAAGCCTACAGAGCGCTGCTCAGAGCAGAAATAGTACACCAGCCACACAAATGCCAAGCAGAGTGGAAAAATTATTTTGCAGGCAGACTCCTGTCCATATATTCTAACATAATATCCAAGGCATAGTATTATTGATTCATAGCCATTTTCTGAACTCTTGCAACTGCCCATCTGTTTTCTGCAGACCTGGTGTCTCACCAGTCATTCTACATTTTGATTTGCACAGTTGATTATTCCTGTTGAACCACAATTTAGAACTTGTCCTTGATGAACTGCATCATATTTATTTCAGATCAGTCCTCCAATATATCACATTAATTTTGAATTCTAATCCTGTGCTCAGAGGGTTTACATCCTCCCCCTGGTTGGTGTCATCTGGAAATTTTGCATGCAGATTCTATCATCTAAATCATTAATTAAAATTTTGAATATTTTCTGGCAATCCAGGGCAGAATCCCACTTGACAGATCCTTCTGGTTTGACTGCAAATCACTACTAATTATTCTGAGAAGAGATTTCCAGCCAACTGTGCACCTACCTTGTAGCCCATTGTGCCACTTTGTTTACGAGAAGCTGAAAAGACTTCCGAAAATCAAAATATATTATTTCTCTACTTACATGGAAATTAGGCTCCACTGACAAGGTACCTTCTGGGGAAAAAAAAAAAATCCATGCAAATTAATTTATCATATTATTATCTACAGGCTAATTATTTAAAAATTCAGCTGATTATTTGATTCAAACTTTTCCCCTCAAGAATATAAGATAAGCTAGCTGCTCCAAAGGGGACAGGGAAGGACCCAGAAGAGTTTATATGTAGGTGCAATGTTTGCTCTTTCACAGATTTTGCAAACCTAAACTGTCCTCCAAATGTTCTCCAGTGTAGCCACTAATTGTTCAGAGATTGCTTCAGCTATTTCACCCTATGTTGAAGAGGTAATTCAATAAACTCCATCTTGTTCTAAATCACCCATTATCCTACCTCATTAGTTTATAATCTGTTCTTTTCCTGCTCTAGTTGGAATCCTTACCTTTCTCAAGGTCACAGTTCTTTTCCTGCCACTTGATTACAGATCACCTTTTAAGGCAAAGAACAATACAAAAAATTACATGAACTACTCAATCCTCTCTGAACCCTCAGATCATGAGGTTTTTAACTGACATTTTGTAATTCTCTGTCAACTAGCAGCCCAGAAACTTGGTCTTCCTCTTATTACTACAGAGAATGAAGTATGTTTCGCTGTTACCATGCCCTTCATTACTTGTACCTTGTTCTGTGAACTGGCCTACCTGATTTGACCCTCGCATTTTTCTCATCCTCTTTTACACTCATCTCCAGTAACATATCAAGTTTCCACCTTCTGTATGAGCCCTCAATTATCAGATCATACAGTTTTGTCTCTTCTTACCCTTTTTTACTGGAATGCCTTTCATCTGGGCTTTTTATACTCTTTACTATTACTGGAAAGAAAAAGTTTTTTTCTTTAAAAATTGCCAGAATTTCTCAGGTTTGTATCCCAAGAAGCCTTACCTATCAGTTCTATGAGCTCAATGCAATCCACTTTCTTGCATACTGTTGCTTTTATTCTCAATCTCTCTCTTCTCACCTTCTGGAGAATGACAGGTTCACTCTTTCCTGATTGCTACCGCTCCAATTGCATTTTACCATCATTGGCATATCCATCTCTTTCCTAATCAAGCCTTGGAGCACTTCCCTTCCACTGCTCTTTCTACATTTTGTAATCCTGAACCTGTTATAATCACATGATCTACTGAATTTACTATTTAGTCTGTAAAGTGAAAATATTCTAAATGTTTGCTATTGTTTGGTAATACATGATAAAATGACTGGCTGAGCCCATCTCTTCGGACAAGAGCCATCTGCAAAAAATTGAATCTTTGGCATCAGTGCCAGTAAAATGAGCATACAGACAGGATCAAAGTATCTCCTAGCCATAACTGCAAACCTTTCCAGCAATTAGCAAAGTGGAAAAGAGGTTTAGGAAATACTCTGACTGTGGCTACAGAGGCACTGTCCTCCCAGGCTTCTTTTGCCAGCACTCTGGTCAGCTGTAAATTGAAATGATTACTCTGGTTGTTGCAATAGCTGCAATCAATTAACGTGTCTAGATTCAGTGTTGACACAACATAGGCTTCAGATACCAAATTTTTGGCACAAATTAACTCCCTTCTCATGTGGCCATGCCCCCTCTGCTGCTAGCAGATATTGTTCTCTCCTACAGCTAAACTGGAACTCCAGCAAAAGAAAAGGAGCACTACAGCAGGGATCTGAGGAACAACCATATGCACCTGCCATTACATTTTTACTGCAACTCTTAAATTAGCATAACGCAGTTCAATGGATTTCTCGGAGAAATACGTACCTACCCACTGCTTATTATTGCTGAGTACATCATATAAATCTAACAAGGAACAGGAAAACTGTCCAAAAAGCAAATATAGATATCAATTGATACAAGTTGGAAGTTTTCTCCTCATACAAAGAAAATATTCAACCTGTTTCTTTAACAGGTCTCCTGAATGTATAGTGCACCTTAATGTTCAATAATTCTTTAGTACAGCTGCCAAGATTTGAATATGCTTATTAACATCTCTACTTAAGGGCAATTCCAAAGGAATATAAGAATTTCTTACAAGAGACCAAGCAACCTCCATGCCATTAAGTCTCCAGAACAGGTCTGGATCTGCTGGGTTGCCACCACAGTCTGACTGTTGTCCTGAGCTTCCAGGGACCTCTGTTTCATCTCTCTGAATTTTGTGTGCAGCTCTGCTTGCTAGGTCTTTTCCATCCAGCAGCAGTCAGGAGGTTACCCACTTTCCAACACACCCCTGCCCAAGCACCCTGGTCACAGTGCCAACTTCTGGGAGCTAAGGGATAGCAGACACAGTGGCAGGAGAGTGTAAAACCGGACAGAAAATCATATGGTAATGCAAGGGTGTTAGAAGTAATAGGGTTTCCAGCAAAGGAGAGAGCCAGGTTAAGGAAGAGAGCAGATATCCTCACAGTTGGGAATTTTAGTGGGAAGCAAAAGAGTGACAAAAACTCCTAGGAAAGAGCTGAGGACTGGCAGAGAGCAGCAAGGACAAAGAGGACAAGAACAGCAGTGGGGAGCTTTAGGAGTGTGCTGCTGGTTAGACAGAGGAAGGAGAGCCCTGCAGTTGTCCCACGCTTCACATCTCCCATCAGCACTGGAGCACCTGTAGAGGAGAGTTTCCTGTTTCCCCTCCTTGAGGACACATCTCACTAACACACACAGAAACCAGACTGTAAATCAAAGCAAGGCAACAGAGACAGTTCAGAGTTACACCACCACTCCAAACCACTGTGCTGGAGAATCACACCCCACTACAGCCAAAACACCTTCTAAAGGCAAATATTCTATATTAGAAAAATAAATGTCTTGCACATCACGAGTTTACACTGTGGTACTGATCAATTTTCTAGACCTACTAAAACAGAGCAATATCCAGTTGATTTTCTATGCACCTTTTGCTGCATCTCAGCTGGCTGGCAGACATGGAAACAAAGCAGCAGGATCTGCTCATCCTCTTTTCCTCCTCCTGCCTCTCAAATCAGAAACCATCCCATACAGGGAAAGCACTATATGAACTCCAGCAGACTTTACACTAGAGGGAGCTTTCCTCAGAAAGTCACACCACCGTGGCATCCTCTTTCTCATTATATTATTTTCAATCCATCTACAGAAAAATGCACCAGACTGAGGCGAAACAGTTGCCATTCAAACCCTCCAGTTCAGCCAGGTCAAGCATTGCAGGGTCAGTGGTGCAGAGGTAGAGTACAAAGAGAGGGCATCTGGCAAGTTCTGCCTAGAGACGCACTCCAGCAGACAAGATAAGGCTCAACACTGACACATTGCTGAGAAGCCTCCTGACATGAACCATGTCTATCCTGCAGCCTCACCAAACTCTTGTGTTGACCACAAGAGCAGCTTTACAGACTACATTTTATACTGACCCAAGAGACCACTCATAGTTAACTTGTTAATGAGTACTTTAATGAGGAAAGCTGACATAAATCTTCCCCAAGGCTTGTGGCCATCCATTTCTGAAGGCTGAAACACAGGTAACTGTGCTCCTCACTGCTAATACAAGTGTTGAACTGGTCTTCAAGTGAATTGTTTAAAATACTATTTAAACTGAAAGTACTACAAGATGCTAATGACAGTCAGGACCTCTTAATTTTATAAACTCCAGTAAATTGTCCCAAGAATATGAGCAGAACTAGAACAGAAATCCTTACCTGTGAAAGCATTTGTGGCCTGAAAACCAGCTTCCTGCATACTGCTCTTCCAGAGAAGCTTGAGATTCCCGTCTCAACCTGTCCTTACTGGAGACAACTGCTGAGCTTGTTGCTGTCAAGTCACTTCCATCTTAGCCCCTCAGAGTCCATTTCTCTTTTCATTCCTGTGTTTGGCACCATCCAGTTCCCACCTGTTCCCAGGTCTTTCGATGTGTAGGCAGAAGAGATCTGCACTGAACCTAAGCAGAAGTGTTGGACAGTCTCATCAACCAGCCAGCCAGAGGATTTGTGCCATGATGAATGTAAAAATGAAGCAAATCGCCTGTCAAGACTTCCCTTCCCTTTTACAATTAAGTTCTAATCCTGTCTTCGTCCAGCACCATTTTTCCAGGTCTCGGCCAATGGTGATGTTCAATTGTCTCTCCTCTCTTGTGTTCCTCTCCCCTCAGGCACGTTCACTGAGAAATTAAAAAAAGAAGAGATTATGTTTCCTGATGACCTGTAGCAATACTAAAATTAACAGACTCCAGGGAACAAAAACCCAAAATACATTATCAGGGATTGATTGTACACATTAAAAGAGATCTTCAGAAGGCAAATCTTGCGATTTTGCTGAGATGCAAAGTGTGACCACACAGCTCTTTGAAGTGCAAAGAGGAACAGTGCTGAGGGTGTCATATGCATCTCTGAGAACATGATATGATTTACATTTCAAAAGCCATATTTAGCAGAGATGGGGGCAGCAATACAATAACAAAATTGCAGTTAAAAGAGAAAAGGAAAAATACTCAAGGCTCTCAAGTCTAGTCTATTCAAAACCATAGTGAAATTATTAGCATTCATATAGCTGCTTCCCTCCTTTTCTGGAGCAGGAAAAGAGAGAGCTGTGTGCAACACTATGCATGCAATTCTTACAGCCTTCTGCGGTTAAAAACCTGTGCATTTCTTCCTGACAACTACCAAACTTTGTATGTCTTGCTGTCGATTATCTTTTAAAGGTCTCAATTGTAACACAGATGAAGCAATTCAGATGCCTTCAGACGTTCAGTGAGGTTAAAAACACCCACAGGCTACACAGCAGAAAGGTGATTACATTTTTCTTGATACTGCCACTTCTATGTAGCATGGATACTTGCAGCTCACTGAAAACTCGTTTGTTCCACTTCCAGCTTTTCAAAGCTAGGATACAATTACTTTAATGGGGTGAAGGCGAACAGCAGACAGGCACATGTTTAGGGAGAAGATTATTTTAAAAAACAAGGAAGAAAGAAAAGAGGACTTGGAGGAGAACCCACTCACTCCCCAGCCATCCTGCTCCTCATGTAATGATGCCTGGCTCACCATCTCCCAGCTCAGTGGCACAGATAGGTTGAAAATATACCCGTGATGATCTTATGACCTACTAAAGGATTTTAGATGATGAGTCTAGTCAGGTCTTGCAGTACTGGATTGGACCCGAGGTCCATGTGCTGGAGTAGCCCATGTCAGAGCATGGCAGTCCCAGCAGAACAGTGCAGGACCCAGCTCAGGGAGCAGGTGGGAATGATGCACTGCTCACTCCCCAGCCCCACTTCACCCTTCACCCTGACCTGAAAGATCTAGAGGTGAGCTTTTATCTGCAGCACGAGCCTGAATATCCCAGAGAGGCCAAAACTGCAGAGAAGATTCTCATGCTCCTTGGGCTACAGTCAGCCTGGCCTTGAGGGCTACATTAGGGACCCACCTCAGGCGAGGGACAAAAAGGATCTCTCCTCAAGTGTGCCACTCAAACCAAGTGAGGCTGACACATGATGAATGTAATTTCCCTTGCAACACAGTGAATGAAGCTAGCTGCTAGCAAAGATGAATCTTAACGGTATTGGTATTTTTCCCTGATTTCATTATGCCACTATTACTCAAGAACACATGTTTTTGTCTCAACACACAGCACAGGAATGACTGATTAGTTACTTGTATTCAAATCTAGTAATTTGCATTCAGATCAAATAAGGTTACAGAACAGATTTAAAATGTTTTCCCCATTTCTTACCCAAACATCTCAACGTAATAGAGAAGAAAGTGGAAATTAAAAGGGAGAAAGGAAAAGAAACGATGTGAAGTATCTTTTATGGAAAACACAGCATAAAAAAAAAATAGACTAGTGTTTAAAAAGCCATTATTCCTGAATATTATACAGGTCCTTGAGATACTTTTTCAACTCTTTGAAGTGCTCTATGCAACTAATAACAATTTCATATGAGGCTATTTTATTCTAAAATATATACAACTGAGCAAGTATAATATACATACACAGCAGCATATAGTTCTTTTGGGTCTTAACATTGTGCTAATTATTCTATAATGACTATAGGTGGATGTTGCACTCATTTCTCAAGCTTTTTCTCTAGAGGCCTGAGTTTCCTCTATATTTATAAGAGGAGGTCCATATTTGCACTTACATTTTTACTCTTATAACTTTTGATTTTGGTTTATAAATCCAAAATTTTAATGCTTCCATTTTCAACATTTTCATTTCACATCTTAGAGATGCTCAAGAGATGTGCAGTAATACATTAGCATCCAGGGAAATTCTCCTATTTTTATTTCTATTTCTATATATTAGATATAGTAACCTTCTAATTCTTAAAAGAATAAAGTATTTTTGCTTTACTGAAAATTAATATTTTATAAAAAGAATAATTATTCTCCACATCCTCAATGGTTCTGCTGAACTAGTTAAGAGCTCAGTAGTGCTGAAGAAACGCTACAACACAGGCACTTTCAGTAACCACTGCTTCTTCAGATAGAAAGATGTAATTTTAACAATATTACAAGACACTGAAACATTTAGAGAGTTTATTCAGACTTTAATTTGTAAAGGATAGTGCACTGCATCAGGTTTAAGTCCTTCCTTAAGGACTCATGCAAAAGTAGATGGTGGTATGTCCTGATTGCCCTACCTGAGTGTTTCCTGTCACTGCAGAAGTGCTCTTCTCCCATGCCAGATAACAAGCTCAGAGGTGGCTGGCAGGATGGAAGGAACTGGAGCAAGCTGTTGGGACAAGCCTGTGCAGTGCTCAGCACTTGCTGGGCCTTGTCACAATTCAAAACCAAGTTCAGTACTTATAAATGCTTCTCCCTTACAGCTACGTGGGCTATTTGATGATCTTTTTAATTAGGCAGACTTTAATCAGTCACATTTGCACAATTTCAGGTTTCTCAGATTACAAATGCATCCAGACAAAGATGACAAAGCAGCTCAAATGATACCATAACAAATAAGGAAAACTGAAAATTCCACTTAAAAGAACATGTAGAGCTACAACCTTTCTATTGTACTTCACATTATCCAGAAATTTTCCACTAAAGCTGAGGTTATGTTTAAAGAAAGGAGGTTTATGTTTGTTTCCCAACACACTGGCATGTTTGCATGCATGGAAAGGGTCAGGACCTCTGCCGACACATTTTAGTATGGCTCAGCCAACTCAAGTGAAGCCATGTGTTTATCCTTTTGTACCAGCATGGTGCAGAAATGCTGAACCAACCTGCTTAAGGTCCCAAAAAGTGAAAATATGTATCTTAAACAGAGAGAATAAACAATACTAATAGAACTATAATAAGGTGTGATCTTTGATGTAGTATTTTCACAACCTACAGAGACGCCAGTGGGAAACTGATTAGATGGTAAGAGAAAATGTGGACTAGAAAGACAAGAGATTTTCTCTCTGCTCCATCTGTTGCTTCCTTTCCAATAGCAACACAAACTCTGCTTCCACTTCTGCTTTCGTTCATCCACTGAAGTGTTATATGAGTCTCAGAAGCAAACCAGAGCAAACCATTGTGCTGTATAAACATGTGGCTGTGCTATAAGGATTTTTGGCTACTATGCACTTACACAACAGAATATCTAGAAGAAAAATCAAATCCATTTGTTTTCATCCTCTCCACTTTTCTCAGATTTGGTCCTGAGAAACAAACCACCACCTGAACCTCACATGAACAGCAAACAGAAGTATTTTGACTATTTAACACCTTCTGTGACTTACACATTCTCACGGTATATTTAGCTAGTAAATCTCTTCTTTCCCTTTTCTAAACACTCAAAGATGCAAAAGGGTCAAAGTAAAAAAGAATCTGAGGGAGAAAAGTAAGCAAAAAGTGTAATTAAATTCTGGATTAATATCTACATTTTATGAAGTATTATGAAACCATCAGCTAGGACAAGACTGGAGGAACTTGTTCTGAAAGAAGAAGTGAAATGCTGCTTTTTCCAAGACTGATATTTCTGTAACATCTTGAAAAACTCAAAAGCACTGGCTGACATGTAAATGCTGAAAATTGGGTTTTGTTTGTTTGGAGAGGAGATTTTTCCATTTCCTTTCACTAAATAAAGTCTGCTTCTCTGGCCCATGCTTTGGTTCCCACACAGACTTTAAGAACTCACTCAATGTGTTGCCAGAAGGGCTAGGGCCACGGGAAGCACTTCCTGTGATAGCCCTTGGCATCCTTTGGGATGCTAAAGGGCAGCATTTCACTAAGGTGTATAACACATTTCCTAACAGGAATATCTGTACAGGAAGCCCACGTATTCACATTTTTAAGAAAGCTACTGAACAGCTTGTGAGCTGTGCTTTAAATTAAATAATCAGGGGAGGAATCGTGCTTGGATTTCTTGCTTTCAGGTGAACCAGTGTAAAAGGGGAGAGAGCTGGAGCTGCCCTGCCCTGCTCTGAGTGTGGTGGTCCCTGCAGAAGGGGGGTGCTGGCAAGGGCAGACCCCAGTGGGAGCTGGGATGGGGCCGGCACAGACGCACTCCATGGATGAAAGGAGGGCAGAAGCACGGTGGGCTGAGCTGGCAGCATGACTCCAGCTCTACAGGAGATTCAAGCACATCTTCAAGGAATGAAGCCTTCTGACTGAAACCCACACAAGCACTGAACTCTCCATACGCTTAAACACTCTGCTGAAGTAAGGCTTATACTTCCCATAGGTTAAGGCAGCATAGACTTAGATATTTCTCTAAGAAGTTTCTGGTGAGAATAACACTTTTAACATTTTGTTTTTATTGAACTGGGTTTTTCAAAATATCTTTTAAAGTTTGCTAAAGCCATTATATATTATATATGTGCGCTCTCCAGGTGAATCCTTCCAGATTTACCAAGTTCTCCAGGCTTTGGTTTTGCTTCTCATAGAAATTCTAAACTAGTAGACCTAATCTTTTTCAGTAGTAAGGCCTGCATTTTACTGTGTGATCCTCATTTATTTTTTTTTTATTTACTTCTATCTATAATTTGTTCTCCTTCCAAGACAGCATTGCACCAGTGCTAAGTAAATCCTGCTTCTTGGGAAATACTGTTCTCCATAACTCAAAGACCACTTAAAAAACTGAAGGTGACTTTCACAGGAGACCATACACAAATCAAGCAGAAATCCAGATGTTCAAAATATGTTTAACTAAGTGCATCCTTCTCTCACATGCATACACACATATAATTTGTTTTTACTTTCAATCTTCAATATTTGCATAGGTCAGTTGTGACTCTTCAAACAGCTGCTGTATTTTACTTTCTTGGTGCATTTCAGTGACATACAAAATGAGTTTCTGTTATGTTATACACATTTATATTCCTACAGATATTAGCAGATACTCTTAAGCTTGTCAGGGAATTGTGTCCAAGCTTCTTCTTACTTCATTTTTGTTACAGCACTCCCTAAATTGGGGCAAATGGAGGACAAGCAAAGCAAGGTGATCTTTCTTTATCAGCTGAAGCAGAAAACAGGTCTTGAGAAGAGGGTGTGTGGCCAAACCCCAGCAGTGTTTTTCTAGCCTGTTAAGAAAATGTTCTATAAAGCAAAATATATCCCAAACACCAGCACACACAATGTAAAAAACATTGCAGACAAGATCCAGCTAAAAAGGAAAAGGATGACTGTTTCAGTACAGACACTTCTTCTCCTCTTCCTCCTGTTTATTTCTTTCTGGAGTGAAGCAACAAACTGAAGCAATGGTAAAAAATTGGTCTGTCTGGTAGCTTCATGCTAAAAAGTAAATAGCCTCTGGTAACCATATGGAAAGCAGTATTTCCCAGAATCACAGAATATGCTGAGTTGAAAGAACTACAGAGTCCAACTCCAGGCCGTGCACAGCACCATCCCCAAAAGTCACCATGTGTCTGAGAGCACTGCCCAAACAGTTCTTGACCTCAGGCAGCCTTGGTGCTGTGACCACCTCCTTGGGAAGCCCTTTCACAAAGGAAGAAATCCTATAAATAACTGATAATGCAAATGAACATGCCACATCCCCTTCCATTCCTCTTGTTAAGTGAAATAATTGAATCCTCTATTTTCTATCTCTGCAAACAAACTAAGGAGCCATACATTTCACCATAGCTGTGCTGACAGGATGCAGTCAGTGGAAAACTTTACTAAGATCTCTGTGGCAAGCTAGTGGATTTGGATGAGATAATTATTGGGAGAAATTGTACAAGCTGTGTTATGCAGTGCAAATAAAAAGAATGCATTGTTTATTTTTGGAACTTAATAAAACTATAATTACCAGAATCTGTCACTAGAAATCATTAATTATGCTGCTCTATGAACCTGACCAGTCAAAGAAAAAACTGACCTCTGAATTTTATTTGCCAAAATAACAAAAAGGTAGTAAGAGCAGAATCCAGTCTCAATATTTTTCCAGAGGAACAAAGGGTCACTATTTGAATTTGCAGAAAGCTGGTAAAAGCAAAAATTACACTGGGCAGATTGAGAAAAAGATGACAAATTTTTGACTGGTGTTTCTGTGACTTGTTTGAGAAATGAGCAGTAGACAGAAACCACGGGAATTCTGCATATCTCAAGGCTTTGAGATATGCAGATATCCAACATCCAGCTACAATCCAAAGGGCATTTAGCACACCACTGGAAAAACTGTGGTTGTTAATCACAGCTGCAGATTCTGACCACCCTGACAAGCAGTAGGATAGGGAAGTTACTCATTTAACCCCGGCGTGCCACAATGGATGTGTGAGCAAGGAGGGGACACCTTAGGAGAACACAACACAGCCACTGCTGCTCTGCTGTCAGACCATCATCAGTGCAGAGCTGAGCATAAGATGAGACACATTTCTCTCCTTCTCCACTCCCACAGAAACCCATTGCTGCTTCAACAAAATCTTTCTTCTGGCTCCCTTTCACCTCATCCTGAGAACCCACCACACAGACACACTCACTATATGTTGTTTACAAGTGCTCCATTTGCCAAGTTCTTGGTTTTTTTATCAGCCAACACAAGCTCCCCAACCTCTTTATTTAGGTGTTTAGGTGTAACAGGAGCACATGGTTATTTGCCATCTCTGTGCATTTCTATTGCATAATAGAAGCAAATGGGCAGTGATTCTTTTCTGGAACAAATTACAACCATGTCATACGTGCCCATCATCCCAGAAGATCCAATGTCAGGCTTCTGCCCTCCACTGACAGCATTTTCTGGGCAAGGGCATCACACCCACCAAAAAAAAAGATGCACAGATGATAGCAGCTTCTCCCACTGCATTGATCAGAGCAGCTAAAACTCCTATTACACACAGTGAAGATACAGACACACATACCTACTTGACTCAAAAAAGTCAGATTTGCATGGATCTAGCCAAGCTGCACTTTGTTTCTGAAGGCAGAAATATCTTCACATTGCTCTGGAAAGAAAACATAGAAGACCGTATCTCTCATGGGAAAATCTCAAGCATTTTATGGACACAGAATGGCAGTCCTCCCACAGTACAGGCGACCATGGAAGTAAAAATATATGGGAATCTAAAAATTATGGGGTTAATAAGAGTTACCCAGAATTATTCCATTTTCTGTCAAAACACAGGGTACAACTGAAAAAACACAACACTATGCTCATTTTGACAAATGGAAAATGCAGAAGAGAACAGCTCTAACTGTAATGAAAAAAAAATTGATGCTGAAGAGACACTCAGGGGTGAGGAAGCTGCTGGAGAAGGAAACTACTGTCTTGGAGTATAAAACTACTACCTGCACTGCACCAGGGCTTGCTATGCATGACTCTGGAAAGTGAGTGCTCAGCCAGTCTCAAGAAGGACAGAGCATCCTGTGCACTTGGGCCATGACCAAAGAAAATCCTCTTCTGCTGAAGAGTCAAACATGAGTTATACAATTGAATTAGCATAAACTGACACCACATTGTCGCCCTGATCTTTTTCCAACCTTCTGATGTTTGCATTTTCGCAAAGTTCCTCACAGATTTTCTTGTAAACAAGTGATGTTATTGTAACTGTTCCTTTTTGTTTACATTCCTCTCTCTAAAGAGGAGACAAATGAGGCACTGCTAGTTTGGCCAGTGAGGTTGGAGAGGTGGCAATCTCATCCTCCAATCCATGGTCATTGTCAGAAATCTATATAAGAGAAGCAGAAAAATCAACTTCCCTCTTTTTGCCCTGACAACTTGCTGTGTGCGTGTCGTTCATTTCGTGTCCTATAGCAACACCACATTACTTGAAGAAACTCTGATAAGAATGTCCTAACTTTCTGGAACACTGTATCAGTCAGTGCAATTAATGTCCATCTGCTGTGAGCAGCAACTGTTCAGGAGGGCAAGGAAAGTAAGAGGAAAGTCCACTAGTATTTTATGCACATTACTACACAAAGCTAGTTCTAGCTTCCTGTAAATCAAGCCGTGCCACAAAACTTCATTTGGTTTATTGACAGTGTCTCAGCAGCCAACATCATCTGCATGCTGCATGAAGAAATGTAAATGGAACATTAACCAGACAAGAAAAACCCAATTTGAAGAAAACGTTGACAGCACTGAGAACATCAGCTACAGGGTGTTCCCAGCACTACTTGGAGCAGCACAGGAGCAGAGGCATTCTGCAATGTAACTGCAGTCTGTGCAGTGCAGTCTCCTGTGTATGCCTCTCCCAGCCTAAAGGTGTGCAACTATTTCTGACTGCACAGATCCACTTCACTTCCAGTATCACAGAACACTT
Organism: Pycnonotus jocosus; assembly: GCA_013400435.1. Taxonomy (NCBI): domain Eukaryota; kingdom Metazoa; phylum Chordata; class Aves; order Passeriformes; family Pycnonotidae; genus Pycnonotus; species Pycnonotus jocosus. Next base: position 127,876 of record VWYP01008551.1, on the reverse strand, counting down.
AAAAAGTTGTATGATTTTATCTAGAAGTGACCCTTGTTATAACAAATATCTAAAACATCTCCCATAGAACAGCACCAGATCTTAGACAACTGAAAAATCCTGATGTATACTCTACTGTTTTTTTTACACTAAACTACAACATGAAGTAATGAGTTTTAAACACCTGTTTGCCTCCATTAAGACCAGGTCTCCACTTTGACCAGTATCTAGCAAAACTGGTATGTTTAAACACTGTGATTAAAAATTGCATCTTCATCATTGCATCATGGCCAAGCTCTGAACTTAATGGAACAATCCAGAGATCCAAACCACTGCTTCAACATGGTCTCCCACTGCTCTGCTTTCCAGAACATCCACTTGAATGTTACCCTCTGAATGACACTAGCTAACAACAAGATTAATATACATCAGAAACCATATCCAAGCAGAACTTTCTCCTGCATGCACAATGGTTTTGCCCATGCCAGACGAAGGAAAACGAACTCTGCCTTATTACTCATAAATCCAGATAACACTGAAGAAAGCGCTCTTTCAGCATTTTAAAAGTATGTACTTTTGAGCCCCACAGTCAATGGGGCATAAGTAATTGTCTCAGCAAGTCTTGGCTACAACTAACAATACAATTTTACTCCAACTTTCAACACATAAATGAGAAAAAGAACAAAAAAACAGGTTGGCATTTCTTGTCTTTTTCTTGGACTTGGTACATTGGACTTCATATTTCTGGGCATGTTACCTGATCTCTCTGGGCTTCAGATTCAGTCACTAAAATACGTATAACTTCTACCTTATAGCTCCTGGATTAAGGAGCTATAAAAAGCTTACAGAACAGAAGTGTTACTGGTAAAACAGACAGAAAATGCTAAAGCAGAGCTTTGATAAATTTGATTTTGTCCTCAAGAGAGTATATCATTCTGCCAAAATCCAAGCCAACTCTATTAGCACTGTAAAATCATGCCAAAGAAACACTTTTAACTAAGTTAGAGTCAATATTCTTTATTTCCAGGTAATACCAACCATAGATACTCTGCTTTAAGTCTGGCCTTCTTCAAAAAAATCTATTGGAAAACTACTCACAAAAATCCCATGAAAAGCACATGTGGGAAGCAGTATCCTGAGGTGATCAACTAGATCTCATGTCCCAGAAAACCACATAGTTCTTTTCTCCAATTCCCCATTACTCCACATACAAAAAGCAAAGAGGTTATCTTTTCCTGTGCTTGAAGGACAGCTTTTTACATAAACAAAGTGCATAAAGGCATGGGAAGCAATGCTGTTACCAGTTAAATCTGTGAAATTCCCAAGAAGTTCTTGCTTAGCACAAATATAATAGAATCTCAACTCACTCACTTCAGCTTTAAGTCATGAAGCATTCCTAATCCTAACTGGCAAACCAAACAACTCATTAGGAACACCATGTCTGTGTTTGTGTAATCTGGTGCCCTATCTATTTTCTACCAACATTTTTTTTTCATAATAGATATATTTTAACATGCCCTTGTTGTTTTTTAAAGTCATTCTTGCTATGCTCACGTACAGTGTCTGGATGCAACTGAGGTCTGTAACTGCATGGAACTGAAGAAGTGCGTTACTAACACAACACTGACAGCACCTTCTCTAGCAACAGGGAGGGCACGTTGAGCAAACAACTCAAAAATTGGTATTCTTATGAAGCAAAATTGGGCTGGTTTGTTTTTCTCAAGCAAACATCCCATTCAACTGCTCTCTTCTCATACTATCCCTGCATACCACACCTCAGCTTTGGTTTGTGTTTTACAATAGCTTTTAAAGTACAACCCCACAACTTTTAATTTCAAATGTCCATGAGATTACATGTGCAGTATTTCAAGCCTACCTGTCAGTCCTCTTCCCCACCACCACAACCCTCTGCAATAAAGGCAGATTCCTATAGGAAGAGCCTGCACAGTCGTAATTTATAAATAATTACGAACTGTAATTAAAGCTCCACAGCCACAAACAGAAACACTGCAATCTCATAGTAGAAGAAAATAATGATCTCTGCAGATGAACAATCATTATCTTCCTTGTTCAGTCATGGAGCTGCAGCTTTGTATTTCCCAGCTGTTAATTTATCATCAGTCTTACCATAAAAAAAAGAATATTTTTTGCCTTTCCATCACACCACCCCCCGCCTTTAAAACAAGTGGAAAATGTAATGAGAGTCTGACTTTGTGCCTTTGATAATTAAGCTTCCAATATCATGGAATTTGTTCTAACAGGAGCATCTGCTTGCTGCATTGCAGCCCTACAGCTAAGAAGGCATTGGACTTATTAATAAAATACAATAAAGAACTGAACATCTGGGTGGGAAAGATTCACAGAAAGGGAGAAGCTTGTTTTCCTCTCAAAACATTCAGGAGACAGCAAAGCTCATCCAAATAAAATGGAGGTTTTTTTCTGTTGAGGAAGCAGCTGGAATCAATGATGCTGATTATTCTTATTGCACTATATCCTGCTGTAAGAAACAAACCTATTTAGAGGAAACAGAGGGGAAAGCAGGAAAATCCCTCCTGTAATAATCTACCACACAGTTAAAAGCTCCTGATAGTGCAACCCATTCCCATGCCCAAGGAACAGGCAGATGGGTATACATAAGTTCTTTCTGCTAACAGCGCTGGCAGAAAAGGGCTTCGTATCAACACTTCAAATACTGAAAAGAGAAAACAGGACAAAAATAAAACAAGAAACACTAAGATCCCAGAAGAGTTAAATAGCTAGAATTTTGGATCAACAATTTGAGCATCTTATATAACACAGTTCATCATATGGTACCCAGTCACTCATGCATCAAGAGCAGAAACTGGGTTAACCACAAAATTTCTCAGAAACAAATTGAAACCTTGATTTTAAAACACTTCTAAATGTGCCAGATACTTCAGTACACTGTTCAAAGTTAATTACCATCAAACTAAATATCTGCGCCTCGCATTCTTTTTAAATGCAAAATCCGTGGGGCTGTATGCAGATCCTGCAAATGGCACTTGCTTTCTGAAAGGCTATGCAGCATTTCTTTGCACCCCTGAGCTGAGGGAACATGAAGGTGTCAAAAAACCTTTCTGAAGGAGTTTGGACATCCCAGAACCCATAGGTAAACTGGAATCTTCCGTTCGGCAATTATGCACTTGACTGCATCGCCCCACCTCCTGCTGAAAGGGATACACCCCATGCCCTGGGCACCAATCCTGCCCTTCTACCTTCTAGGACAGCAGAAAAACATTAAAGGTTACTGTCACTGATGGGACAACCCCAGAGGAACTGCAGCAGGTCCATCTTCCTATGGCAAATAGAAGAATTACTTTTCTGAGTCCTAGTATTTGGAAGGAGTAGGTTGCTATCCGGTAAGTGCATAAGCTAGCAAGACTGATCCTGATTTATCTAGACATTTTTCTGCCTCTTCTTATCTCTTCTAGCTTAAAACTCCTTGTCTTGTGTTTGTTGGTGTTGTTCTTAGACAAGATGCAAGAAAAAGCAACCAAAATGATGTGTGGTATCTGTTCCCTACCATGATGATAGAACTAAAACCAAATTGACCAACTCCAGTATGTTAATCCAGTACACATTATGGATTGGTAATGGGCCATTTTCAGTCACATATATCTTCACAATTTCAAAAGTCAAAGGTTTTGCTACTGTTTGCATCATGTTATACATCAAAATATGTTGATGTAAACCCTATTTTTTATCTGTTGAGACTTCATGACGTTACTGAATTTCCACATTTATTTTAAGAGTTCAGAAAAGGCTCTGGGCTTTTTTATGAAAATCATACAGAATTCACAAGGAAAAAAAATCAAATATGCATTTGCAGAGAGAGCTATGTGGATTTTTAACAAATAACCAAACCAAATTTACATTGTAGCCAGAAGCAAACATCAAAAACTTCAGTTCAGCGGGGTAGTTTTTTAGTAACGCAATCACTTCAGGAAACTATTAAAATAGCACAAACTTAAAAGCAGCATTAGCAAAAAGTGAATGTAGTTCAATTCCAGTTTCCAGTTCAATATCTTTTTTGCGCACGTACGTTTTGCCTTCCATACTCAGCTGCATAATATAAACCACCAAACTGCACTTATAACAAGTCTGAACTGACAATGCCAAATTTTAATTTAAACAAATGAGAGAAGTAGAGCAACACATGAGCATTTTATAGGGAAGTTAGCAGCAGTCACAGCTGGGATAAACCTCCACCCCTACAAGTGAGAAAGGGATCTAGTTTCCTCCTTTTATTTTAATCCTTCCTTCAAAAAAACAGACAAATCTGCTAAACCAAAAAAGCAAAAACACTGCAAATGAACAGTCTGACAAGTGGTGAATTCAGGGAAAAAAGTTATCTTCTCCCTCTTAATGAATGAAAATACATTTTTTCTCCCAATTCGAAAGGGCTTTCTTGCAGCCTTTTTATATGTCAGCAACTTGCAATAACCTCTTGGTATTGAAAGTGCTACGCAAAATGTCTCTGGAAATTGTTGGTGTGTTTGCGTACACACTTGTGTGTAAATGTTTTTGTACAAGGCTCTGGATGCAAACCATGCCTGCAGTAAATGCTCTTTCAGAGCACGTCATGGCATCACTGCAGACGTTTTTCTGCTTAAAGAGAAGACTAATTTACACCAAAAGAAAAAATCACCACACAAGATTACGAGCCAGTCCTCCTCCAGGTGGTTTTGCTGCAATAAGTAAAGCAATTTTGTCATCAAAGTGAAGAATTAGAGGCACAGGAGACCTACAAAAATCTTAGTAATTAAACACACAGCATTTAAATTGAAATCTATTAGCAATACCTCAAATCTAACTTATAAAATCCAGACTTTTCTCCATTATTCCAGTTAGGTGAATAAAAAATTCCCTACTTTGCTGTTACACCTGCTTCTTAGGAAAGCATGTCCATGGAGGTTAAGGCTGGGTGGGGACAGCACAAGGTGGCTGTCAGTCCTGTCACTGTCAAAAACCATTTGCTTATACTTGGCTTTGAGAAAGCAAAAAGATCATCTGAGATGGAGGAGGGTAAATCTGTCCCTATTTCAAACTGCTTCTTGACTTCTTGGATAAGGTCATCAGTAAAACATGACTATTCATAATAGCCATGTGGTGCACAGAGAGTTAACTACATTACAATCATGGATGTCACTAAAAAGTCACAGCCCTGAATTATTTTTCAAATGTATTATGCAAATGTAAGTACATGTATTTATTTCTGCAACCAGCTGAATCATAGAAGAAGTAAACTTCCAGTTTTGTTTCCTTACTGGATTTTTAAACTTCAAATGTCACATACAATCTATGCAGTACGCTATAATACAGCTGCACAGAAAAGCACCTCTATAATGACAGTGAAACCATAAAAATTAACTGCTGCACCTATTGCCCTTGGGAATGCTGAGGATGCTGGGCAAATGCCCTCTGCTCACATCATTAAAACAAACAAAGCCATTGTCATGAAATCATTCACTGTGCAGAAACTTTATAAGTTCTTCTATTATCTTTTATAGCTTAATTTGAGCACTGGGAATCTCTAGAGTGCTTTGCAGCACATTAATAAGAGACACTTGCTTTATAAAGTTTATCATTATTACTGTACTGCCTACGTCAGCTCATTACACTCAAAATTGAGGGCTTTATTTTAAAAATCTTTCTTCAGCCTAAGACTTGACTTTTTCAGTGAATGATAAAGGCAGTGGTGGTTCCTGAGGTCTCTTTCACAGTACTGCTGCTAGTTCATTTTTCATAGTGCTTTAAGAGCCCATTATTAATAAAACTGCTGAAAGAATCTTCTCTGAAATCATGAGGCACCAGACCTTGACTGCACTGCTATTTTCCTCACTAAAATCAGGGGCTACTAGAAGTGCTACTAGAAATTAAGAAAAGAATACTGGAAGTGGCAGCTGGCAAACAAGGGAATGTTTCAGTTTTTAAATAAACTCCAGTATTTCATACATTACTCTGGCTACACAAATACTTTAGCACTTACATCCATCCTTACCCCATAACTAAAGCTGAATCTGCTCTGGATTCAGTCATTTGAGGGGTTTGAAGACAGATATGGAGGAACACACAGGCAGCAGAGGCCAGACCGATACCAGCAGCTTTCACCAGCACCACAACAATCCCTCAGGTCCTTTCCTGCTTCTCTGACAAAATCTCCGTGCAGGTGGATGCCCTAACACAGCAGTGACAGTATGAAAGTCTACAGCTGGGATGGCTTGCTTTAGCCCTTGAGGGCTAAACAACCACTTTCCCTGGAGTTAATTCCATGTAGGCTTTCCTGAGGCTGGAGCAGCTCAGCTGTACCAGTGAGCCCTTCCGGGGCCTCAGTACCCAGGTGGGAAACACAGGTGAGACCCAGTGCCGGGTCACCCAACTCCACCCAGCTCCCACTGGGAAGGATCCATGGGGGTGTCATCAGTGGGGACCTGATGTCTGTGGAGCCCTCCCCAAAGATGTTCCCCTGGATGTGGAGCACAAGGCACTTAGTCAAGCACTCACGTGGTGGCTACAGCATGTCAGAACCACCACTGCAATACTTTTGGCAGAATTTTCCCGATGTCTGATGCTGTGCATGGCTGGTGTATTCCTGAAGGATGCCCAACAGCCAGAGATTGGCCTAAATCTGCAAACTATTTCAAGCAAATCAACCACATGAAGTGTTTTTCTCATCATGCTTCACTTTGTTAACCAATACTGGCTGCCAACACTCTTCCATGGGTTTGTTTTTTTTTTCCTTTAATGCTGCATCTCAACACATTAACCATGTCGGATTTCTCCCAAAGGGGGTACAAGAAGGGACAGAAAGCACATGCAGGTTTGCTGGACCATCAAAGGCATGTAACATTTTTCATTTTCCTTAAACAGTAAAAAGCATTATTTAAACTTCCGTTTCTTCATAGAACTTCTTTGAACGGAATTTATTTACCCAATTAGTTCTAAAACCCAACTCCCTAGGCAAATAAATGATTGCTTAAGTATGATGATGTGTAATTAATATTCTCCATTTAGTTGTCAGAATATTAACTCATTTTTAACTAGGAAATCTCACTAAATTATTTTAGAGACAGGTAAATACAAAGAAATTTTTCCTCTATTTCTACACAGATCCTTGTATACTCAAGAGACTGCAGTTAATTGATTCAAAAAAATTAAGCNAGAGACAGGTAAATACAAAGAAATATTTCCTCTATTTCTACACAGATTGATTAAAAAAAATTAAGAAATCTTCATCTCTTTACAATCAAGAAACATAAACAAAAACTAGAAAGGTGGCCTTTTTCCTAGTTTGAGACTGATAAGGCTTGCAAAATTTCTCCATGGGCTCTGATACTTTCAAACAGTGGAGTCACATCAGTCTCATGTTGATGAAAGCATCCTGAAACATATCTCTTTCTGATCAAACCCTTGAAGACACAGTACAGAGAACATTATTATGATGTTCAAATCATGTTCCTAAAAATGACTGTGTCATCCCCAGTCTATTTGGGAATATGCACTAAGCTAATCAAACTGACAGGTGTTGCAGCAGAATTCAAGACAACCTAAGTCCTGTTGTTCCTGGAGCCCAGCAGTCCATAAGCTCAGACCTTTTCATATTGACTATGTCTTCCCAGTACTCCCCAGCACAGCATTCATTTTACACAATTTGTCTTTACTCAGAGTCCAGGATAAAAAATTATCAGAATATCCTGGCTTTCAGAAAGGAAATATGAATGTCTGGTACTGCTTTTTTTCCTTGTCCTCAGAATACTGCCTCAGTCTTAGTTAACAACTCTGTTCAAACCCTGCTTTGACAGAACCATGTACCCCCTCAGGGCCTTCTAACAGAGTTCTTTATTGCATCAGTTAGATGTGGGTACTCTTAGGTGAGACAAGGAATGCTTTACTTGCATTTATTGGAAGTACTGGAAAGCTAAGAAGCAAAACCCAAATTTCTGCCCAAATTCTAAAAATAAGTAAGGATCATAAGCTTCTCAAAAAAAGTTTGCCAGAGTATTTCCTTTTCACAAATGCAAAACATGCTTCACATTAATCCCATTAAACCGTGGAGCCATTCTGACTAAAATAAAACACACCAGAATGCAGGCAGCCAGCATGGAAAACTTCAGTCCAAAAGTTAAAGACATGGGAAATAATATTCAGTTGAAAACAATCATACAATAGCAAATATTTAATAAAGAGCAGTAGTTAGATTACACACAGTTGTTTTACAGTATGTGCATGTGTATAGTTCACACACATTCCCCTCTCACTTTGGAAGCCTGAAGATCAGCAAAGCTTCCCTGGAAAATTTCTACAAGAAATACTTCCCCTAACGCAAAACTATCATTAATAATACAGAGGAAGGAATGCCAAGAATATGAGTGTAAATCCTTAGGCAGTAAGCAAGGTAGTTACCAAGCCATTACTCTTATATGAACATACACAACCCATCCAAACACACACCAAGAGTCCATGGTCTGTTTACAATTAAATCTGACGCGTTTCCTTGTATGTGTAAAATATGTATATGAAAGATTTGAAATCTCTGGGTTTAAAAGCCTGTTCCTGTCTAGTTGGGACATTCAAGGAGATTTTCAAATCTCAGAGGAGAAGACTTCCCCAAAGATGCTTCCCGGAAGAAAAAAACATACAAGGAACAACACTAACGTAACACTAACATAACATACATGGCTATCCAAAAGAATTTTAAGAACTAATTTGATGTGATATGAGGGTAATTCTTTGCTCCCAATGGATGTGGATGTAAAACAATCTCCAGAGCACTGTCAGAGCACTTTCAGGAGCTATCACCAAGACCACCCTGGTTACCAACCACCTTGCAGGCACTCTATCTTCCACTCTTCCAGAACAGGAGTAGGAGATAATGCAGGTTTGACAGCTTCTGCTTGCTTGTAGGGTGAAGGCAGACACAGATGCTGTCAGGATTCTGTGGTGTCGGCATGACAACAAAATTAATGCAGTCCACTAACCAAAGACAACAAATTTTAAAATTTCAACATGTGAATTTGTTCTACTTAGAAAAAGTGGGGGAAACAGGATCTTCCACAGCTTGTCAAAAGAAAGGGCAAATACTTTTCTGTCTCCTCAAGCTGTCTTCTCACGAGGTTAGTCATAAGAGAGCTCTGCTATAGCAGACAGAGTTTCACCTAAAACAGGTGAAAAACCGACCAAAGCCAGTCACCCACAGTCACTCTGCCTCGTACTGCCCACTCCAGCCAGACCGGGAGAAGGGAGTGTGGACAGGACACGGGCTGGAGCAAAAGTATGTCTTAAACCTCCTATGATCTGCCAGAAACAGAAAACAGAAGGACACTAAAATGCAGAAGTTGCCTTGCTAGCCCTCTTTAAGGCCAAAAATAAACCTTAGCACACAGAAAAAAAAAATCACTACTTTATTAGGCATATTTTTAACAAACTGATTGATCAGGCTTTCAGAGTTTATAGCCAAGCAATTCTTGGCAAATGTGAGGGATAAAAACTAAGGAATCTCAAACAAACCAATTTATCAAGCAGGAAAGTCATAACCTAACGCTCAGTAGCAGACTCTACTAAACTCAGTTGCTAACTACTTATTGCTATCACCTAAATTTGACTTGTTAATTGTGCCCTTGTTGTTTTAAACTAGAGGTCTGATTAACAGCTTTCAGGTTAGTGTTTAAGTTCACAACATTAAGACAAATGCAATTAACGGAGCAAGTTTCCTCATGTTAAAGAGGATGAAAATATTTTTCTTATACAAGGTACAGCCTCTGGCTATCTCCAAATTACAGGAAAAACTACAAATAACAAAATAAAACATACTAGTGAGTGTGTTACTAAAGATCCAGTAGAGACCATCTGAAATTGCCTAGAGGAAAAATGCTTAACTAAAAATACTTGCTGAGGTGAAACAAGCCATCTTTGCTCCAAATGTAAAACCACCTCCTGACAGCTCTCCAGGCAGAGTAGGAGAGTTAAGAAATACAATTCAGCTTTCAAGGGTATGATCTCTCAGGGTTTGTGGAAAGCTGTTTTAGATAAATTATGAAAGAAATGAGTAGCAGAGATGAAGGTAAGGCAAGAACAGAGAGAAAGAACCAAGCCAAAATGGTTTGTAACAGCCAAGGAAAATGCCTTTTATCAAAAACTACAGGACAATCCCCAGTAAGAGCTATTTCCCCAAGCAGCGATGAACAGCAGAAATTATCATAATGAGCATTGCTTTCTAACCTTGTTAGCTGATCAAGCTGCTGCATTTTCCTCAGAAAACTTCAGCCTCTCTAGTTTCTCCTTATGCAATGAGAAATGGTTTCAAGCCTTTCATGAAGAAAACAGAGGGAAAATCCGTGAGGACTTTCTCGCCCTGCCCTCGCAGCAGCTGTGCGCTCAGCAGAGCGGACAGGGAGCCCCCTCAGGGCCTCCTTCCACCCCCACCATCCACAGAGTGGGTTTGTGCCCCTCATGCCTCCTCATGGACTCACACAGGTCTCTCTGCAGATTTGGGCCAGATACCACTGGGACCACTTCTGGGCCAGTTGCTCCTTGCCCCTTTCCCCAGCACGTGTCCCAGCTATGCTGGCAACTCAGTCCCAGCTGGACACAGCACTCCCCACTGCTCTGTCCTCCTTAAGAGCAATAACGATTAATGATTTTTCAGCCTCAAAGCACATCTCTCTGAGGAAGTGGTGAGTGTGAAGGTGAAGGTCCCACAAGCAGACTACTCCTCCCTGCCCTGCCAGGCCAAATGGTGGCAGAGCTTGTGTTTTGTCCCAGGGAGTGGTCAAGTCCAGAGTCTAGGAACGAGCTGTAAGGGATTTCTTTCAGTGCTGCAGTATTCATGATGGGTTGGGTTACACTCCTTTATAACCCCTCCATACAAAGCATGAGAGCTGATAGCTCTGCCTTCCTCAAAACAAGAAAACAACAAAGGCAGCACCTCCACTTTGGATTTATAAGTCTTTTTATGAGTCATCATATAGCATGAGTTAAAACCAAAAATCTATGTTGCCAAGTCACTTAAAGACTAAACACAAGAAAGGCCTTTGTTTTACAAAATGTGGTTACTTGAATAGGGATAAATATGAAGAGCTCATCTATTTATGATTAACACTTCTAGTACTTTGTGCCAAGAGACTGATTCCTTTTAAAGGAAACGTAAATGGACATTAAAAGGTTGTCAAACTGGAAGGGTGTTTATTACATCATCAATAAAAACAATTGATAACTGAACACAGTGAGCATTCATTTCTATTAAACTCACTCTGATTTAACTTAGTAGTATTATCTGGAGAGAGATGTGACTTGGTCTGAAGAAGAGTAAATATATTTTATTTTAATAAGGATGTAAAGTTTATGAGACAGACATACTATATACTTTTCAAATATGAAATTGAGGTTTGGTTTGTTTTTTAACCTTGCACTGGATTTTAAGTGTCCCATGTGTCACTGAAATTCTGCCCTCACTCCACTCAGCGGGAATTTTACTAATAACTTCACTCTGAACAGAATTTTACCAAGGGGACCCATATTCATTTCATAATTTTATAGGTAAACCCAAGAGCATTATGCCTTATACAATGAGAACAGAGCTTGAAGAAATCAGTAGATCTTCCATTTGATGCATTTTCCAAGCATGGATACTTACATACACTAAGACTTAGGGTATATTTACTTTAATTTTCAGCCAAGGATCACAACAAACTCCTAAGCTTTATTTTCTCATAATCAAATGCAAACCATTCTAAAACATTTGGCATGTTTCATCTGAGCATAAAAAGGTTTGCACAGCTACATTACTTCAAACTCCTATCACAAATTACAACTTCATATTCACTATGGAAACAGACTTTGAGTACACTTGAGAAATAACTAAGTCATAAGGATTTAACTCCCCGTGCTATTCATTAAAAATAATTATTCACTGCATAAAGGCTTGGTGCTGAGCAAGTGAACGGTCAGGCTGGAGAATTCCCTTTAGCCTTGGAACAGACATCTCAGATGCACCAAAGGTGCCTTTCCTCATGCAGCCTCCTTTATTGCTCAGCTGAAAAGACTATCTGTAGAATAAGATGAGACTTCAGACACCCATTTAGTTCCCTATTCCTATATTGGCTTTTCCAACAGGAGCACTGATTACTGGTAGACAATAATGATTTTTGTAATGCGAACATCTGCGCAACAGAAAACAGACTGAGATCAAATTATTGGGATGTATCTCACTATTAAGCAGGTACCAAATAGTAAAGATTCTTTTAAATTGCTAATAAAACTAAATTCTTACTAAAAATTTAGCCAACAGAAACTCCAAAAGCTTTATAAATCCACAAGTGAGATGTTCTTCCATACCCTTTTGAAATAAAAGAAAAACATTTTTTTAAATTAAATAATCAGACTATTCTTAGGCAAAGCTCTAACTAAGGTCTGAACATACAGAACTCCAAATTATGTTAGTTATTGGTCTCACTGTAACAATAACTCAGCCATATTGCCCACAAGCAGCAATTAATTAAATTTAATAAGGAATGCTACGAGTTGTTCCTGTTTTTAAAATCCCAGCCAGGGCCCTAAACAATGCTGCCTTTCTTATTCCAATTTTCAAATGTTTAAAAATCCAATTGAACAAAATCATCTTCAATGCTGGAGAAAATCCCAATGCATAAAAAGTCACTTAAGTGCTCTATTAAACAAACCAACCAAATCTACGTGGCAGAGGAAATGTTAGTTTTTAACAGGCTACTGAATACCTCCTTTCAAGAACAGAAATATAATTTATCTTTAGTAACACAGAGAGTAGTTTTTCCCCATCACTAAACTGAATCAGAAATTCACTGAGGATTAAAAAGCCAACATTAGAAAATATGAACTTGGTGTGCTGAAAATTCTCTATTCACTTCTATGCATGCAGAAGACTTTCCCTTCTCTTTCCAGTGAACAAGAGGGTGATCTTAAAAAGCCTGGAATTATTTTCCTCTCTTTAGTATTTAAATGCGAAACATCATCACACAACAGAAAACCAAGGGAAAAATTCAAGAATTATACAAGTCCATAGTACCCATCTAATTTCCTGGCAACTACAGCACAAGTGATAAATGGGAAACCAGCAAAATTTTTCCAACTGCCTTTTAGAAAAGCACATTAGCTGAAAAGACAGTGTGAAAAATAGTGCCAAATGCTCTCAGAAAAAGTGATCAGAGACAGCATTTAAAGCAGTAATATTACAAATTTCTGCCTCCTGAGTAAAAAGTTAAGAAGTAACTGATCATGTAAAACCATAAAATTACCAAGACAGGGACCAGGGTATGCCACCTACATTTGGAAAACAGGTTAATGTAATCAGCACAAAAAATCCCTCACACTGGAAGGAAAACCATCTGATTAATCCAGAGTATTACATGTTTACATTGCGATTTCTGTAACCTGATGTTGTAAAACTCTCATCTACTTCCTCATTTATGCTTATTATCAATGCCATCAACATTATGCTAAGACAGAAAAGTTTAAGTAGCTTTGCAGAATTAGTACAGAAAGCACTATAAATTCCATTAGTCTACTCCAGATGGGGGCTAAGAATCTGAAATAAATAGGTGAAAATGGCAAACGGTAAGCACTTTGAGAGCTGGATTTATATGTACCTACAACTCTCTCCTGAGAAATTTCTGGGTTTGCTACAAATTGGGCCCAAATTCTGATGATTTTCAAGCCATATTCCACCAGGAAATTCTGTGTCAGATTCAAAGTCCCTTTTTCAAATTCCAGGTGCAGCTTCAGCACTTTTTACTTGTTCTTTGAGGAAAAACTGTCTACAATGCTGGCTAGGACCTGTATTTGCAAGATCTGCTTATGAAGGCAATCATTTCTATTCAAGACTGTGGCAGAGTTCCAGATGCTAAGAGTATAAAACAGGAACTCCACTGAAATGAAAGGTTAACGAGCCCTGCATTCCCACTAGGAACCAAAGACTGGAAGGGCTTTAGAGCAGCAAGTATCTCAGGAAGGATGCCCTTGCTGTCAAATGTCCTTGCAGACAGGTGATGAACTCATCTTCTCCCAGCACTGTCAAGGGCCACAGGTTCCTTTAGACTCTGAGTTCCCTTGCCATACCACCAAACAAGGATACTTACCCTAAAGGAATTACTTGTTAAAGAAAGCATCTCATAGACAAGTCTCTTCCAATCAGGAAGGCTGAGAAGAAAAGAAAGAGGAAGAAGACAGACGAGTATTTTTGGCCATATTTCCCTTTATTGGAGGTTTGTGTGCTCCCCTCAGTGCAGACCCCCTCTTGCTTATTCAGCCTGGGGACCAGCATGCCAGCAGCAATCAGTAAATAAAAAAACTGACTCCCAACTGCACATGCTATTTGCAGCTCAATAAAAAATAATGCTGGGTCTTTGACACGTGTTTACATAACACCTAATATAAAAGGCTTGCTTCTCATGAATAAATATGTGGCACAGGCCAAAGTCTGGAAGCATTTTCTAACTAAGAAAATAAAATCTGTGAAGTCTAAACTCCAATTCAAATTACTCCTGAGGTTTTTAGACCTAGGGTTCAAGTTTGAGACCATATGCAATTAAAACGAAGTAGACTTGCCAAAATAAAGCATATTTTGTGATGCAGTGATCTTGACTGATTGGGTTTGTTTATTTATGCTTACACAGAATTTGGTAAACTGCGACAAGTGTCTCAGCTAATGCAAGACACATTCATCCACCTGGAAACAACCAGTATTTTAATATATATTAATGAAAATGGTCTAACAATAAACAGCACCCTTTCCTACTGGTTGCACTAGTTATTGTAGAGCTTAATCTCATCATGCAGCTCCTTCTTATCCCACACTACAGTGCTTAGACTTGGAAAATTAATATTATAGCACTTTAATCTTTATTATTCTCTACAGTTTGGAGTGACCTGCCACTTCAACTTTATAAATAATCCAAATACTCTGTACGCCTAATTTGCTATCACCATAGCAATTTTTTCAAAGGATGACTCAAATTCTTACTCCAAAATTAAATACATTTTTTCAGTCAAGTCTCTTCTTGTGGCACTAAAGCACTGGACAAAGTTTTTATTCAAAAATTCCTTTCTTTTTCATGAAAATGTCATTACAGCAATCGTAATAATCCTTTCTTTAACGTGAAACACTAAGTCTTATATAAGATGTGTTTACAACATACACTACCTTGTTAATTCTTTTGTTCATGAAGCAGGCATTTGCTATGACACAGAGTCTGTCGTTCTCATCAACTCAGTGATTCATCTGCCTTTCCTACACTCATCTTCCAACCTGTCTTTCCTAATTTTTTGTTTCGCTTATCACTGTTTTGGTACTGCTCTCCCTCTTTAGGTTCTGAACCAGGCTTTTTCCTTTTCACTATATAAGGTCTAATGTTTGAAAAGCTTTTGAGCACTGCCATTTGTGGTATCGTGACTCATTTCTGCAATGACTACTGTTTCCTACAAAAGAAAAGCAGTGTTATTTGCCAAATAATTATAAACAGTTAATTTATCCAGGTGTTAGAATGTAGGATGCAGGGAAACAGACACATAAGAGCAGTGGTTAGCATTTTTGGAAAGGCAGGGTAGTCTCTGGTGCCCCTGTCATGCTCCACTGCTTTGCTGACAACCAGCAAAAATACCCAGCCAAGAACTGCAACAAATAATTTCTCAGATGGATAAAGGGACATCCTTGAGGATCCAGGACAGTCCATGAAAGACTCACACCCTGCAGACCCAGGATGTCTGTGCTAATGTGGGTTTTGGCAGGACTAACAGGCATGGAAGATCCTGTTCAGCTGGCTCCTGTCCTTTCAACTGGACAACATTCTGTCTTGGCAGAAGTTGCTTGGGTCACTACAGTCACTGGAAGTCACAGCTACCAAAATAAAGATAGATGCAACTAAAACCCAGGTGTGGAACAGGGTGAATTGCCTGGTACAAGGGAAGCAGCTCTAGAAAGTTCAGTTAGGTCTGACCTCATCCTGACCATTTTAGACAAACACAAATACAGTGGTTTAATTAATCATCCTACATATAGTTGTTTGCTTTGTTCAGCTGCTAGAGGCTCTCTGTAATAAACATCCCTTCTTCTCCAGAAATCTGGATTTTTTAATGGCTGCTGCTCTTATATGAGATGGAAATGGAGAGCTGTAGCATCCACATTATTTTCTTTCTTCTCTCCCTCACAGACATTGAACTTCCAACATTCAGAAACTACTGGAATAATGAGATTTCCAGTCTCATATTCATTTCATATGCTAACATAAAAATAATACCACACCACTGCTCTCACTCTGCCATTGTATATGGTCCCATTTTTTAAATTTTAAGCTAAAAAACCTCTGAAAGATAACACCCATAACTAAGTTTTCAGATGCCAAAACCCTTCAGAAACACTTCCCACATGGCTGGCTGGCACTCTTGATCAGTGACAAGCTGATGATTGCACAAGAGGTCAGTCGCAGGAGATTTTATTTTTTTTCTTTAAAATAATCCTGCCATCACAGAACTTCACACTTTCAGACATATTTGCCATTCAAAATCCAGTGGACAAGCCTACACTACCTTCAGCTTGATTATTGCTTCAACCTGAAATGCAGGCTCACCGACATACTTAACTAAAGACAGCGCTACAGGTAATCTCCTTAAAAGTAATACTAAACTTATTTTACCTTACTCTTTTTTATTGAGACAATTTATCTACAAGACCATAATTGCTTTATCAAACAGTATTTTTTAGAAGTTCAGAATCAGTTCAGTGGGATTCTGTCTTGCACTACTTTCAATTCAATTCAATTTATATATGCTCAAAAAACTACTGTCAGAAAACAGAGCAGTTACTTGCAGAGCATCAAACACAGAACAACCCAGGCTCTATCCCAGAAACACAAGCACCTTCACACAGTTAATTTTTCCATATCCTTCAAATGGCATTAAGCCCTCATCTAATACTCACTAAATTCCCAGGGCCAAGGTAAATCAGAGAACTACAGATGAGCTGAAGTCTCTGGACTTTCAGAAAACATCACAGTGGTTTGCACCACTTTTTACTGGCCACCATAAAGTCAGAGGACACTTTCTGCTTTCCACATTAAGTGCTAGATTTTTTCTAGCACTAGTAAACAAGTGTTACTAGATTTTCAACTGGATTAGGGATTACAAAGCATTGAATCTTGACACTTTTGAAGTTAAATTTCAAAGATACACTTACAATACCTAAAATAATTGTTTGCATCTTTGATACTTTCAATGCACACTTTGCAAAGAAAGCTATAAGCACTGAATTCCCTGAACATGTTACTACTTTTTTTTCATTCTAATATTAAAGCTATTCAAAGAGTTGGGGTGAGGAAGAAAACAAAAAAATACATTTCTGTTTCATAAATTGCAGCTAAAACAGACCTTAGGAGGATACGGTCTTGGCCCATCTGCCTCTGATGCTCCAGCAGAATATAAAAATGGTTGGAGAACTCAGGAGAAAAGTCAAAATTATTCAAATGCCTGAGGCTGTAATATGTTCTGCAGTAGAAGTAATATCATCAAAAGCCACAACTAACATTACCTTGCTAGCCACAGAAGATTTTTTGCTATTCTTTTGTCTCCTAAATGACAACTGAAAACCACAAACTTTCTGGCAAGGAACACAAAAGACAGATAACTGTAACAACATGAGATGAGCTTGGGAAGAGAGATGAAAAGAAGGAACAGATGTAGAGCAGGTGCCTGCTCTCTGCTTATAAAATGATGGCTTTTGGGGGTCACTACCGAAATAACAGAAACCTGAAGCAGAACGCAAATCCTGAGAAGGTTCCCCTCTTGAGCTTTCAGACATCAAATATAAGATTTCAAGCATTCACCGTTACTAGGTAAAGCCCAAGGGCCAATGACTTTCTTAATAATTCAGGGAATGACCAAAAATGGAAGACAGCTTGTGGCATTCTTGTCAGAGCCGACCTATGGAGATCACAAATCCCGAGAACGGTTGTTGCTTCTTCTCTCACTGAAGAGTGTCTGACACGAAAATTCCCTACAACTCCTATCAGGCACCATAATCCCATATCATCCCTCCTTGCTAGGCCCCTGAAAGATCAGCACCAAGCTCTGAGCCACAGGCCCTCCTGACTCAGATGTGCTCAGTAACAACTGCACTTACTAGAAACTAACAAGGATTGAGCCACCTGACACATCTTTATCACAAAATCTTGGTTCAACATCTTCACATGCCCAATAATGATTTGCCCCATATTTGAGTTTCTCTAAATCATATGAGGTGCTTTAAGCTGCATGACAGAACACATGAAGAAGGAGAATGACCCTTGCTCCCATCAACTCTGAAAAGACATTCCCTTCAGATGAAGTTTGTGTCATGAAAGCAACTGTTTTGAGGACCCAGCACCTAACTTCAACATTATATAAATGACTCTATCTCTGGTCTGCCCAAGGAAGCCAGTAGAGTTGTATCTCCTGAAGAAACAGAGATCATCTACTGGCACACTGCACCTATCACTATCACCAAGCGTTGTAGCTGATGTACCTCATGACAAGCTACACAATGCAGGACACAAAACATCACAGCTGTGGCTATAATGCCTACCCCATAGCCCAGAGCCATGAGATGTTGCAAGTGTTACTAGATGCTGCCTGGTGTTGAAATTAAAATCCTGGGGCTTTCACAATCATTGTACACTGACCCATAGAAAGATCACATGGCCCCCCTAAAAACCTCTTTTTTTTTTTTTTTTTTTTAACCTTATGTTTCTGATAGGTCATCTCTAAATTCACATGCACAAATCCACTTATTCTTCAACTTTCTCCAGCTAATATGCAAGAAGGAAACTTCCACTGGCCCTGGCAGAACTTTCCAAGCAGAGAATCCCCATAAGCTTTCAGGAGCCGCTTTCACCTGCTGGAAAGATCACCTCCTCCTTGAACTGACACCAGGCTACCAGAGGACAAATATCTTTGAAGTCTTCAACAGCTGCTTTTCACTGTAAGTCAACAGGGGAAATTTATAAGCAAGGGAGAGAGTTTTCAAAAGAAATGGATACTATTTTGTGATACTTTGCAGTCAGTGGTGGTAAGAATGACTAACGGCTTCCCAACGCTTAAACAACACCAGGGTTTCATCTAGATTTTCCCCAGCACAAAGCTGTGTTCTTACACACATGGCAGAGGTGCGTGGTGAGATCCTGGGCTCTGATGACTAAGAACAACAATACCCCAATCAAGGAGCAGAGAAGTATTTTTCGGAGCTGAAAGCTTATGCAGAGAAGTGTCAGCAGCTCAGCAACTTCCTAGTATCTGGCTGGCCTCACTGAGCACAGCAAGATGATTCACCACATTCTGCAGAAGAGATCTTCATCCCCTCCCCAGACAAGATTCAGAACTTTCTCTATGTCTTTTTTAGATGAACGTGTTGTGTGGCAATGTAGAACTGGCTGCCTGTAACTTTGCAAAACTACCATTGGCAAAAAAGGAAAATCACTTGTACCAATGTACAAGTGACATAGAAACATGTGCAAATGATGATATCCACTAGCAAATATGCCTACAGAATCATAGTATCAGAGAACACCCAGAGCTGGAAGGGACCCAAAAGGATCATCCAGTCCAGCTCCTGGCCCTGCACAGGACAACCCCAAAAATCACACCATGAGCCTGAAAGCATATTTCTTGGCTGCGAAAGGTATCCTTAAAGGCAGTCATGAAGTGTTCATCTCTCTGAATATTTCTGCATAAAAAACTTGTGGATACCTATGGGTGATGTGATTAAAGGGTTTCTAGAGAAGTTATTTGTGAGCAGAAAATCATCACAGCCAGCATCTAACCAGCCAACTGCCTAAAATAATTTTCCCCATTTCTTCCTGTTATTTTTCTCCCTGCTACAACATCAGTTCTCTCTATTCCTGCAGCAAACAGCAAGAGCAAACAACTGGTTTCTTCATCAAAACACAACAGTGCCAGGTAACTAAAAGCACCCACATTTCACATTTTCAGACTACAATAACAAAACTGTACTTGACTGTTACCTGCTGTCAGAATTCAAGCTTACAACACAACACACAGTCACATACCCATCAGTTAAAGTATGAAACATGTCTTTTTCTTCTAATCTTGCTATTTATTTGCTAGTAATGTCCCCTGTTTCCAGGTCATGTCTCTTTATCATTACTACAACAAAAAAAGCTGCCAGCAAACAAGTACAAAGATTTTAAAACTAAAACTGACTGCAGGGAAGTGCAAGCTTCCTGCAGCTGCTTCAATAAGGTTTTGTTTTATACTGTGGTCTTAACAGGACAGGGAGACACTGTCACCTCAACTCTGCTAAATCCAGTAATTTGAAATTAATTTTCTGTTTGCTTGGTTTTGTTTGTTTTTTGGTTTTCTAATCTTTTGTTTTCTACTCATTTTAATATTCACCCCCAATCCAACTAATTTTCAGTTATAACTTGTCGGGAGCAGAGAATTTAGTCACACATGAATGGAAAAGCATCTATCAGTTGAAAACAAATTAACCTGTTTCCAACTGTGCCTATGTTGTATTACTCCATTTTCATAGAACCCCTTTATAATAAGGACAGAATTCTCCATGTAACATTTAGAGCAGGGATGGGAGAAAAAAACTGGGTAAAGGTTTTGCATCATTTGGCTGCTGTGCTTAGGTAGGTTGACATCAATAATTTCCAGGATGGGTGAGGAGGTAGTTAATTCTTAACAGCAAGCACAAATGCTGTATGCAGAGGAAACTAGTTTCCTGCACTTGGAGGACTGGCATTTGAAATATCAATAACCTACCTTTCCCCTGAGAATAACATAGCTGCATTTTGCTGGCATTGCAAATTCCTTGAGCAATTATCTGATCAGGGATTAACAAAGAAAAAATGTAAAAATTAAGCATGCTGATCAGTCAGTGCTGTCCATTACCTCGTAATGGAAACATTTGCATTGGGCTTCATGAAAGTATCATCCACTTCGTGGATGCATCATTGAAGTCCACCAGTTGTCCTGTGAACTCAGTAATCCTGACTGAGTAATTCCTCACTTGTGATGGGAACACTTAATTGATTAGAGACACATCGGCATTAACATGTAAGCATGGCTACAAAACTATCCATGTTTTGTAAATTCTCTGTATTTTATCACCTTATTTTTCAAATACGAACTTGGGTTGAATAACCGAGACCAAAAAAAGAAAGAAAGGCAATAAATTCAAGAAATCCATGCATGAAAAACAGTATTTAAAGATTATTGTTAGTCTGGAAAGCATTAAAAAGGGGGACATAAACCTTTAGTTCAGGTCTGGTTAAAAGATTTCCTGGCTTGTCATTAAAGAAGAGATTTTCTGAGAGGCCCAAGAAGACAGTCTTGAAAGTTAAGCACAAAACTGGGCATTCAGACAAGTTTTTTTCTTTTGCCTGATTCTGGGTGGATTCATTTGACCTCTGGCAGCCCACATAAGTCAGTCTATCAAAAAGAGTAACTAAATTGGGGTACTCAAACTGAAAGATTTAAAGCCTGACAGAGGTGCTGAATCCTGTAGTTCAAACCTGAGTGAGCACAAGGTAAGAGCACAGGATTTCTCTTTAAGTCAAAGCCTCCCTCTGAAGCTTGGCACCCAGAGCTGATTCCCAAAATAGACTCTGTGAAAAATGTTAGCCTGAATTTCCCTTTCCTTCAGCCTGAGCTCTTCAAACTGTCATCTGATGTGAAGTAAAAATGAAAATTATAAAGTACATCATTAAATACTTTAGATGCTGCCTGGAAAGAATAAAGTTTTGTTTTGTGAAAAGCTATAGCTCCTATACCAGTGTGGCTGCCGAAGGTTGATATTTAAATGAAGCAAAAAGTAAACTGAGTGCAGGAACAGAAGTAGGGGAACATCCTGACCATTTGCACTGGACTCCATCTATTCTGTGACAGACAGACAGACAGACAGCTTTTCACCACTGTATGATATATCTAGCAACTTGAAAGTGTCAAGCTGCTGTGTTTATTATTGGGGTCTCAAGCAATGATGTAGAGACAATTGTCTAAACCAAGCCATTTTCCTTTTGTTTACTTCTCTCTACATTCTTCCAAATAAATTGGGAACAAACTAATGACTCCTAAATAAGGAGAAATAAGGAATTTTCATTTTTCTTCATAGGATGGGTTCTCAATTCAGACAATAATTTCCCTAAATCAGTGGTCATTCAGAAATGGTACAAACAGCTCTGGGTACTGAAACACAGCTTAAGAATAACTCCACACAAATCTAAAAAAACTGTATTGCTATATTCATACATGCTCAAGATAATTCAACTTTACAGTTTTGACATCTGTAGCTTATTAGTCTCTTAAGTATGTAAAAACACCATTGGCATTTTTCATATTGCAAGTGTCTGGACATAATGGCCGTGCAGATTTTGTACAGAACGGTGCAAATAAACTTGCCAAACTTTCATCATCACTCCTTCGGAAACTCTGAGGGGGCCGATTAAATTGGCATTTTGTTTGACATGTACACAGAATGTGCTTAGCATGCAGAACAAGTATGGCAATAAACCTTGTCTTAACAGCTGTGTTATTTTAGCTAATGATAAACATGTATCTAAAGCCACATATCACCACAACTTAAATTGGTGAGAAAAGCTTAGTCACCTCATGGAAAGAGAGGCCATCACAACAGAGGAAGTTGTTTATTTATTCCTTACTATGCAATTAATTGTCTCACCAATAAACACAAATACCCAAACAATTGCTCTAAATTAATTAAAATTCATTATCATTGTCGCTTATATTCTGTCTCTGACCTTGCTGCACCTATTCTTTACCGACTCACCCCTACCCACGGGCACATGTGTGCAATCACCACTGATCTCAGTGGAAGCTCTGATTGCATAACTGAGCAAAGTTTATTTTCCAGAAAGTTTCCTTACAGTCAGAGGGCTTCAGAGGGCCAAAAGGCTCTTTTTGCAATCACCATGGCTCATTCCATTGTGACTGCACTCAAAATGCAAAGCATCTTGATACGTGAAATGCAGATGTTACCAAGCAAGACAGCTTATTGATTTGGTTAAGCCATTTAATTTTGACAAACTGCCAAAACAACAATAAAAGAATTGCAAACCTGAAATATTGGAGATTTCAGCAGCAGCCTATAATGAACAGGGAGACAATGAGTCCCCGGCAACCTCTAGGAAGGGATCGATGCTGTCCATGGAACTGCAGTGACTGGGAATTTCAGACAGTACCCTTCGATTTTCTCTGAAATCTTATCTTTACAAAGTAAACAAACACGAGATAATAACCTTTAAACTTTCCACAGCCATTCATAAGGGGATTTGTTACTGCAGAACAGCAGCAGGCATTCAATACCAGTCTCTGTTCAATACATGGTACCCCATGTATCACAAAACTCCCTCTTTTAAAAGGCACAGGTTACAATTCCCAAAATCATGGCACTTAAAAAATAAAACAATCAGGGTGCCTCAGAACAATTTTCCAGTTTTTATCTGGATATAATTGATCATATGCACTGAGTTTGCAATTTAAAGTCTTAAAAAAACACTAAATGCTACCAAAAACACTGCAAAAACCAGTATCTAGGTTTTGAAATGCGAAGAATTAACATTATTTTCATCATTAAAAAAGAATTACAAAACTTGGATCAAATTTTAGGATAGTTATTTTTTTATGTAATTATAATCAATCTTATTTTAGTTCCCATGTTCACAAATACCTGAAGCAAAGTAACTATGACAGACCTTTTAAAGAGCATATGCTGAAACATTACTGAACTCTACAGATATGTTAACTAAATATTTTTAAATATCCTCAAAATTAGGTTAATAGCTACATAAAAGCAGAATTTTTCAAACCCAACTTTACAAATCCATCTTCACTGAATTAAAAAAAATATATATATTTTACTTTAAAGGTTGGCAAATGGCTTCTAATTCCTTGGAAACAACAGCATTTAGACTACATTATCTCCATATCTTCTTCAATCATAACTGTATAATTTTATTACACTGGATATAGAAAAATAATAAGAGGTAAGTGCTGTTACATAACTCCCTGAATTATTTTTTACTGCAATTTGCAGGACATCAAGAGTAAACACAGCACTTTACAAACCACACAAGAAAGGTCATTACTCCAGAGAGCTTACAACTACAGCAAACAAATCAAGTACAATAACCCTTCCATTCAAAGGAGATATGAGGACATTCCTCTTTAACATGTTAGTGTATCATCATTAAAGGGATCCCCATGTCAAGCAGCACCAAAACACCACCAAAAATTGACAAAAAGGGGCGTGTTTTTCTCCTTGCCCTTTCTTACTGACAATGTGAGTCTTGTAAACAGCACGCAGATGCACATCAACTCACTTCTCCATCACAGGGAAAGGGAAGGCATGGAAACACACTGTGCAAGAGACACATGGGACATCTGTCAAAAAAAGTCTTTTTTTTTCATTTCTTTGATTAAAAAAATCTGGTTCTTAATGCTCACTGCTAAGGTGTGCACTTGAAAGAATCCATTCCTCCATAACCCAGGAAATTTCCCTTTCAGCTTGTGCAGCACCATCAAACTCCTGCTGCTTCTTTTGAGTGACACACTTCGAAAACTCTCACCTGGTACTGTCTACATGTCACCAGAATTTTCTCCACACTTAAGAAAGCAAGGAAGCTTGAAAAAAACTGTGAAGGGGCAAATACAACCTTCCATAGGCAGGACACATTTAAACTTCCAGGTGTGAGTGGTAGCTCAGAGGTCAATGGTGAAGGGTGGGGAGGGTGTCTGGGCCTCGAGCAAAGCCCTCCAGGAAGAAAAAGGATGGAGAAGTAGGTGCAGCAGCTTAAAGTATGAGACAAAATAATGTTCAGTCTAGAAATAAAATACTTCTTCAAAATTATGTTTCAATCCTATTTTTCTTTCCACCACCAGCCCCAAACTCAACTCTATTTTCCACCCAAAAAACTACTGGGGAACTCTACCGTTTAGCTAAGTGAGGAAAAGTGAAAAAAAAGTTTTAAAGAATAGGCAGTGCAAACTGGTAAAGAGAAGGTAAAAATGGTCAATATCTTTAGCATCAATCAATTCCCAACAGTAATGTTTAGGAAAAAGTTATTCCTCAAAAAGATGGTCCTTTTAAGAAATTATTTCCAGAGATCACTGTCAGATTTACCAAATATTAACGTTTCATTTATAATTGATTAACATCAATCATCTCTTCCTATACCCACTGCAGAAAATTAATTTTATATTATTAATCATTACAAACAAAAGGTGGCTATCAATTAGCATGGAGTTTTCTTTGAAAGATGTATAGCTGATAATTAATAAGGTATCAATACAACAATGTCTCAATTGTAACTGTCAACTGCTTGCCCATTCATTAAAAAATCATTCCTGTGTTACTTTGCGCATGACCATAAACCTGAATATAATGTGGCACACTACTGGCTGACCTCCTGCCCATCCAACTGCCCAGTCTGCACTGCTAGAAGAAAATTACTGAACATGTTTTCTGTGGCTAACTCAGGAAAATGTCTGGAAAAGTTAATACTGAGGTTGGCTTTTGTTTAACAAAAGCAAATAGAGATGTACTGCATTTCCCTAGTAACTCCCCATCCTAATGCTTAGAGAAGAGGGAAGATATTTTACCAGGTGTACACATAATCTTTGCTGAATTACAAAAACACTTGCATGAAAAAAGGGAAGCTACTAAAATGCAAGGGGAAAAAAACCAACCCACATGTAGGTGAAGAATCAAATAGCTCAGCTTGAGAGTATGGGAGACCAACTAAGAGCCAGGATCAGTCAGTTACTGCAGGGAGTAAAGTTCTCCTGGAAAACATTCAAGGTGACCAAATGCTAGGTAGAAGTGCCCTACTTTCAGTACACCCAAATATTGGGTTTTGGTCTTGCAATCTAGCCAAGTGTACACCCATCATGGAAGCTTCCACCTCGTAAGTACCCACACTACTTGCAATTTTATTTGCAACTTACTTCTGTAAATTAAAATTTTTTTCAGGATCTTTATCCTGACTGTTATCTAGTCTGTACTACTTCGGTACAGTTTTGGGTTTTAAATCAAATTTATTCCCATTAGACAGCATTCTTCAAACACTAAGCAAGTGAAACAAAGTGGTACAGTTTATTGAGTTTTCCAATGAACCATATATTACAAGAATTTCTGGAAAAAAATTATATCTAGCCACATGAGATACTGTTAGGAAGATACTTTATTTACTTTTACTATAAACCAATGTCAGGGGTTTTTTTGCTGCTGTTCAAAATTTGTAAACATTTTTAAATGCCACGTTTAATAAATTGTCATGTAATTAAAAGCTGTGGTTAAACATAGTCATGTGTGATACACCATTCTTTGTGTACCAAGCAATGAGTAATGTGAATTGAGTGCCCCAGTGCACTCAACGAGACATCAAGTCCTCGGAGAAAGAGGGGGGTTGGTTCTATTTGATTTTTAAGTTGTATTCTTAGACAAAAAGAAAAGTTTAAAAGCTGACAAAATCAAGTCTTTCCCTTGCCCTCATGGTCTCAGCCCTTCAGAACAGTTGAGGCCAGATGAGGCCCAAGCCATCCATGACCCAGCATTGCTCCCCACAAATGCCAGACAATTTAGAGCAGTGAAAAGTAAGAGCACTGGAGATGCTGGTGGCTCTTGCACTGGGTTTTCTAAGAACAGAAGACTTCAAAGACAGAGCACAAATGCTAAACAAGCACCCAAGTGCATTGGAAACAGCATGTGGCAGCTGAAGCTAGACAAATATCCTAAGAATGACCTTGTGTAGCACAGACCTAGCAGAACTGCAAGGTGCTGCAAGTCTGAGCAGCTGCACCAGAGGAGGTTTAGATTGGATATTAAGAAAAACTTCTTTATTGAAAGGGTGGTCAGGCACTGGAACAGGCTCCCCAGGGAAGTGGTTGAATCACCATCCCAGGAAGCATTCAAAAAGCATGTAGATGTGGTGCTTAAGGATACAGTTTAGTGGGGGACTTGTCAGTGCTGGGTTAATGGTTGGATTAGATGACCTTAGAGGTCTTTCCCAACCTTAACAATTCTCTTCTACAGAGTGAGATCCCTACACTTTATTTACATACACAAAGAAGCACTGTCCTGTAGGAAGCCAGGCACCTTGCAGTTTGTATGGTACATAAATCATCCAGTACCTACTTTGTGAGTGTTTGAGAATAAACTTATTTTCATCTGTGAAGCAACAGCAGTGACTGCAACCAGAGCCTCAAATAGAAACAGACAAGAAAATGTAAAGGTAAGATACCAAACATGGAATTACCCAACCTACCAGTCTTCAGCAGACATCAGGAATGGAAAAATCAAAGCCAAACAAAACACTGTGACGCTGGCAGTGGCTTGCCTAACTTAAATAAGCAACAACCGTGATGCATAGAAACAATTAGGAAAGTATTTGCTTGAAAGATGAACTCTCATCTGTCCTTTAGATGCCTAGCAATGAAAACACTGGTTGAACAGAAGAATGAACATTACTTAAACATACTCCTAAAAGCGGGCTCAGAATGCTTTTCCTTTTTAAGCAAACATTTAGAGAACAGACCATTCTGGTAAATCAGAACTTCTAAGCTAACCAAGTGAAGTGAAGAACACTTATTCATGGAGAAACAAAATAGGAAACTAAAGGAGGAAGAGCATCTCCTCTTTGCAGAATTTCACTTCAGACTGTAGTACCATAACAACAGAGAAGAGATAAACCTTTTCCTCACTAATCAGGAAACGTCTCTTCCTCACAGAAGAAAAAATGCCAGATCATCTAGAAGTCAGAGATTTAGGTCCGAAATGACACAGTCTGTATGATGGACACATACTTTTGTAAAAAACGAAGTCCAGGATGAGAGGTTATCCATGAACACAAATGTCTTCAAGACACTACAAACAGTCGACAAGCCTGATACATTGTGTTACAGCTAAAAGTTATTTGAAGATTTTCTTTTTTTAGCGATATTAACACATGCAAGTTTTACACATATGTGTTTCATGGAAAGTGTTTAAGAATAACCAGGTCCCAAATAAAATTACAAGAGCATAATTGAAATTATACTTTAGTTGGACCTATTTTATTATTTAATGTTACGTACACAAATTATATACTATGCTCACAATATTTTATGAATGACATTAAATATTAAAAGCCTTAGAGGAAAAAAGGCATAAGGCTTTAAATAAGAGGGAAGAGTCAAATGATACTGAAAAATGTAACATTAAAAAAATTATAAGGTAGCTGTTTTTCTGGGGTTTTTGTTTGTTTTTTGGGGGTTTTTTTAAGTGTGTTCATCCACTAGTGAGAGTAACTACTAACTTTGTTTGTCAAATGGTCCTAGATAACTACCAGGAATCATTGCAAAAAGTAGAAGAGTTTTTCTTGTTAGAAGGTAAAGAAACTCAGGAATTTCCAGGAAGCCTGGAAAGGAGAATAAGGTTCCAGAACAGGTAACACACTTTGGGGAACACTGCAGTAGGCAAGACTTCAAATCAGACAACCACCCTAACTCAAAGAGCCAGTTAAGTAAGGGTTTAAAGCTTTCAGTGTTTGCTTCCTTCCCACTGTCTGATTTAAGAGACATTATCAGCCCTATTGATTCCATGCATCAAACTGTGGATTTTGAGGTTGCAAAGAACAACAGAACTTTCCAGAGTGGCGTCCACCCCACATGAGAAGGAGAAGGACGCTGACTCCAGCAGACGTGACCTTTCCAAAGCAGTATTACTCACCTCTGCTCAAGGGTGCTTTGACACATTAGCACTTTGGGAGATCCCAAGGCAGTATTTTATCAGCAGGGCCCATCCAGGCATGATGTGCACTTTCACAGTGCATTAGCATATCCAGAGGAGGAACGCTGCAGACTGCAATGGCCTTTCCTTGTACGACAGAGTTGAAGTGTGAAACAACATCACTGACATTCTCACTGACATCCAGGAGCTCCTCTGCATATCCAAAATTCATAAGCATGTAAAATCTAGCACTCTACAGGGAAGAGACTGATTTCCAGAGCACCTCACCTGTTAGTACATTAACCTTTGACCTGCTCATAGTCTAATATTCTGAAGAGTTCACCATCTTACTTTTTCCTTCTTACCTTGCGTGTTAGGAAAATACTGGTCTATATTCTACATACAAGCTGAATGATGAAATTTAAAAAGAAATCAAACGTCTTTGGCAATGTAAACAGAAGCCTTGCTTCTCACCTTACACCTGTACTGACTAGGAGTAACCCCAATGAAATCAGCCAGCACAGGTATACAAAGGGAGGGAATCTGGTCCAAAGAGTAACATAACCCTTTGCACACAGACGCAACACAGCAGAAGAAAGAGCTGATGAACTGATCTGAGGTCACACAGAAAGATGCCAGAGCAGTCTGTAAGAGACTTCTCCTCCTTAATCAATGACCAGTTTTGCACTCAGTGTCTCTGGTGGCCACTGAATCCTGGTCACCTGAGCAGGGGATTCCTGCAATGCAAAAATTCTCCGCATTGCTCAAATTGTAAACAGCAATCCACAGTTACTCTAAAACCATTTCATAGCACAAGAGCTTTGGGTGTAAAACTAGACTCAGACCTAGCTCATTAAAAACATCTCAAGCTGCTTCAAAATATAACTCTCAAATTTTAGTAATAAAAAATTGTCCTTTCTCTTCCCTGTTTCATTAAACACAGCAAACAAGCAGAAACTTGGGCTACAAGCCCTTGGCACTTTTGCCAATGTCTGACTGCCTTCACCACTTTCTGAAACACACTGAAGGCATTCCTGAGGAAAGACTAGTTTTGACTTCACTGTCACACTTTTGTTAACTTCAAGACACAACATAGCTCACTGCTTGAAAAGGCAGGACAACAGGAATTCTTTAAAGTATTAAGATAAGAAATTTGGTTTAATGGTTACAATATTGAGACACACTCTTGTGGATTTGGATGTGACTTTTTCAGGAATAAGCATCAGTAGAAACCCAAGAGGTTCTTCTTAAATAATAGATGGTAGACAAGGCAGAAGAATTTCACCTCACAAACAGAGGCAAACTGACTGTATCCCAAGTGTAACGGTGCTTCCCAAAGGATTTGCACCAAGAATTTACCTATTTAGTTTAACATTTTTATAACCAATCCTCCTATTATAAAATCTAACTTTTCTTAAAAGGCATTTATATCACTGTATAACAGTATATTTCACTCAGTTCTGCACTCAGAAAGACTCTTGCCTATATAAAAAAAATTTGGCTAATGTTACGCAAAGAAACCAACTTTAATCTGCATAAATCAATTTCAAAATAAATATTGCAAGCTAATGTTCCATTTTCTTTGTTTTGCATCTTTGTCTTCAGGCTTGAGCACTAAGTGATGAAGTTTATCTTTTACATAAGACATGCCACTAACACTAATCTACTCCCTCCCCAAAACATCAACAAAATGAGCTATGGGTCATTGAGCCAAAAAATTAAATGCTGAAATGTACATCCAACAATGTTACCCTTCACTAGCAGATATCCTGTGGAGAAAAAAAAGTCAAACAAATACAATTCGAATGTCTAGCCAAAAGAAAACACTCAGAAAAGAACAAGCTGAAATTCAGTCCCACTCTTCAGGAGGAAAGGTATCTTGTTACCTAACATTACCTTGTTACCAAATCTTCCCTATCCTCTGCTTCGGCACAGCTAGAACATGTGGAGAAAATTTATGGCATTTTATCATGGTTGGCTTGGGGGAAGGAAGAGGTTCCTCTGTGAGGTCAGGTGCAGAAAATTGTTAGCTTTTTTTCCTTCAGCTTTTCAATACACATCCTCTTCTACTGCTAACAGGGCTGTCATTCTGCCCACAGAAAACTGACCGGCCAAAGCAGTACTAAATTGAGGTTAGTCCCCACTATAAACTGGTTTCCACTTCAGTGAAAGATACACTGTTTCCCCCTCAAATTCCAGTCCACATTTCAGCTGTAGGCTTGCACCTGATGAGCTTCAAGCACCAAATACATGACAAAGTGCTGTATTCTAAAGACAAATACAAAATACTTGTAATTGTACTGTGTTACCCACTACTACTACTTGACTTTACAGACCCTCTCCTTATGGGGAGGAGGGCAGACTGGGACACAGAGGAGAAAGCCTAATCAAATAATATAACAATAAATTATTCTCCCAATCAAATTCATCATGATTTTATCAAAGAGAAAGAGACTGAATTTCAAAAATATGTATTTTCTAAAAGCTGTCTCTGCTTTAGTGTTCTCAGTTCAGCAGTTATCCATCCAGCAACTCAAGTCAAAGCTCAAGGCAGGCAAGCTAAGAACGGAACATCACATCACCAACCTCACTGGAAAACATTTTGAGAAAACGATGGGGAAAAATAACACTTACTAACTACAATGAAAACAGTAAGATCAAACACAGCCACCATACAGTTCATCCTTTTCTAAGCCCAGTAGGGACTTAAGAGAATTTAAAAGAATTCCTTCATATTGAGTTGGACAAAGCTGTGAGCAGCTTCATTGTAGTTTGAAGTGGATTTAGGATAATTGCTGTCCAGAAAATTGATAGCTGGAAAAGCTCTAAGCACAAAACCACAAGTACCCTGTAGTCACTGAACAGGAAAGAGCTGAAAGACATCATGTGACATTTCAGGTAGCTACAGAGAAATAGAGGGGGAAAAAAGTACAAATGCTCGTAACTAAAATAAATATATCCAGGCCTAGAGTCATTAAAAGGAGCCATTAATGAGAATATTTATAACATACTAAAACAACATTCAAGTAATGCACTGAAGAAGACCGGAGAACAATAATCAAGGAATGATGAAAGAAAACACACATATACTCAGCATCATTTAAACAGTTATGAAAATAACTGTAAATGAAATGAAATAAAATTTTGCTAGGCAATACTGCAAAATATGCTATCAAACTTACAGTTCTACTACCCACAGTGGAATATTTTTAATCACTAGAAGGATAAACCCTGGGCACAACATAGGAAAAGAGAAAGCAGAAGATTTAACATTTGAAATGAAAAAAAAAAAATTATCATCCAGTCTGTTTTTCTAATTAGTATTTCAGTACCTAATGCACTTAAGTTCAGGCTGGAGACAAGCAATTCTCATTGCCTGCCCTCCAAAATAATCAGATCTGTAGATTTCTTTTTCTTAGAATTCCCTTTTAAATATGAACTCCTTGTGATATATTTCCCCTAGTACATAGCAATACAGTAATGTGCATGTATATAATCTGTCTTTGATCTACAAGTTTGACATGAATTCTTTAAATTAGAGTAGTATTTCACAAAAAACAGTTTTGAAAGATTCATCATTTTTCCAAAGAATTCCAAACTTTGGACCTCACGATTAACAAGACCAAACTTCAGCTATATTAAGATGAAATTCAAACCTAGTATTTCACATTCCATCAAGAAGATGGAAAGGAAGAAGGACCACTAGAAACAACTCTCTGCATGCATGAAAGCCACCCCACCACCACTACCAATCTCCTTTGGTCACATTACTGCCAAACACCTACACCCCCACCACAAAATCTCAGCCAGACTGATCTCAGTTTATCAGAATTCTTCAGAGGACAAGATCTTTGGCAGCAGTCTGTCATAGCTCATATAAATACTTTAATTTTACAAAAGAAAAGGAAAATGAAAACATCTCTCTGGCAATTAATAAACAGTTCAACATAAAATATTAACGTACCTTCAAACGCTGATTATTCAGAATTCTTTTTTGTAAGTGCTTTGAAATTTGAAGTTCATTTTGCACTAAATGTGCTTATTTCAGTTTAAGCAAGAAGTCTGGTTAAAAGCCAGCAACTGAAAAGTTAAATGAAACTAAACCAAAAAATTGTATTAATTTTTTTAAGTCCTGTTTTTTAAGTGTATCTCTCTCTTTAACTTAATCCTCAACATTATAATTAGACATTTTAGAAAAAAGACCTTATGCTGAACCACAAGTTCTTCATCTTCCAAGGTTGTTCCTTGGTGTATCACTTTTATAAATACTGTTAATGTCACACACTGTCAGTGCATGGCAAAGGCTGCTATTACAGCCTGGAACACTTCACCAGCGAATGCAAGCCCAGGGAGCCCCCAAGAACTGCCCAGCAGCTACAGTTTAATAAAGCAAGAGCCAGGCCCTGATGACAAAGGCTTCACTTAAGAAACAGTAAACCACATGAGCAAGAGTTTCTGAGTTTTGAGTTAAGGCAGAAAAAATATCCAAATCTTTCTTTTGAAAAGAGACCAAGTCTAAATTGCAAATAAGAACTAGAAAGCTGGCAACAGAGTTAGTTTTTATAGCAGAAGTGCAGAATTAGAGCAAGAGCATTCAAATTTACCTACATCTAAAAGAGCCTCCTCAGAACCATGAAAACTCTATCAAGTGATAATTTGTTGAGTGTGCTTTAGCACTGCAATTTGTATTTAATTACAGTTCCACAGTTATTCCTTATTTAAGCTGTAATGCTCTCCAGGCAGAATGCATCTCACAAGGTTTATTGCATACCAAGGAGAGAAAACCTTGGTTCTTCAATCACCAGAAGGGCAGCAAAATTTCCCATGCAGTCACTACTACATTACAGAAATGGTATTTTTAAATATTACTTTCATATACTTTGACTGAGATTCATACATCACCTGAAATCAATGAAGATTTAATCAAAAGTTAATTTGCATCTAGAGTCTAAGTCTGCAATAATAATTTAATATCACTGAAAATGTAATCAATTTCATAGGTGGTAAACAAGAGGGCAAAGGGTAATATTATCATAAAAACAGAGCAACTGCCATACTCAATCCTTTGGGCTTCCTTAGATCCTGCTGTACTAGACACTTATGTTTTATTTAATCAAGAATTTCAGACAACAGCCATAACTGTATGTTTCAGAAACAAATCAAGGCCCATCAGTCTGCACATGTATAAAAACGTTCCCGTCTTCACTGATCTGTGTCTTAGGCATTTGTTAAGCCTTGAAGCACAAGATTTTGTGCCTGTACCAATAAAAACTCTCCGCATTTCTGCAGTAATTGGCATTAATATTACTATTTCCTATTCCAATGACATCTCCTGTTTGTTAATGAGGAGAACATGATCCACACAGCAGCACATATGAGGTATGGAAGGTACACAGTGTTCACACAAACACATTCAGCTGATGAGCTGCCCAAAACTAAAACAACTATTAACAATGAGGAAAAGTTCCAAGTTCAGAAAAATCTCAAATTACATTTTTCAGTTCTGCAAGACTGCAATTTCTTCCAAATAATAAAAAATGCTAATGAATATGCACTGAACTGAATTTAACACAAAACCACCACTCTGAACTTAGGAAGTGAAACGTATCTTCAGTAATACACAGAAAAACACATAGATAAACCCAAGAAAATTAGGGAAAGCATAACAACACAGGAGAAATATTCACTGCTCCTTCACCATGTTTCCCTTACAAGACCCCATTAGTCCTTCCTGCTCTAAACCAAACCTCATTTCAAAGCAAGCATTTCTGTCATTAGGCTGTCATCAGTCAAGCTGTGCTCTGCTACAAAGAGTAGTGTGTTTTTAAAAAAATTGAAGCCAAAATACCAGGCCCTGTGAATTTTCCTTAGAAAGGAGATCAGACTCATAAAATCTTAACAAAACCACATCACCAGATAAAATAAAACCTAAAGCAGGTAAAAGAAACAAGTAGGTCATGAGACAATAGTAAATTACTAAAAGCACACTATGTGCAGATCTATGTCTGGAAATAGTTGCCAGCTACAGGATTTCCATTTTGTACTCAAGTTCAAAACAAAACTTCCCTGATCTGTGTGCCAAGCTGTATAGGAAAACCAGAAAGCTTTGGTTGTCTCTGATACAAATCTGCCATAACTAAAAACTTATGCTGCTAAAATATCACAGATGCCACAATAAAGTTGTTTTTCATGTGTAGGCATTGAGGGTCTAAGTCATGTCAATACGTCTACCCACCTACATCTGGGAGACCTCTCAGCATTCCTAGAGGAGATGCCATGATGCCCAACATTCAGGCTATATGGATGGCTTTTGACAAGTCTAATCATTGTATTGATTGTATGGTTGGGGAGCTGTAAAATGAGGTCAAAATTAACGGTAAACAGAAAAGATTTACTATTCTTTCATATTTAAAGGGATTTTTCTAACTGAAGCTTTTGCAAGATTTGCCTGTTAAACCTCAAAAATCTCACTGCCCTACTACACTGCTGACCCACTGTGGACCACTGGGTATTTATGCAAGAAATCCTTTCTTTTGTCATGTTTTGGATGTTGGCTTTCCTCACAAGTGTGCAAACATATGTTCTTCTGAATTAGCTTAGACAAAAAGGCAGACCAGCTTGCAAGAGTGAAGGAGTCTAAGTGGTGCTGACTTTTTCACATTTCAAATGCAAATTATTTATTCAACTACACAATGCCAAGTCATTTTAAAAAACCTCTATAAAACACATTTCCACAGCTAACCTTTTGTAAATACAGAATGGAGCAACCAAATTTAAATGCTACCTAAAAATGTTATTTTCTTAGTACTTAAGGCAAGTAAATTAAGATTTATACAAGGTCATTTGCATAATACATATAAAACCAGTATTAAACAGCAATAGCTTCTTCTAAAATGGCTTGATAACTCTTCTTCTGATTTGATGAACATTATACAAATACATGCACATAATTCTAAATCAGTTATCAAGTCCTAAACATTTTTTTCATCAGAATAGTCTTCGTAATCATGATAAACTATAAAGACAATATTTAAGAAGCAATAATGATACATGCAGAAACTGTGTTTATCTAAGCTTTTATATTAAGATTTGACCTAAAACTTACATCAATTAAGACTGTAGATATTCAAATGCATACTATAAATAACAAAACCAGTATCGTGTCCAGAATTTTGGAAAGAAAACAGAAATTACCATAATGTAGGAGAGACAACCTGGCTGCAGTACTCTAACATACACCTTCAATAAAGACTGGAGAGGAGGAAACTGGAATATCCCAAGTTATCACAGTCTATCTGAAAATATTATAGAGCCATTTCTTTGTAGGCAAATAAACTGCATTTCCAAAGACAGAAGAAAAACCACACAAACTTTGTCAGAAGTTATTAAATGACAACACAACACAGAGAGTTAGTTAAGCTTCATGACATTACGAATCTTCAGTATTTTGTCCCTGCTGCTTTTCCTCTCCCCAGAACCAAACTGAGAAATGAATGCATAGTTCACATTTTCATGTGTATTACCTGAGGACCAAATACTCAAGAGAGCCTACAATTTGCTGACTCAGCTGCAGGAAATGTGGTTTTCAGCCACACATATTCAAACCTCTGCTTTCTTTATAAACATTATTAGATGTGTTGATGCATCTTAAGATGCTTACACAAAAAGATACAAGCTGACAGCAGCAGCAAAAATACCAGAAGTGTGGTTGGTATTAGAAAGATGGATGTGAATTCCATTTTTCAAGATGATCCCTCATTAAGAGCCAATTTCAGTTTTGCAATCCGCAGGGAACATCATACCTCATACCAAATCCAGGGGATAAGCTCTGCAGTACAACTGAACAACATTTGTCTTCTGTAATCATGATGCCCTGCACTTTTAAGAGTTACACTAATTAAACTAGAAAAGGTCACACAACTGAAAATGTTCATGATTTGGGAAAGACTTCGTAACAAAATCTTTCCTGTCTATCACTAATGTTCTATACACAATAAGTGCCACTTTGATAAAGTGTCTCTGTCAGCCTGCTTGTGATTATACACAAGAAGCCTCAGCCTTTGTCTGCTGGAAGAGTTCATGAGCTTTTTCTTGCAAACCTCAGTCACACAGAGCCACAAAAGAGAGGAAGAGGAAGCAAAACCCAGCACTCCTCATGATTACCCCATCATCTCTTCAGGGTAAAATTTATTTGTAGTTTAGGAACTTCAGATTTAACTTAAGGATTTTGGTATTGAAATTCCAGGATAAAAATATGTCCATATTTACACTGATAGGAAAAAGAGGAGGCAGAAAAAAACACTTTGGTTCTAATCCCAATCCTTGAAGATTAGCTGCAGTGTGATCTGCATTTCTTATGTCTCTCTTTCCTCATGGGTTATCTGATAACATTGTTATTCTTCCAGGTTTTGAAACCTTAAGACCCTCTTTAAAGGATCCACTCCTTCCTCATCCCATATAGTGCCTTGAAAAAAATTGGATCAGAAAGCATTAATTATGTCTTCAGACTCTGACAACAGCCAGAGAAAATGCTTTTAAAATGCTTCTGCATTTACAGATAATTGGTCAGAAACTGATCTGTCTTTAATTTAGTTAGTAATTTGAAAAGATGTTGAGGTTGAGCCCTATGTTCTAAAGTCCTTCCTGAATCTGAATAATCCTCTAGGCATAACCCAAAAAGCTGCTCCCTCTCTGAATCTCTTCTTCTCCAACTTTTCTTATTATGTAGAAAACTTTCTTCCCCAACAGCCTGCTTTCTCTCAAGTATATAATGGGTGATTGGAAATAAATAAAAAGATGAGGAGAAAAAGGTTCCTACCCTTCACATCACAGTGACTGCACAGGATCAGGAGGAAAGTCTGCATTGCAGCACAATTCCATCAAACCTTTGGGCCTTTCAAAAGCTGCAGTAATGCCTTCCTATTGCTGGAGGAGGTGAAAAAAATAAAATAAAAATCACACAATCTAACCAGCCTGAGAACAGTGGGCTTGAGAGTAAGTGTTCATTCAGCAAAGACGCTGACAGAGCAGGCAAAAATAAAATGCTTTCAGAACCTTTCACAATCTATTTCTGGATCAAGTTCTCAGCTTCATATGGTTTTCTGCCACTTTGAACTACACCTTAATGTAGCTACCTCTTCAAACAGTATCCAGTAGAGCAGACACAAAGAAACACTACAGAAAGCACCAAAAAAATCCCCACGACTACATAGGAACCAAAGTACATGTGTTGCTGCCATTCAGCCCAGACCCAGGAAGTTTTTCCCAGGGAAACAAACTGTAACTTAAACAACTCTTACCTGCTGCACAACATAAAAAGGAAACCCCAACAATCCAGCACCTTGTGTAAGGAAACCATATCCTCAGTGGATATGGAACTAACATACATATATATTAGAATACACTAGAAATCTCCAATAAACTCACTTCCAAGACAGCCATGCCATAGCTCTCTTTCAACAAAACCCAACAATCAGACTACAGCTACATTCATTTCCCTTCTCATGTGCAGGCTTTCAGGATATATTCCTCTTTTGTCCCGGTCCTCTTCTTTTCCTTTTTCCATTAGGACAATACAGATTGCAAAGGCTAAGAGGAAGCATGCCTGAGCCAAAAGAATTTTCAGTCTAACGAAAACTGGTACAAAATGAACTTCAGAACTGCAAGTTAAGAGGAAGTTGGTCAAATTCAGTGTTCAGAAAATAGAGCATAAGCTTTTCTGTGGGAAAGCTTCTCCATAGTAACTAAAACTGCAATCTGAGCATTGACTCCCTGTCAAAAATACCCTCAACATAAAAACAAAGTACAAAAGCCTCTCAACAGTGAGAGATTTCAATGACCCAAAAAAGAGGACAAGAGGAGGATCCTCTAAGCATTTACAACTTCTCTGCTGCTGATCTATTTTACTAATAAGGAATGACAGAAGAAAATATAACAAAAGATTAAACAGCTATTTAACACATACCAGGTAACATTATTCTGGCAATTAGTAAATTGGTGGTAGTGCTTCTCCAGCAAGACGTAGGATCAATGCAGCTGACTCTCAGCACTACAGTTAGGGATCAGAGAACTGTTCATTCCTTAAAAGTGCTAAGATTTAAAAATTGGTCTGTATTTTTTCATGCCGAGTCTCTGCCTTCTCTTAATTTTTAAAGGATTTTCATTTCAGTCAGAACCACTCAGTTGTTTCACAAAGGAAGAGAGAAAAACATCTTGTTTCATCCTTGTTAAAAAAACAGATTTTATAAGAAAAGTTTCAAAGACTGGTGTTTCCAAGAAAGGGTCTGGGGTAGTTTTGCACAAAGAAAATACCTTCTGTGACCCTCAGGATAATTTCTAAATGCATCTCACACATCTTTCAAAACATACAGATTGCTTCTATTCTTTAAAATCCAGCTAGAGTTTTGCAGTTGAGATCCTAAAAGGGCCTGATCTGACTGATCATTCCTTCTTTCTCATCCCACAAGGGAGAACCCCTGGAGAAATGTGCACCACCACGGAGAGCAAAGTAGTCACAACTATGGCTGCGTCCTGTAAACATCCTGTAAGGACAAGGTATCACCAGAACTTAAATTTCTATAAATCTACATAGTAAGGAATCTGCTTTTAACGAAGAGGGGAGTGTTTCTAACACTGGAGACCAAAATTCTAGTTGAACAATATTTCAAAGATTTATGTGTGTGAACAGTTGCAGGCACCAAAGTGTTGTACCCTGATAAAGTGTACCTCTATCAAGAGTGATCACACTGGGCTTTGAGGTTTTTCTTAGGATTCATAGCATAAAAGAAACACCATACACATGCCAGTCACAAGGGCACCAGAGGAATAAGAGGCACAGCCACCACCATTAACCTGGCACATCCTACAGAACACTCCACAGTAACAAGGACAGCAGGGAGTGAAGGCTTACTGCACTTCCAGCTTGCCTTTGCCTCCCTTCTGTAGGGAGGCAATGAGCATGAAAAAACCTGTTACTGTCATTTTCCCTGCCATAAAAACCATAGTAAGAAGTACAGTAAATGATAGGGACAAATGAACTATGGCCAAGAACACTCCATTAAGTCAGCACTCTGAAAGAGTCATGGTTTCTCTTTGCTTAATACTTTGTACATTACAGCAAGTTTCCCTAATGACACACACACAGCTTAGATTCCTACATTTCCAAGGGTCTATTAAATTAGCATAGGTAAATATGAACATTTTCATATGGAATTAAAGACAAACATACAGAATTGCAAGTGAAAATAAAATAACAAGGAATTATAATCTTGATTCATTAGCATCACTGAAAAATAAATCAGATAGTCATAAATTAGATATCTCCTGAACAATCAGGAATTTTCATCCAAAATGTCGGGGGATAATGTGGAGAGAAATTATTTCCATTTATTATGAAATTGAAACCAAACCAAAAAAAAAAAAATCCCCACATCACAGCCCACTGTATTTTTCCCAAAGTCATTAAATACAATCTTGAAACAACTATCCAGCCTTCAAAGAATTTCTCCACCCTAGCTGAAACCAGGACAGGAACTTTCCTACTTCTTCTTGGAGTAATTTTTGCAACTGATTTCACTTGAAAACTTCCTAATTGAAAACATTAGTGGAGCCAAGAAGAAAATGTGATGCAGCATAAAATCATGCAAAATCAATTAAATTGATATAATTGTCAATACATCCATTTTTTGAACAATAATCTCCCCCATATCAAGAAACTACAAAATAAAATCTCGATGAATTTTCCTTAAAAATCCAAGATCTTTTCCTGCTCTGTACAATTTGTAATAAATTATGCCCAGCTTCAAAATAGCTCATTCCTGTGAGACTGGTTTCAGTTTCAGGATTGCAACTGCGTGGTAACCGCTTCTCTTTCTGTTGTTTTCCATTTCTAAACTCAGGCTTTGATCCCCTTGGCCTTGCTGGTAGAGCAGTCGGCTCACACACACAGTCTCTCTTTGAAGCCTTCCACCAGTGCCAAGAAAGAAGCAGGCTATGGCAGCAGGCTCAGTATTCTCTGCTTATGCAACAGATTAGATCATTATCAACAAAACTGGATGCCTCCAGCAGTGAGCAGAAATGGGGAATTTGAGAGCAAGTTTTTCTTTACTTTTTGAATTCAGGGTGGCTGCTTGGTCAGTTTGAATGGAGGAAAAAGTTACCTGCAATTAAGGGCTGGTCATACCAGAGAAGATTACACGTCAGTGAATAGCCCCATAAAAAATATTCCTGTCACATTTATCACTCACTTCTGTTCCTTCCTTGGCACAAAAGTTTTCCCATTCATTGTGTAATGTAAAAGAAATATTTGGCTCAAACTAACGGCAGTAATTTAAGAACTCTGATTTAGCCACATGGACTTCATTCCCCATAGATGGATGACCATGTGCCAACAGGATGCAGGAGAGAGGTCTGGATTCTCACATACCTGCAGAGAGAATCTGTGCTTCTTACCTATGATATATTCATTTGACCACAGCCTGTGCATGTGGGTATCCTACACATCCATCACATTAGTGTCTTCTCTAGTCTGTCTTTAACTTTTGAATCATCAATTAAAGATACTTCAAGTTCACAATTCCACTTCAGTTAAAGGATAAGGTACCTACTGACTGGGCATGAAGTGAAGATAGGGATTTTGAGTCTTCATATACAACAGGAAAATACATACTTTAATTTCTTAACAGAATGCCACATACAGCCTCATCTTAGAGATAATTTAGGGAAGAAGTGCTACACTGCACAAAACAAATCCCCCGAGTCAAGTTCTGACAATGAATGTATAGCGAGAAGGAGAGACTATAGAAAATTGAACAGATTAAACAAGTTACTGTTTGTATGTAAGAATTCAGTCACTGAGGCTTACAAATGCATGTAAATAAAACCAAAAGGCTTTGAGAATCCTAACAAAAAGCTTTTATAGCTTCTTCAAAAGACATTAAGAGTATTTAGATACTGGTTATAGGAAAAAAAAGTAAGTACAAAACAGTTTAATACAGAAAAAACTGTATGGTTGCTCTTAATAAGAGAGACTATTCTTGTAGTGCTTCAATGCATTAATTCCATATTATTATGAATTTGTAAACTTAGAAAGCACTACAGAAGTTGAATTTTGCTTTTCAAGTTCCCACAAAATTAGCACTAAAAGTATTCTGCGTCTGATTATATTACAAGATGAATGCAACACTAGAAATAACATTACCCAATAAAAGAAGGATTATGAAGAATGACAGAAGTTATATGACCAGTGTAATTTGTGTACAAATGCATATTATCATGAGACCACCAGTAGCTTAAAGAAAATCTAGAAATCAGAAGCTCTGTGCTTTGTGCTTTATTTGCAGGATATACTTTCCAGACATGAGATTACTTTTCTTTTTTTTTAATATTTCTTATACATCTGGAAAATATTAAGTCAAAGAAATTATGAGCATAATAATGAGCTCTTAGTACTCACTTGTTACTGCCTTTGTTTGATATTATCACTGAAGAATCATGAAGACATGTCCCCCTGTCTCTCTTAGGCAATCGTACAATACTTTACTGTATGACACGACTCTTTAGAAGCACAGGCCTAAATAAAATCAGGTGTTCAGCTGGACTGCCTTAATCTCTATCCCACAGTCAGTAATAATTAAAAGCTACATATGAAAATAATAACTGGCATTCCCCCCAAATAATGACAGAAGAAAAATCACTGATGAGTCAAGCTAGTCTGTAAGTGGGACACAAAGTATCATTCATAAGTCATTGCTTCGGGTTTAATTCTTGAGAGAGAAAAAACTCCATCAATAACATAAGACAGAAACTCAAACTCTCATTAGGAAAGCATAACATTAAATTCACTGTGTCTTTTCATTCTGAATATTTCTGTTCTGTGTGCTCACCACAAGGGTTGGAAGCCACAACCAGTAACCTTCAGCAGCTCCTGCAGGCAGTGAGATCCTGGAGAGGACACTGAGTGTGTGGGGCCACATTCCTGAGCTGTCTTCTACACAGCTGCAGGGCACAAGCTCTGAGTCCACCACTGGGGAAAAGTGAATAGGACCTTTCTGATTGAAACCACACCAGAAGACTAATTATGGCTCAACTTGGTCATTGTCAGCATCAAATTTATCAAAACACATGAGATTTAGTAAAGCTGCTCTCAATTCACTCCCCTCCCCCCCATTTTTTTTCCCAAATGTAATATTCAGGTAAACTGGACTACAATACCAAAAAAAGGAGATGAGTCCAGTGAGATGATGGCAGAAGAACCAAGAGGAACAAGAAGCACCACCACTACTTTCAGACAACAGATCAGATAGTAAGCACTATGTCAAAATCACCTCTGGGCTACAGCTTTTGTGGCAAATTGGGTTTTCAAGGGCATTCCTCCTCCTCTGCAGCTGCATATTTATCTCATGTCTTTCTTTCAGCCCACACCCAAAACCAGAGGCTTTGTGCAGTAATTTCATTTTAGGCCCAAAAGACATTTATGACAAGAATATTTTTAATACTTGAAAG
The DNA here is from genome assembly GCA_013400435.1 of Pycnonotus jocosus. Taxonomy (NCBI): domain Eukaryota; kingdom Metazoa; phylum Chordata; class Aves; order Passeriformes; family Pycnonotidae; genus Pycnonotus; species Pycnonotus jocosus. Next base: position 84,627 of record VWYP01008551.1, on the reverse strand, counting down.
TATAGTAGAATATACACAGAAGTCTAAATCAATAAAGAAACAATAACTAAATAACTAAATAAATAAAATAAAGACCAAGGAGCCTTTTTTATAAAGGAGGTAATAATATAGTAAAAGGATCTATAAAAACCCTCTTTCAAAACTCTGTATGACCTTGCTGTTCACTCACATCTTTCAAGCTGACCTTTATATAAAGAAATATAAAGTAATATCCATTTTTCCACATGTTCATGGCAGTCCAAATGACAGCTCTGACACTGGAAAAATATTTTATTTATCTTTAACCTCAGCTATGAAAAATGGGAGGAAAAATAATTTTTAAAAGCCATGTTGCTATTGGACATTTCACATTTTGATCATACATCATACCTGTACTGCAGAAAACATGCAACAAGACTAAACTTCTAAAATGTAGCTGGATTTAAATGTATGCTGCTTTCCCTGTACTGTCAGCTAGCAGGCCTTTAAAGGAAGATTATCAAAGGCACTCCAGCCACCGTGATGTGAAGACAGAATAAGTGAGCACGACCTTGAGTTCTCCCTTTATATTTCATGGCATTTTTTCTTAAGTATTTTTAAATCATCCAAACAGTAAGTACTAACATGGACACTACTGAATACATATGCTTTTGAATAGGATGATGAAAATTACTTGAATGAATGTCTTTTGGCTTATGTGCTCATTTGCATTCCCCTCAGGAATAATATATTAGCAATGTCACTGCTATGAACAAGTAGGTGACATATCAATAACTATCATCTATTAATAAATACTTTACTCATTCCATGAGGCTAATCTTCATATGCACCCATGAGGCAGGAAATTATAGTCACATATAGTCAGCATCCCCTGGGGATGCTAAAGTCATGTTGCAGACTGTCCTAGTCCATGCAGTGATTCAGGTTTCAAAGCCATAAGTAACAAACTGTCAGAGACCCTGCCTCCTAATCCTACATTCTAATCTCTGAATTTTGCCCATCTGATGAAGGAAACTGTAAGAATCATGCTGTCTTATCATAACTGAAATGTAAAATTAACATTTATTAAAAGCTGTTAGAAGCTTAAAGATAAACTTGCCATAAAAAGGGGAAACAATGAAACCCTTATGATTCATCAACTGGCCTCTCCTTTGTCTTCCAAGGATGTTACGTGTTATAACTGCTACAGAGTTACTGCTCCCTCATTAACACAGACCTTTATTTGGAATAAATGTCTTTTATAAAGAACTTGAGAATGTTTTCTTGGTCTAAATTTATTGACTTCTCTTTTACCTGGCTCCTAGTCCTCAATTACTCCTTGGAATGTGAACAGAACATTTATGATATGAGATACTGCTACTGTTGCTAAGAAAAGCAAGAGAAATTCTGAGTTTGAAAAAAAAAGAGAGAAACTATTTGCTGCACAACACAAATTCACTGCTCATTTCCCTACTTTGTTTCTAATAAAATGAATAAAGCAGTGAGTAGGTAGGCACTCCTCTACTTCTACAAGAGTATAGTGATTGCCTTCGAAAGGGAAAACTCTTGCGGTACTCAAAAGCTGCAAGATCATTATAAAAGTAAGATATTATCCATATGTTAAATGTTTATTTCCAGCACATCTGTCTCAGCTCAGTAAATGTTTTTAAACTTACCAGGACACTGACTTGTAGAACTCCCTTTAAAACTAGTAGGAATTGTATGAACAAACTCATGAAGAAGCTTTCAGATCTCTACCCATGCATTAAAAGAAAAATTAGGTTGCAAATCTTGCAAGATTTTCAAGGCATCTGGAATGCCACTTGTCCAAACCCCTCCACAACATCTACCTTTAATGTGCACACCAATGCATTTCTGTTATCACCCAGAATCCAGGAGGTGAGAACGTGAGAAATAGTGAAGTTCTAATGAATTGTTAGAAATTGGTTAGCAGCTCAGCATGGAAATTTGAATGGGTTCAGGGGTTTCTGAAGATTTCTTCCATCTCAATTGTCAACTGCTTGCTCGTGTTGAACCTAGAGATGAGGAAATCCTCAGAGCATGCAGCAGCAGCAGCCCACTGCAGGGATGTACGTCATTGGGAATGTTCCAAAAAAAAAAAAACTTTAGCGCCTGAAGAGTTCTCTCCTTTCCACAAGTTCCTTAACATAAAAGGAAATTAATGTGACAGGTTCTGGTAAGCTCAGACAATGCCACTTTTCTGTACTCCCTCATCCAAGAGCACCCATTTGCTCATTTCCCAGCTGACTGAAGACTAGCTTCTTCTAGTACAGCTCTTTCCTCCTACAGGGAACACTCATTTCCACTGCTGCTCTAACAATTAGAAGACAGCACTAATCACTGCAAGTTCTACATGCCTATATACCCCATCACACACACAAATACCAATTGCTCATTTCTAACATGAATTTCCAGCTGCAAGGGGAGTAGAGAGATCAATCTTCACAAAGTATCGAACACAGTTCTCATAAGATATTCTTCCCTAAGAGCTGGGCCAATACAAATGTTATTAAAAGCTAAGGGAAGGGATTGGATTACCAGTGGAATCATATAAGTTATGAAAACCATACAAGCAAATGTCAGTCTCGAAACAAAACACTAATTTAACTGTCCTCTGTGTAGGCAAAAAAGCAACAAGTAACATAGTCCTTGATGAAAAACACTCCCTGTAAGCCTGAAAGCAAGACTAAACTGAAAACACAGGATTAAGCACTTCACCTTGTTTTGTGCAGAGTTTCACTGAGCAGAACAGGAATATTCCTGTGTGCTTTATGCAAGGGCATTTACAGGACAAGACTGAATTGCTGAGCTGAATTATTTTACTTGTGGCTCAGGAATCATTCCAAAGCAAACACACGAGAGAATACAGCAACATATATTTTCAAAATTAATCCAATTCATAATAAATTTTGAGCAATGAAATTTTGAATTTCATTGAGGTCACCAAAGTTCAGCTCTAGTCCTTCAGTCGAACATCAAGATTAATTACTGCTCTGCTAACAGTCAGTACTGACAGACAAGTAACCTCAAAGTCACTGTTACACAGCTCAAGAGCTAAATATTGCTTCCAAAAGTAAATATTTCCAGAATGAAAACAAAATGCTGTATATTGCTGATAGTACAAATATGCAAACAATATACGAAGCCCATGCTCTTCTGTTCTAAATACCACATTTTTCCATAAAAGGATATGTTTGCTCATATTTGAGAAAGGAGAATGAAAGTAGAGGTCCCTTACTTTATTTCCATTGGGTACCACATGGTGGTACCCAATCCAGTGTATACAACAAAATGGGATCCAACAAATCTTATCCCCTAAACTGGATGTTCTGCAATCTCAAATTCTTTCCTCTATCTCAGGAGACAAAATTATTTTTATCTTCTAAACAAGAAGTTACTCTATGCTTATGAGTGTGCACAACATTTAAGACTGTGTCTCCTCATCTTTTAAATTCTTGCTTAAAAACTGCCTCTTAAACTTTTCCATAGTACTTCTTGCTATGTAGATAAACAACTTCTCTTGTGTCAGTGTCAACAGGGCAGTATTTGATATGACTTCCCCCAAAAGCAAGCCAATCACAAAAAAAAAAAATAAAAATTAGAAGATGCATGTGTTCGTGATGCTTTATCTTCTCTTCATTTTTGAGAAATTCTGAAGTTTGAGCTATCCACTACAGGAAAAGAAACAACCTCTAACAGCAAGAATTTAATCTACCCAAAATCCTCTTCAAGGGTCTTCAGAGAACCAGGACAACCCAGTGCTTCATGGCACAGGCTCCAAACCACTGAAGCGAGCACAAGCTAGATGGGAAGAGTTAAATAAAGCAGCTAAAATTCAACAACATTTCGAGCTATTCCAGACCACAGTTACTGTAACCTACACTGGGTGTCCTCTGCATAAGCACCAGTGTGACTTTGTGGACTGCTGAGACTCAGTCTGTTGCAACTGGCATAAGTTGCCACAGGCGAGTAATCACAAGAAACTGACCTTGGCAAAAGCACATTTTACACTTCACTGCTGTTCAACTGTGTTATACTAAAGAGAGAGCAAGTGAGCACAAGCAGAAGGGGGAGGGAGAGAGGACAAAGGGGGATAGACAGCATAAAAGTGAACGTAGCCATTTTCAGCTTTACCAGCTTTTAACATTTTAAGAGAGGTACATCACACCTCCAATGCACATCACAACCTACACATCGTTACATCAATTCTGCATGGTATTATTTTTAAACCATCAGAGTCTGAGGANGGTGCGGGGAGGAGAAAGAAAGGAGTCTAGGTACTAAATTAGAATTTAACATCTAAAAAAATTTCTCCCAATGAGGAGGAGGGAAGTATAGAAGACAATTACAACTTCACATTTTCCTACCACTGGATTAATGCATAAAGGAGGATTTTTAAATTGTTCTTTCCTCCTGTTTGGCTACACCTATTGAGAGTACATTTTTGAATCAGCTGCAGCTAATAAAGCCTAAATGGATTCCATGAGGTATGCAGCAAGATGTCTTAGTCCTAGTTCTTAATATTTCAGCTCAACCTGAACTTCAGCTCTCAACAGCCCAGCAGCAATTTGCAGCAACTAGTATGGTAAAATCCCCACTGCTGCACATACAGTTGTGTCTGGCTTTTCTCAACTATCTTTGGTCTCTGATGGTTTGAGCCAGTTATTTCCTGTAAAATAATTTTCTTAGTTTCTGCATTACTTTTCTTTGGTATTGATTACTGCATCTCCAAAGAAACAGGACCTGGCAGAGCAAGATGGCACAGGATCCCATCATTAGTGCTAACCCACATCCTGCCCAAATTTTACAGCAAGTTTAATACAAGGCTCTAACCTTGAGGGTTTGCTGGGTTTCCAGGACATTCGCTGGTTGAAGCAAAACATGCAGAAGCTTTGTACGAGTTCCAAAATACCAAATCACTCTCCACTAGGGAAGTGTACAAGGTATGCAAGTCTAGACAAAATAAAACGAGATCACATGCATTTTGTGTCTGCTTCCTTACCACTCTTAGGTCAGTGACCTAAGCACTCGATGCAGCTTCTCTTCCAGATCTTGGAGTCTGCTTTTCTCCTGTGTAGACAGTTTCTCTATTCCTCATCTGGTTCCATAAATAACTCAAAACCCTGCAACAAAAGCCAGCCTTTGTTCCTCTCAAACATGCAAACCCTTCACATCTCTGTCTTCACAAAGTCTCCATTCCTCTATTAAAACTCCTTGTGCTTCGTGTTTCAGTCCTCTAAATGTCATTACTACCAGCAAGCAGAAGTGGCTTTTTTTGGACACAGCCACGTTGTTCCCTTGAACCATTCCCATCTGACAGAGCCTCGTCATGGTACAATGACCTCCCCTGTCACTGGCCAGGGAGGTACAAGACTGAGCCCTGACAGCAGATGGCTGATTCACACACCCTGACGCTCAGCGGCTCAACAATGATATGATCACGCATAGCCTATAAATTATGAAAACAGCAATTCTACGAAGCATGACCTAAAATTTCAAGGGACTGAAGTATTTCCAAGTCTGAACTTCAGATCTGGGTCAAAAAGGTGTCAGCTGTGGATCTGTAGAATTTTAATCATCTCATCAGGCTGTAGCTCTCCCTCTCACATGATGTTTGCAAGGCCCACAGGCATGCTTCCTGACACTGAGGGAGGACTCTGTCACAGAGGGCTGGACAGGCCACAGAAATGCTCACTGCTTTTGTGAAGCATGTGAGAAACTCTTGTAGGGTCTAGACAGAGAGTAAATTGATGTCTGTCACATTTTTCTAATTGAACTTGGGCACAAAACAGACTTATTAAATTTTTTATTTACTAAGTCCTATAGTAATTAGTTATAGTAGATAGAAAAAAATAAAATGGAAAGTAACTCTGCAACAATTTCTGTGGGACCTCAAGTTTGGCTACCTACGGTCAGCATTTCTCACAATGACACGCAACAAAAGAAAGAAAATGGTGACAGAAAGAAAATACTTGAAGGGTACTCATATCCACAGGAAGAGCAAATCTCAGTTTATACTAGGCCAAAAGTAAACAGATATTTATATTACACAAGAGCACCCTCAGCTGAATGTAAGGATTTGACGTATCTTCTTCAATGCACATCCTAAACAACAGGTTATTAAATTAGTCTCTCTCTTTGCAGCTCCCTCTGGGTCTCCAAAACTACACCATATTTTAAACGTGTGTGTCAGTCAGTACTGCTTGAGTCATTTGACTTTATAGTTCACTAGCTAGAATCTCATTTTCAAGTAATTTTACTCATTAGGCAGAACAGAAACATTAACTGAGTCTTCCTCAACCATACAAGTAATTATCAATATGCTGGCTACTGTGGGCATCTCCCTTCCCTTTCCTCTTCCTTCCCCACCTTTTTAATGTAAGTGAATTGCCTGAAACCAGTACATTTCCACAAAATATACAAGGGCTGGCAAATCAAAATCTTTTAACATCTAAAAATTACTAGGAAGGCTTAGCTATAGAAAAAAAATATATATATGTATCTACACAAAATATCCAAAAGATGATGATTCTGTGGTGTAGTACGGTTGAAATGTTACTAGAATGAGATTAAGTTGACCAAACTATTCCTCTACTGGAAAAAGATTAGTTTGTTTGAATTACATTTACCTTTCTCAAAGTGTTTTAGAAAGAAGTCTTGTCTCGTTTAAACTCATCCAATACAAATAATGATATCCTTGAAGTCCATAGAGTCAGGAGAGTCTTGGTTTTCCTTCTAGTTGTGAATATTGAGTGCAATCTACAAGAAAAAGAAAGTAGAGGGGAAAAAGTTTGGCAGGCAATCCTTTATGTTTTCAATGGGTCAGTATTTTCAAAATCCTTACAGAAAATGGCCCTGACTCCAGAAGTTCAATCAATCAGTCAATCAAACAATTGCTAGTTGGTTTCCAGAAAGAATGCAAAGCAGATTTATTTCTCCATGTCAAATATTCTGTCTCTCCCTCTTCGTCGTCTTAAAGAAGTTATAATGACATTAGGGTGAAAGGCATAATTTCTTCTCCTTATAAAAAACAAAAAACAAAAAACACAACAACAACAATGAAAAACCTTGCAATGTACAGTTTGCATTTTCTGCTATAAATTTGAATTTACCATCAGGGAATTTATAACTTTTTGTCAGAATCTACGGAAGTGAAAGGCTACAGTTTCTCTGATGTGAAGTGCTAACACACTTCACAATGCCAGTAGCAACTCCTGGAACAGAAATAAAACCATGAAAAACATAAAATACCCTTTTCTCCTACTAGACAGTTCAATTAATCAACAGCTACTGGTGAATAAGTTAAGCACTCAGCAGGTTTGTTGAATAAGCATGTTTTAGTCTGAAAACAGCTGTGAGAAGTTCACCAGATTTTATTCTCTGCATTATCCTGCTACCTCTGGAGTCTCCAGTTTTCTAGGGAACATCACTTTTCCTGGACAGTATGTTGAACCTGTACTTTTTCAGATACTTGCCGGGCATAGTATCAGCTCAGTCTTTCTAGTTCTTTCAGTAACAGCAAGCAAACTCACAAAAGCTTTGCCTCAGATTTCACAGGCATGTGTGCGCCTCTCTCTCGGTACCCAGGCCGACGTGCCAATATGTAGGATTAAACTTTTTCCAAGGTTGAATAAGCCACCATCTGTCTATCTTGTGTGGTGCTGTGCGCCATCCGGGAGACTTGTCCCTCAGAGCATGTTTCTACCATATGTCACTCCTGAGTGATCAGTTATGCCAAGACATTTGGGAAAAAATGACTAAGTTGAGCTGGAAAACCCTTTCCGAATTCCAGAGGAGGTTTGCCAAGCCTGTATTTGCAAATAACTTCACATCCACTGGTTTTTGCATATATTGTGTGTAACAATAAATAATAACCTTTACCCAAACAGGCAAGAGGTACCTGCCCTCCACTGTCCAGAACTCGGGGACTTTTTAATAAGCCAAGGAATTCAAGTATCACGCATCTCCAGGAAAAATACAAGAAACTTTTACAGTGACTTTTACAATTGCTAACTAAGAAAACCCAGATGATAAGAATATATTTCAAGAAAGAGCTCACCACAACAAACCAGTAATTTCTTTCCAAATACCCAACTAAAAACACCTAAGGCAACTGAATGCAAAGCTTTTTCCTAATAGCAAGCATCTAAAAATGACAATCCAAAATGTTCACCTGCACGCAATGTGACCACCTAAACTAAATGTTAAACTGCTGATACAGTTCATGCAATTAGAATTTGTCTAATAAAGACTATTACTCTATGCTATTTTAGATTTAAAGAGCCATTTTATGTTCCAATTCCTCAATTATTAAATTAAAACTCAAGCCAGCATCATTCTTACGGCCAGCTCAAGGCTGCTCATTTACATAACTGACTTTCAAGGGCACTTCATTACACAGCAACTAATACCAGCAAAAAATCTACCAGATCTGCTACCTAATGTTAAGGAAGACGTTCTTGAGAACATTAAAAGAAGAGAGAAATTAGTAAGTCGTCATTACAGACTCCCTGAGTAAGATTAACATTGAAAGGAAATACATTCCTAAGGGCAAAGGAGAAATATTAAATATGAGAAGACAAATTATAGAAATGATTACATTTAGTGACAAAAGTGAGATGAGGAGCAGTACTGAAGTCCAGAGAGAAGATCGACCGTTGTGGTTTGCCTTCAGAATCTGGACAATCATTGAAAAAAAGGGAAGATGTGAAACAAGGATTCACTACAGCCCACTGAGATTTGGAGGACAAAATACAACAAAAAGCAGAAAAATTTAATGTTAGACAAAGAAAACCACTACTGAAACAAGGCTAATACTAAAGGAAAATGAGGTAAATTTTCACCTCAGAATGGATTATGATTTTTTTTAATGTATCTAATTTAAACTGTCTCCTTATGCACAAAGACTGAAACTTGAAAAGGTGAGGATATTGGTAACAAATTAGTCTACCAAGTAAAGAAAGCCTCCTACAGCAACATGGACTTGATGAATGGAAAGAAGAGAAGAAAATAAATATAGACCAGCTAGGCAAATCTGGACTACTTGCCTACGTAACACACCTAATGATATTGAAGCCAGCATGTTTTCTGAAAGGCTCAGCTCCTTCCTGGCCCACTCCAACAGCCTGAGGCATTCACACTCTTGAGCCAAGAGAGACTGGAGAGGCTGGTTCTACAGCACCAACTTTCTGCTAACACTTCTTATTCCAAGGAGAAACCCTTAGGGTAACGTGCACCTGCTCTGATGCCCTCCTTGCTTCTTGCATCCACCTACAGGCCCAAATGTTCTTCCCTTCAGGATGAAATATGATTTGTGCATAAGACTGACCAACTCAGAGGGTTGCAAATAGGGACAAGAGGGGAGGAGAGAAATTCATCAAAGCTGCCAATTAAGAAAATTCTTTTTCTGGATAAGAATTTGCTCTGTGAAGCTGGTCAACAGCTTCCTCACAGGAGCAGCCATGCAGCTTCTGCACTGTCATCTCTTGCCAGAATTACAGAAGAAACAAGAGTTTCTCTTCCAACAGGCATCATGGAGATCCACGCATATCAGTAAGGGAAAACTGTGGAGCAACATAAAGGGAGAAAATATAGAAACACAAAGAAAGATTAAAATTTTTCTTTCCCTTTATGTTCAGCTTGGGGAGGCTCAGGATCCATCACCCATTTGTCCCACACCAGTGCAGACACACAAACAGGAATCTTCTCAATCTTTGAAAATATGATGCTTTTTAATTTGGTTTAATCACTAGGAGTTACTTGGAAATTCTTGGCACACAGAGGATGCTTTCTTTTATATTCCACTTCAAGCATGTACTAAGCCTCAACGCACTCTGTTGTTCTCACAAACTTTTTAAGGAACTCTCAATTCTGGAATTCATAAGTTCAGGATTCCAATAATCACATGCAAACCCATTCCTCTAGGAAGAAATTCATTCCACGGCACAACTAAATGTTTCTGTCACATAAATGCAAAACTTATCTGAAACATCTGCTGATAAATACAAGACTATGACACCTCAAAGGCAGAAACAGAGAAATTCATTTCCACAGGAAACTTCATTTAGAGGGTGTAACTACAGAGACAGTGTTTAAAGACAAAAGAAGGGCTCTTTAAGCACAAGGCCAAACCCAAAGAGTTATTATATCCTCTGAGCCATCCATTTGCAGGGTAATTAATGTATTTCCATAATCATTATCACAATTTATTCCCCAATGGCGACTGTGGGCCTTACATGGCAAGACTCGTATTTCACTGACCACAATGTAAGGGAGAAAATACAGGTTGATGGGAAGCTATAAGATGTCACTAAAAACTGCCAGCAACCAGTCCCCTAATACAAAGTCAGTTCTGCAAGGGCTATGGTAAAGAGTTTGTTTTTTAAAAAAGAGTTTGTCTTTCAAAAATGTTAATGCAATATTAAAACAATACACAGTCTCTTTTCTTATGAATAATCAGTACTCATAAAGTAACTCAAACAAAGACAATCTCCACATGCCATCTGAAAATAGCTTGGAATTACCTTTGCTAGGGGTGCAAAAAGAGGGATTGTTGAGGCAGAGATAAGGCTTGCTTTTTCCAATCACAGAGATAAAGCAGTTTTCCTCACGTAGCTTTCCTCTTCCTCACCTCCCCCCTCCTCTACACAAAACCCAAGAAAAGCCTGCCATTGCTTTAGGTCAAAGGAAAAACAGCCCCAGCTGCCATAAGCCAAACAACATACAGGTTTGCTATCTCCCCTGCTGTTTTGGCTTGAGCTCTTCAGACTGGAAAATTCAGAAGCACGATCTCCCAAGCTCTATAAATGCCAGAACCATCTAAGAGGAAAATAGGACAAGGCCACCCCCAGGCAAGTTTGTACTAAAATCTGCTGGCTGCAAGGCAAAAATACAGTAAACATCACATAGGGACAGACTGCTCCTCAGAAAATATTCCACAAGAACAATATAGCTTCCAAAGAAAGACTGCACTAAGGGGACTTCTGGAGGGGAAAAAAAATGCAATGTTTTAAAATCCTTGTGAGGAGTTAGCAAGCTAATGGCACACTCAACGACAAATTGTTTGACAGGCAATATGCTTTTGACATTAATCCAAAGAAATGTAAAAGCGACATTGAATGTTCTCTACAAAGTGGTAACAAATTCGGTATCCTAGAATAGTTCTGCAGTTCACTAAGGAAATTTTGCTTTTGTCTTAACAATTGATTACATGGAATAAAAAAAGTAATAGCAAGCAATCAATCATCAATATCACCACCCTGTCTTTTCAGGAAGGACAATTTAAGTTAAATTTCTGCTGTCCTTGAGAGATGAACTTTGCAACTGATTCCAGTATGTTTCAATGTGCTCTATACTGATTCAACCTTGAAAAACAAGCCAAAAACAGAAGTTGAAACATCCTTTTTCCTGTGTAGCTCCAATTTGCAGTAGCAAGAAGCTAAACAACATGCTCTCCACCAGATGGCTGAAATAAAAAGAACACTCCTTCTGATTAATTAGGAAACAAATGAATCTGCTGTTAGCACAACAAGTTACCATCAGGAAACCTGGGTTCCCATTAAACTTTGATATTTGTGCTTTCTCTGCAGCTGTGTTCAAGACCATCCTCAGATTTGTCTCTCATGTCAGAAGCAAAGTGTTACGTGCCACTCCATCATACACAAGTATCACACCAGTCACTGCAGAACCAAAAGGGGTACTGGGCCTTTTCACAGACAAACAACACCACAGTTTTCCTAAAAGAGAAAGCATCCATCACAGTAGGAACAAATTAAGGTCTCCTAGTGCAGTGAGGAAAATTGATGGGTAAAACCACACATCCCTCGTCAGAGTTCAGCGAGCAGTGGAGGCTCATGCATGCACACCCAAGCTCTCCAGCTGCTCCTGGAAACAGAAATACCCAGAGCAGATACAGTACAAGGAGCAAGGATGTGACAGCCCAAGCAGCAGTGCCCAGCCCATGGTTCCCTGTCAAGGGAGGCTGTCAAGGATGACTGTGAAGTCATCAAGTGAAGGTTCAGTGTGGGAGCTGGTCAAGCAGGGACTGGAGTGGGTTGGCCCTGGCTGACCATACAGAAGGCATCAACTTAAGGCCTTGAGAAGTGGAGTGCTGAGAACATCTAGACAGGTTATGGTGAGAAGCATGGGATTATGGGTTTAGTTATGTTAATATGGGTTATGTCATAGTTTCTACACAAAGTTATGTGTTAATAATTGGTCAGTTGCTTTTCTGTATATGGTCACGTTATTGTTCATAGGTTCTTTGTTCTGTTACCAAGGTTAAATAATACACTGTTCCCTGTATTATTGGTCCTCTGTTGGCTGCCCACCCCAGGGCTTCATTCCCTGGGGCTAATGTGTAGGGCTTCTGCTTTTTGTTAACCACCTTAATAAATTGCTTTTTGGGAAGCCACAGTCACATCCTCTCCTTTTACCTCACGGGAAACTGCAGTGGAACCCTGGTGACGGTCGTCTTGGTTGAGCTGGAGACTGAGTTTATCACTGGATTGGGGTAAAGCCACCAACCCTCAGTCAGGGTGAACCGTGTTCCTCAAGTCAGGCTGACCAGACCACGACAGTTCAGGATACAGTGCAGGCACCGGGGATGCAGGGGGGTGATGGCAATAAAGCACGTGGAACTGGCACAGAAGATGTGCAAGTGCGTGCACTTCGAATGTGAATATAACATTTGCTGCTACTGAGGTGAGGGACTTTGGGAAGAAGGAAATTGAGCTTACCAAACCCAGGGAGGTACAGATAAAAGCTCTTGGTATTGTAATTATTCCTCTGGTTTCTTTGCATGAACAACTGCTCTATTGCACCAAACCTCAAAGTAGGACCATGTCAGAAGCTGGCTCAGGGAAAGAACCCACCATGTTTCAGGTATAAAGGATAATTTTGCCTTCTTTACCAATAACGTGTGTGCCTAAAGAGGCACAATGCCTTAGCAAGAATCCAGGACTGCCAACTAACCCACACCTCTATAATTTAGAGTATTTCTCCTATGTGCAGAACTGAAGTTCTCAAACATGTTGAGTGTGTTATTTTCTAAAGCCAAAGGGAATGGTGGAGACATTTATTACAAACTAAATGTAAGTCTCCTTTTTAAAATCCAAATAAAGGTACTATATCCTACTAAGTAACTGAGAAAGCTCAAAGACTCGAATAAGAAAACCCCAAAACACTTCCCCACACATTAAAAAAGGGTTTCAATAATTTTATATATATAGGAAGGCCATTTAATTACATTAAATAACTGTATCCCATTTTTCCTTAAAGGCTGGTGATAGTTAGGTACTGTGGTAAATACAAGGACACACAAATATGCAAAAGAGCATAGATGACACTAATATTTCAATTCACCTATCCATTACATCACACATACAATTAGCAGGGAAAAAATTACTAATTTTTGAGCCTTTACAGTCAGAAAATGGACCCATGTAAAATTTCAGCAAATACAATATTCTTTGGCACAGTGTTTTTAGAAAACCCACTTCTCCTCTGTTTGCTTACACTTTACTTGATGCCTCCTCAAAGATTTGTGTTGGAAGAGACAGTGAACAATTAAACCTGTGTACCCTCTCCCCACCACTCACAACACTGAAGACCTCAGGAATATATTCCAATGTCTGTTCTCAGGATAAAGAATCCCTGTTTCCTGTGGATATAAGCCTTTCCACATCTCTTAAAAATGCTAGTTATTGCAAAATTTTCTCATCCTGTTATATTGTTTCTGAGAGACCTGAACTGCACATGATACAAGATGCTGGTGAGCCATGAACACACAAAGTGTCAAAAAGGATGCCATCTCTTTAATTCTTTACTCCTTTATTAATATTTCCTAGTATTTGATTTGCTTTTCTGATCAGTGTAGAGTAGTGAGCTCCTGTTTTACACTGCTGTTTATCATAACCTGGTAACTGACTCACACATGGTAAGAGCACAAAACTCGCCATTTTTTAGTGGAATCACTTTTTTCCCTATGCAGACCACTTCATCCGCACTGAATTTTACCTGCCTTTCCACTACTCAGCCACCCAGCCATGTCAGTCACTCCTGCAGTTCTTCATGGTTCACTTCAACCTTACTACTACGAGCAAGTTCCTACCATCAGCACATTTTCTCACTTCAAGAAGCTCCTTTCCAGTGCACAATCTGTGGGTTGAAACCATCAACCAGTGCAAAGACTCTGGTGACTGAGAACAGCTTATTCCTCCCATCGTCCACCCACATATTAGTCCATGACATGACTCTCCTTTGTGCACTGCTACTGGCTTCTGTCTGGCACAGAACGTTGTCAATTACCTCTGAATGCAATCCAGATCTTTCTTATTCACCTACATATTCACCCCCTCCAAGGGCTTCAGGTACTTTGAAAGGTGGTATTCCCCTTCATAAAAGAAAAGGTTTTGTATTCATCTTGATAATACATCTGTAAATACTGTACTATGAAGTAGATTGTATCCCTGTTATTGGCAAATTCTATATCTTTGCAGATAAGAGGTAGGGGAACAAAGTAACGTCATTTTCTGCCTTTTGATTAAAAAAAAAAAAAAAAGCATTTGCATATTTTGAACCCAAATATTCAGGGAATTTAAAGTAACACCTCTCTCCTTTATATATGGCTATAATTAAGAAGTGGCAAAAGCACAACAGCAATTTCTCCTCTTGTAACTCCTCCACGAGGACAAGACTTTATTCAACCTTATAACAATTTTTAACCTGACGATCAAAAAGAAAGCAAATATTTAAAAAAGAAAAAATCCTGCTGTCTGCCAGATGTGTAGGACTGCCAGCAACCGCATAGCAACAGAAAATTTTCTGAGTCAGCAAGTTACAGCTTCTCCCAAGTTTTCTCCTTGATCTTAAGCAAATTGCTACTATTCTTTACTAGATTAATTGACTAATATTCATCCCCCTAGTGGCCCATTTTCACTGACCATTAAGTTAATGGTGCAGGGAATAATGTCTTTCCAGCCTCCTAACCTGGCTGTTTCCTACCAGCCTACCACAAAGGGCATGGGTACACCCACCTGAATTCTGAAAAGATATGACAAGGATTTGTAGGAGTTAGCCACGGGAAACTGATTCCACTTACTCCCATGTGTTCCTGCATTAACAGTAGCCACAGCCCAACCCTTAAATTATTGCCTGAAACCTGCAATGACTCCTCTCATAAAGGTTCTCCCCTAACATTTATCCTAGCACTATTTGTAACACCCTCAGCTTCTTTGATGTTGCCAATTCCAGACTCTTTGTACCTGGCTCATTAGTGTGAAGAGTGGCCAGAAGCTCTGAAGAGCACAAGAAACAAGATGGGTGCTGACACCCTCAATTTACATTACACTTCACACCAAATAACTATGTTGTCATCAAGCTAAAAAGACCAAGAAAACAGCACAATGGAAAATATCAACCAAGTGTGGCTTCATTATTAAAATCTCCATTTGGGCTTTTTTGTTGGTTTCATTATACAGAGAGGCAGAGAGCTCTGTAAACAGATTTGCTTAGTTTCCGTGTCTGTTGCCAAATTTCCATCCTGTGGAACCAATTTTAAATAGAAAAAAGTGTCTCTTCCCATCCTCTGCTCCTTAGTGTCATTCTTATTAAGGATACAGAGTAAAAAATGAATGGAAATGAACTAGTCACAGCAGGGTTCAAATCCAAATGTTAACTTTTTTAATTGCCAAAAAAAATTCAGACCACTTTGATCCACAAGTCTGTCTTTCTTGAAGCTATGGAAAGTTTTTAAGGGGAAGGCTGCCAACAATGACTTTGTTATAAACTAGAGTTCACAGTTATTTTTATGGAATTTTGTCTCAGTAACTTTTAGCTCAGCAGTTCTCATGAAAATACTTCCAAACCACCAACTTGGCTCAATATTTCCAGTAAAGCAAAATAATCCATAGCTCCTAAATACAACTCTACTTCTTTTTTTAACTTCACTTTATCCTTTAGAAAACTAGTACAGCTTTAAACATGGGAATGACAGAGAGGGGAGAAAGGAGACAAAAAAAAATCTAAGAACTTCAAGCAGCCACTCATATCTCTGGGTCAGAGCAGATGCAGGTCTGCAAATGGAGATGAGATTTGGGAAATAATCTCCCACATGTACACAGGTATTAATAGCAATAGCAAATAAAACCAGAATAAACACTGCAATTTGAAATAGTGCAGCACTTGCCTAACAGAAAGTTCTCAAATAGATTCAGCCATTGTTAGCCCATGCTCACTGCCAGAATTTCCACACTAACATAAAGAATATCATAAATGGGAAAGAAAATCTGATGGGCTTTGTATTACCATTTTGTTTAGCTCTTTCGAAGAGGGAGTGTAAAGGAATCATTTATTATAACCCTTTTCGTATCCGTCAGATGTTGCATGTTTTATGTAACTATAACACATTTGGCAAACTCTTCCTACCTACCCATATGCTAGGGAAAAGCTCACACTGTGCAAGAGAAACCTTTCTTCACAAAGTAAATTTCCTCGCAGAGAGGAACTGAGTTGGACCTAGGGCTCCAATATCTCTCTCCAGGCCCTCCTCTCTCCATGAGGACTGATACTTCCACACAACCTAGAACTTACGTGTCTGCCTTCTGGGAAGCAGAAGTACCCATCCTGTGCTCTACACATGCCAAAAGAGCAGTTGCACTGGATCATTCCACACACCAGACCACAACACAGATGCAATATAACCAGGGCAAGCCCTTACTCATGCCCCTACAATGGCTTTCAGAATCCAAGTTCCACATGTGTTGGCCAGTGCCTTCCTTTGCCAGCGACCAGCCCCATTCCCCAGAGCAGAATAAAAGGACCCTGACATCCACAACTCCCACACAGACTCCAGGGCAGCCAGCTGGGCACGAGAGTTGACCCCAGGGGCCAGTCCAAATGGGACGCATTGTTCTGCATACAACAACCCTTGGTCTTTCACCTCAAGCACAAGAGACCCTTACCTCTGATCTTGAACTCAAACCTCATTTGTCATATGTATGAGATCAAAATTTGCAAGCTCCTCAGGTAATCCTGAAACTTGCACCTTCCAGATTCCCCTACAGTACATAGGGAAAATGGCAGCAGCTGTGATGAGTAGGAGCTGCCACAAGAATACCCCACCAGAAGAAGAAGAGTGTATAGAGAACACGTAGGAAGCTATGGAGAAACAGAAGAGGGTACGCCACAAAGCACTTACAGTACAACTTGAGAGAAAAACAAACCACCCTCAAACAATGGGGCTAAAAAGAAATCACAGTGAGGAAGAAGATGATGAGAAGAATCCAGGTGCAGAAGAATGGGGGAGGCTGTTCCAGGCAACCAAGAAGGATCTTCCATCTTGGTTCATCCTTAAAACACATTTAAAATTTAGAATTTTAGAAACAGATTTGCAGAGCAAACTGATAATGCATTTCACTCACCAGAGCTTTCACCTGCAATCTATCTATGCAATTTTAAAATGTTTTCAACTAAAAACATTTGCTAATTAAGTACTTCACATAAATGTCAAACAGTTGCGTTATCTTGGCAAATATGTGCCCCAAAAAGCAGCCTCACTATAAAATTCACATTTTTTACTAGGTTCCACAGTGAGACTAAGCAGGAAATACCCTTTGCCTTCAAACTTGTGTGGGACTTTTTAAACTGCAGATAGACCGATTACTTTATCTAGCAGGATCATCCAGTGAAGTCTTGTTGCTGGCTATGTTTGGAAAGCTGCTTCACTACCTTTTAGAGACTCTTGAGTCGCAGAAAAAATGTCTGTAACTCAAGTATATAGGCACAGTTTGAAACTGTGATGCACTTGTGTTAACAAGAACTCAGGTAGCCTTTGATTGCAGCAATCGTGGCAGGGTTTCTGCAGAGAAGATCAGAGGTCACTGTTTTGGATGCAAAAAGTGAGCGGGCAAGTGACCAAAGGGGGAGGCTGAAACAGCCTGTAGAAAATAGCACTAAGCTCATCCATGAAACAAGAACAGAAAAGGGATTTAAGAGATTAAAAGATACAGCACTTGTTTTTTAATCTAGGAAATGAACCCTGCAAGGAAGTATGATGAAATTAGGATGGGACAGACAGGAGGATAAGAGTAGGCTGGACAAGAGACCTGCAGGACAGAAGTTGTCCTAACTGAATAGGTTATGGGCAGTCTTACCAGTGCTTTACATTGTCACTGCAAACAAAATGGGAAGCAAATCCTTCTACCACCCTTCTGGCCATCCTGAATGCAGCTGCAGCACTAGATCTGAAACTGATGGGCAAAAGCAATCTGCTGTGGACAGGACAGGAAGAAATGCATTCATTTGTGAATAAAAAGGGACTGTAACTGCCTATTACCTTGGAGCCTTCCCTGTTATTTCTAAAGGGTACCAAGGCACTGGATATTAACATTTTGAAACCAAAGCAGGTAGACAAGCTCACAGGAAGGAAAATTAGATTTTCTGAGTGCTAACTGATGTCACACTAAGTAAGAAGCACGGGTTTTATTTTACAAAATGTAAATTTACATATCAAATTGTTTCAAACAACTAATAAATACATCCAGAAGCACAGAGTGGTTTATACACCTAAAATGTATGGAAATTAATAGACACTTCTGGATATCAATTTTCTGAGATTCCTTTTTTTGACCCAGTGCTCTTCATACAGAATGCACACTGATAGAAATACACAGATGGCCAAAAATACTCCTGCTTTGCAAATATACCAGTACACTAGATGGATTACATAAAATTCTCAAACTTTCTAGATCTCTCAAGTACACTGTGTGTATTATGCTTGCTTAGAATAGTAATAGTGCAAAAAGTAACTCCAGTGTTGTCTTATACACACACAGAAAACAACTGCATCACCTAACCACTGATTTTCAAAGAGATAACTATTTGTGGGAAGCCCACTCTGGAGCAGGCTCTGGGCAGGATGTGTGGATGCATGGACAGAGGAGCCCACACCGGAGGAGTAGGAGAAGATTGTGACAAGTTCTCCCTGTGAGGAGGAAGCAGCAGCAGAAACATGTGATGAATGGACCACAACCCCCAATTCTCTCTTCTGCCACTGAGAAAGAGGAGGAGGTAGAGAATACAGGAGTGAAGTTGATCCTAGAAAAAGGGAGGGGTAAGGGTGAAAGATTCAGTTTTTATTTCTCATTAGCTTTCTCTGGTTGGATTGGTAATGAATTACTTCCCCCAAGTCAGGTCTGTTTTGCCTGTGAGGGTAGTTGCTGAGTGATTTCACCCCACTTTTATCTCAACCCATGAGCCTTTCACCATATTTTGTCTCCCCTCTCCAGCCAAGGAGGGGAGTGGTAAAGCAGTTTTGTGGGTACCTGGCATCCAGCCAGGGTCAATCCACCCCAAAAAGTCCAAAATTATTTCAGAAAGCCAGCCGTAATGAGAATCACATTCTCCCACGTCTTGACCAGGCTGGACGGGGTTTTGAGCAACCTGGTCTAGCAACAGGCATCCCTGCCCACGGCAGGGGGGTTAGAACTAGATGATCTTCAAGGTTCTTTCCAACCCAAATCATTCTCTGATTCTATGACTTAACAAGTTTTTCCTTCGAGAGTCCTCACTGTAGATGTGTAGGAGTCTGTGCTTTGAACGCCTTCTGAAAGCAACCAACTTTACCTAAAAGAAACTCAGAATATGTCCAAGAGCTACACAATGCTCTCTGGAATAGAAACGCTGACAACAAACCATTTCATTTGTGTATTGAACACTTCTAACTACATATTGCAAAATAAAAAGGCAAAAGCAAAGAAAGCAAAACAATCAACCAAAAATATTTTTAAAGATAATTGTGGGGAAAAAAATATATATACCTGTCAAACTGTCTGCAGTAACTCTGGATTTTTCCCGCATGCACCTATTATGCAAATTTTTAACACAACAGTATCTCAGCACACAAAAAATATTCCCATTACACTTGACATACTATATTAATTATTTTATATGCATTTACTACCAATATTCTGCATAGCACATCACGTATATTGTACGCTTCCTCCTACTCTGCTCCCAAAGACTTTTTTCATTAAGGCTCTCACAGCACCATCTCATGACTTGTACATTTTATTAATCTGTAGTGAAACAAGCTGAACGCAGATACAATCATTTCAACTGTCCACACTTCTACAATTTCAACAGTGTGTGTCCTAATTTGACTGCATGCATCCCTCTAAAACATCAAAAGTGTATTCATTCTTCCTTAAAACCTATGTGTCAAATTGCTTTGGTTATGGTATTCAATACTTAGGTAATGCTACACATGCATGTAGAATGTCACATATGACTTAGTGGGGACTGGCATGTCACATGGTGCCACTTCCACCCTGCAAGGAAGAAAGGAACAGGTATTTACAGTTGCATCCAGAGCTGAACTCTTCTTCGAGACAGAGAAGAAAAGTTACACAATCTACTAAAAAAGTAGAATAAAAGGAATTTACCAGTTATGTGCCTAATCTTCCCCTGTGTATCTATATTAAGACAGTTTCAGGTGCAGGGAGAACAGTGTGCTGTGACAACCCCATCCACTATGTCACGATACTTCACCACGTTTCTAAGTTCTGCAGCTTATGCAAGCTCCGAAATCTTCCGCATAATACTTACTCATCCAGCTGGAGAAAACACAAATAATCTAAAGAACCAATAATACACACGATTTACATAACACACCCTGCAGAACAGAACTGTGGAACCAAGCTGATGAATCATAGTGAGGCTGAGAGGGGCCTGAGCCCTCAGCTGGCTGCACAGGGCACTTGGCATCGCTCATGGATCGATCGCTCCTCTGAGACATGGCAGAGCACCTGCACAGGCAGTACATGCTCGACTTGTTAGGGCTTAGCTTTACTTAATGCCACACCATTTACACTGTTTTCTAGTGTTTGCCTCACAGCAGATGCCATCACAGGAAAAACCTATCACCTATTGCTACCGAGTGCTGGGGGAATGGCAACTCCATTTGACCAAGAGAGAACCAATCCAACAGAGTCACCTGTGACAATGAGAGAGTGACAGTCACTAGGGATAGAAGGAATCAAACCACATGGGTGAAAAGTAGTACACTGTACATGTAGTATCTTCTCTTAAGTGGCTTCATCTTAAAGAGCTTCACTTTTAAAACCACCTAAACATGGAAAGTGATTCACTGGTAACCGCATCTGAATTTTTCAATGTCTTATAAAAAAATCTAAAACACAGATCTTAAAATGATACCAGCTTCTAGAAGATCAGAGTTCCATCTGAATTGTTTTAGCTTACTAGTAAGACTTTATTTTCTCTTATCACATCATTTTCATGTTTGCCTTTTCTGATGTTCATTTAACAACTTGCATTATTTTGATGTTCATTTAACAAACAGGTCCAGACAGCTACTTTCCTTTTCCTGTCACCAGGCTTCTGCTAAGCAGCAGGGGTAAAATCATTACAATACAATAAAGAAACAGAAGTTACCAGACAGATTTCAGCAGCTTTAGTATATGGAACTGCTTGCAATTTAGTCAGTAGATAGGACTGATTATGATAATTTAACCATTGCTGTTATACCAACACAACTCCTAGTGATAGAAACATCTATGACATGGAGAGTCAAGTGAGGGAGAAGGGGCAAGAACAGAAAAAATGTGAAAATCCCAAGAAAAAGGGAAAATAGCAGATTCAAAAAGCTTTGGAAACTGCAAATGCAGGCAGTGAACTGAAAATTTATTTTATAAAAACACAGACTGTTTTTCCAGATAGCTAAATATTTTTATTAATGGATAACACTTCCTTAATATGTAATTTTTACATGGTAACACTGAAAGAAGGAATTGAGGGTGAGCAGGGGGGTGGGAAGCAAGCATCATATACAAAAATTGCCAATTTCTGTCCACAGCCATCTTTTCAGTCTCTGGTCTGTTTTGGAGCATCCACAGCATTAAACAGAAAGAAGGCTGTAACTAGAAGCTTAAATATGACAGGATACAGACACTTGCCTTCCATGCACACTGTCATTGTGAATTAGGCATGAGTTGACAAGCTAAAGACCTGGCTTGCAGTCTCATCATTCAATCACCCATCCAATCCCATCAATTGAGCAAGGCAGTAACACATGTCCCCTCCAGCTTAAATGACAGCAAAACTGTGGGTTGTAATCACAGGTCATCTTCAAACGACACTTATCATTAAGGATGGTTTTGTTCCAAATCAATTTTTATTGAGAATTACTGTAATACAATACTTCTCTTTGCTTCTTTTAACTCTTGCATTTAATACTCTTTAGAAGAACATTTCAAAATTATAATTTCATCATTTTCTAGGAATAAGATAATAGTAAATGACATTAAGTAGAAGTCAAAATTAGCTATTTGCAGTCCAAAAACTGACAAAAATAAGGTCACCTAGATGAACTTCCATAACTGAATTTTTAGCTAGTACTAATCCATGGTGTTTTAGTTACAGTCTAGACTATTTTAACTATATAGAAGCTGTCTCAAATTACCTAAAATCTGAAAAAGAAATCAAAATGCAAATGATATTAAGTATCCTTAAAAAAAACGGTTCTGTATTTTACACGTAACATCTAATGTTTTCCTAACACATAAAATGCATCCTTTTTCTAAATTTGTCAAATCCTGATTTTGTTCTTTCTCTTCTACAAAAGAGTTGTCTTCTCTTTTTTATGGACCTTGAGCAGCAATTCTGGACTAAGTCAGCTGAGTGTGACCTGAAAGGATGCTGATGGAGCCAATGGAAAAACAACAGGAAGAAAAGTTATATTTCTGCATAGGGTATAAAAAGGCTAGAGGTAAGTACGGTAAGAATCTTCAGTGAGAGGACAGGCTCTTCTGGAGCTCATTCACCAGTTTTTAAACACCAAGAATTCCTTAATATAAAAGAGTTAAATTCAACAGACACCACAGCAGCTTCTCTGATTTTCAACTAGTTAGAGAAATATAATCAAATCTCTATTAACATAATTTGCTTTATGATAGTCTACAACAGCTGAGGATCTGCCTTGCAGATAACTGGGAATTTATTTGTTCTCTCACATCACTAGACAGGATACGCACATTTCCCAAATTTTACCAAGCTTAAACAACATTCTAACCATCCGGCAAGTTTATTTTTCTCTATGGCACCCTCGCCACCTTCCCAAGCATATCAATCTCAAACATTTGATAACAGCTACAGAAAACATGGGAATAGACTTCTGCGACAGCATATAAACACTACCAAAAATACACTTAATTATCAGAAAATGTATTTTAAAATTTGCACCTAGTGAATGGTTAAACATAGCATTTTTGCATCACTCTGACAGAAATGTGTTTACCCAAGCAAAAAGTAAGGAACAGCTTTTAGATAAGGATATATCATAGGCTCATAAAATAGCTTGTATTGGAAGGGACCCTAAGAGCTCATCTGATCCCATTCCCCTTCCATGGGCAGGAACATCTTCAGCCAGATCAGGCTGCTCAGAATCCCATCCAACCTGACTTCAGATGCTTCAAGGGCTGGGGTATCCACTACCTCTTGCAGCAACCTCTGCCAGTGTTTTACCACCCTCAGAACTAAAAAATTCCTTTCTTATATCTGATCTAAATTGTCCCTCCTTCTGTTAAAAGCCATTTCCCCCTGTCACTACAGACCCTCATAAAAGGTTCTTCTCCCGCTCTCCGTAAGGCCCCCTTTAAGTACTGGAAGGATGCTCTAAAAGGTCTTCCTGGAGCTCTCTCTTCTCCAGGCTGAACAACCCCAGTTCTCTCTGCCTGTCTCCAAAGGAGAGGTGCTCCAGCCCTCTGAGCATCTTCAAGGTCCTCCTCTGGACTCACTCCAACAGGTCCACATGCTTCTTATGATGGGGAACCCAGAGCTGCACACAGGACTTCAGATGGGGTCTCACAAGGGCAGAGTAGAGTACATCTATCTATGTGTATGAACACACACACACAGAGTTTTCCCAACAACTGCAATTTTAAGAGACTGATGTTATATTTTAAACAATTCATATTTTCACTTCAGTGATGTTATAAAGCATCCTATACTTCCCAAAAATTAAAGTACCAGAATTGATGGAGATCCTGAACTGATCATGCAATCAGGCCCCTCTGCTAGTTCTCCCATCCAGCCTGGATGTATCCCTCACAGTTGATCTTGGAGCAAAAAGCCTAAATTTCAAAGGATTTTCAACAAAATATTTCTGTTGTTTCACAACTGAGTGTTGGGAGATGTAACATACAAGTAATTATTTACTGTCTCTAGGTTTGTATCAGTTACAATTAGTTCAGTTTATGCAGAAAGATCAGTGTGGCAAACAATTCTGTCAAGGAAGAGTTCAAAAATCACATCAAATATTATTTTAAATAATAAAAGTTAGAAGATAAGGAACAGTTTAAATCTCAGCCTCCTTTGTATTGGAAGAGTTTTAGGCTGCAACTTGATTATTCCAAAAGCTTTTTAAAAAACAAACAAAAAAAGAGGCTAAGTGCATACAGAACAAATCAAGTATTTTGGGATAAGCACAACAGACTTGATAATTTCTATTTATTTTTCTTCAAGCTCTAACTCATACTACATATCCTCAAAGTTTTCTTTTTATTTAATCTTTGGCCAAATATCCTTTTTTTTTTTTTTTGCTCACAGAGATAAAAAATTTTCATTACAGTTTTCAAGCTGAGGACAAAGAATACAAAAACTTATTGATGTTATCAAAAAAGGAAACTCCTAAATCAAGATTAACAAAATAACTTGGAAAATTAATCCAGATGTCCAAAAAGAACAGTAAAACTAACAAAGGGAGTGTCCATGAAAAATGAGCAATTAGAAGAATTCTACCTTTGGCATATTCTTGATGACAACTAGTTTCACAAAAGCCCTGAGGAATGGCAGATATTCTGTAATTTCTTTCCAGAAGAAAGAAATTTATTTCTTTCTTTTATAATTAACTTAACATATGAAAGGGAGGCTTCCAGTGTCAGAGCTGCCCTGCTTCTGTGTAAAGGCCACGTATCCAAGCAGGGATACCACAAATGGTCCCACATTTAATATAATCGCCACCTGGCTACACTGGTATGGAAGCCCTAGCACTGGTGGTTCTTGTGGTGTAACACTTTTTAAAAGTAGCAAAAGATCTGCTGAGCGTCAGACAAAAAGAAGAATGTTACTCATAACAGCTCCAGCCACACATGAAACACGGTCTCCCCATATGAAAAAGCAAATCTGAAAATCAGAAGGCACACAAGGTGTGTCATAGGCAGGTGTTTGTATGATATGTGAAGAACCACATGTGAAGAACCTGTAGTGATATTACAAAAGAAAAAACTCAACTTTGCAACTGGCTAAAGAAAGAGTAACCTTAAATCTACATACCACACCCAGTAACTTTTTTTTTTTTCTGAGACAGCACTTACTTAGAAGGATTTCATGTTCAAGGTGCCAGATGGGCAGTAACGAAATGTGAACTTTTCCACTTCTCTTCAAAATCACAAGCAACAACACCAGGAACTTCTCACACTGTCCAGTTCAATTTCCTTCTCACTTAATTATAGATCAGGAGTAATTCCACTACAATTAATTAAGTTACATCAGAGGCTGACAAGAGAAGGAGCAGTCTGTCTACAGCATGACACAGGGGAAGATGGCTGTTCTCCCACCACGGTCATTCATTTTTAGCCTCAAAGAACATTAGCCCATTACAACTGCACTAATGACCAGAGCCATTCAATCAAAGAGCAATTAAAGCTCTGCAAAATTAAAGTCCTGAAGTCCAATCCTACTTTTTAGGAAAGTACCTTAATGAACAATGTAAAGCCTCAGAGAAGAGCTCTCCAGCCTTCCTGTTTAAACTGACACCAGAGCTACAATCAGAGAAAAGCAGGGACAACCTGCAAGGACACTGCTGCTGAAGAAGAGCCCTCCAGGATGGTCCTTCTCACCAGAGCTCCTGCATGTAGCATTCCATTTGGCAAGCACTCAATATTTGCTGGACAAAATGAGAACACCCTTTTTTTTTTTTTTT
>VWYP01008551.1:34682-58597 GCA_013400435.1 Pycnonotus jocosus | reverse complement strand
TTTTTCTCCTCCACAGCCATAGTACTGGTTCCATATTTAATTTCCCCCCTTTCATTGCAGAAGGAACAAAATGCTCTGGTGAACTAACTTCAGTGTATGACATCCACTCCAGAGCCCAGCAAGGCATCAGACATAAGGTGAGAGTTTTCAGACTTGGACTGAGTGTGAATTATTACAGGTGAAAATTGCCCATAACCAAGGTTCTTTTATTTCTGACTATTTTTTAATAGTATCTACACTTTTTCAGTCATTCACCACACCCTTCTCCAGGTTTTGGCTTACCCATCAGTTTCTCCACAGCCACCTCAAACCTTCAGCATTCTCTCAGTTAATCTCTTCCCTGCTCTGCTCATTTTCCTGCCACTTACTGCTTCTCTTTAGTTCTTCACTACACAGAGCAGCTCCACGGAGAGAGTCACCACCTCATTCACATTTCACTAACAGCAGAAAGAACCTAATTCTCACCCAGCCATGGACCAGTCACTGCAGAGTATCTCAGAGACTGATCCCAGTTCTACAAGCACAGTGCAGACTGACACTAAGACAACAGACCTGGATGGAGCAGGGGAGGGGAAGAGAAGCAAGCCAAGACAAGCAGGGAGGCAGACACAACCCATGTTCTTCTGGGGGCTCTCTGTGTACGGCACAGATGTTGCCTTATGCAGCTCATCATGGGAAGCAGAGTGTGAACAAGAATCCTGGTGCTTCAGAGACTTCCAGGGAAAAGCTACCCAACTACTGGAATGCAGCTGAATAAAAAACCAGAATGCACAGGGGACACAATTTCTAATGGAAATACAAACTAGATATCAGAGGGCTAAGAAAATGCCATAGACTGCATCACAGCAGACATCGTTTTAATACTTAAAAATTTGTATACTTTTACTGTCATTTGGAAAAATAAATTTGAGACGACCAGCAAGCGACTGAGTATGATTAAGGACAAAAAGCTGAGCTGCACTAATCTGAACCAGTCATTTTTACAGAGTGGTGGCTGCTGCAAACCTGAGCTGCAGGGTGGGTTGGCACTTTCCAAGGAAACTCAGGGATGTTCAGTTCCTCCCTGCATTGCATTTCCATCGAAAAGTCACAACCTCAACAGGAGACTGTAGCTTTAAGTCAGTACCCAAAAAGGCACTTCTGGAACCTTCTGTTTGTACTTCAGTAATCCTTCTCCCCTTGTTACAATCATAGAAGATGGAGACACACCCCTGGATCTCATCCATCCAAAACCACATGGATCCTCTATATTCCTAACAATATTTATCGACATTTTGAAGGGACCACCCTCAATAAACACAAGAACAAAGACAAATTACTTATTAGCCCATGTGACAGACGCACACAAGTCTGCTTTAAGCAGCCATTCCAGATCCATTTCCACTTTTAATATGACAGCATGTGTTGTTGTTATTTACTGGGTTACTGGATAACTTTATAGAAACATGTTTGCATTTTTTCTTTTTGGTCTAACTCTCAGGCAATGTTTCTTTCTGCATTTTTCCTGATGACTTAAAGTGAAATAATTCTAGTAGCCTAGCAATTTCCTTTGTTAAACAGCAGAAATCCAAGGGTTTCTGGATTCAGCAAGTCTGAAAACCACAGGCACTGGCAAATCACAGTTCCCTGCAGCATAAAGTTGACAAAATAGCATGGGAGGAAGAGTTAGAAGCTATGTATCTTTTCAGCTGCATCCCAAGTACCTTACATGGAAGCCTGGCCTCACTGAACTCACTGACCAGCATTTTATAGAACAACTCAAACAAAAGGCAATGTATGTACATCTATTTTAAGCCAGTTATAAGAAAAGCCATCCATTGTTATCATGCAGTATGGTAGGGGAAATTATTTTTCCATAGTTATTCTTCACATCACTCTTCCCTTGACTTACTCCCAAACCCAGGTACTTGCAGTTGTTGACACAATTAAACAACCATTTTTATAGAACTGGTCCCATAGTGGGTTAATCTATAAAGGCTCCTTGTTTCCAAATAGTTTTTTTAATTGTTATTTTTCTTATAAATTCCTCTTGCTACCTCCTGCAGGTTTTTTACACACAGACAGGACCTAGGACCCTTGGAGGGACATTTTCCCCAAACAACTGAGAGCTCTGTGCTCACATACATCTGGGGCAGGCTGAAATCACAGAACACACACATAGGTGCTCCCAAAGTGCCAACAGTGAGATCCAAGTATTGAGAAACCATCCTCTAAGCACAGTTTATTCTCTTAAACAAGACCCTTCCAAGTGAAACATACCATGACAGCCCTGCTGCATGGCAGACTGGCTTCAGCAGTAGAGCTTGTTTGAGATTCCCACCCCAGCTGGCCCCTCCATTCCCAGCTCACAGGCTGCTGACCATTGCTCCTCGTCCTGCACTCCCATCGCCTCCACAACGGCTTGCAGGGCTGCAGGCAAACTGCACAGCTGGAACATCTGCATTAACAGTAACTCCCGTCCTATTCCCACTGGGAAGTTTCGGCTAAACCCAGACCTTTTCAGTAACCCACTCTGAAGCACAGCACTGCTACATCTGTCCTGGCACAGCCCCAGCAATGGTCAACCACCACATGTCAACTCTTCCCTCTAAAACAGTCATGGATAGGTGAGACCTCACCACTGGGACGACACTGATCATCTTCTTTCCTAAATTCCCGCTCAGAAATACTTCCAACTGCTTTGCTGCATCTGAAAAACGTTCCAGACCAAATGACCAGTCCAAAGCACATAACCAGCATGGAAAATTTCCAGTCCAATTTCCAGCTCATACTTGAGAAAGCTACAAACAACGGAAATAGTCTTAATTAACTGAAAACAACAGGCAACCTCAGCTATGGATACTCAGTCTTTTATAATTTGAGCATATTATACTAATTTTTATTCAATAGCATTTTAATTTTTGTGCTTTTTTCCTCCTGAAGACCACTAGAAAGTGTTTTGTGCATTTTAATATTATAGACACCTTTTATCTAGAAAGTATTCTCTCAAACTAATTGATACAAGTCCTAAGGGCACAGAAAGTAAAGTACTAAACACAACCAGAAGATTCAAGTTCTTTTTCCATACAACCTAGTTCTTTTTATTAAAGCACTAAGGTCTTGTGCATTTTTACAATCCAAAAAGTGATCTGCAAAAATAAAAGGTGAGAAATTTTATTCAAAAGACTAACTTGTTCCTCTTGTTGAATGCTTACTTTTACATACATTCAAACAAAAGGGAAAGCAACTATTCAAATCTTCTTTCCTGGGTAATTTCAAATCTTTTGCCAGGGAGAAATAAATAATGTTATGGTTATCCTCCAGAAATAAAAGAATAACAACTCAAAACCTCCACCTCTTACCATCAGCTTCACAGTCTCGACCACTGCCTTTCTCTTCATAACATCTCCAGACATTTCAAGAAAATACAAGAAAATCTGTTACCTTTCTACCACAAGTTTAAATGAGAGGACATCCCAGCCTGAGCAGCACATCCCCAAAGCAACTCATGCCTCTGCCAATTTATGCAAAATAATTTCCAGGGATTACTCATGTTGCTGTAGATTAGAACACTGCACTAATATGATTTTGGACTACTTCTCTGGACAACAGTAGTTCTGCAGCAGAGTCTTCCATTCCAGGTTCAAAAGAACACACCACCAAAAGAGGGTTTATCAGATTGCATCCAAGCTTTCATTCAGCTATTCAGCAAACAGGGACACAAAGCAAGTGGAAGCTGCCAGTCTGAGACAAACACCAGCAGTGTCAGATCAGACCCCAATCACCTCCAGTGTTACATGGTAGATGAACGATGTATTTCTGAACAAAGGTGTTTTGCAATAAAAGGGCTCAAAAAAGAGCTCTCAGAGCTCATCTTTCACAGCTCCAGCAGAGTAGTGATGTTAGCAGCACATGTGATTTTAAATACAATATCTATTCTTCCACGAATAGTTAAAAAAAATAGATCTCACTGTTAAATCTTTCCTTTAAAACCACAGATGGAACCACAAGAAGTGAGCTTGTCCAAACTCATCTACACTAACTCCCACTCCACTCCAAAATGCAGCCCACAGAGGATGTCTTTAATGCTGTGTAACAGTTCTTTCTCTGCACTCCAGAAAAATTCTGCAGGTAACCCAAGAGTCTTCCTGGGTTTTTGTGCCTTAACTCAACATGACATTTACACGTAATTTCTGCTACAAATTCTTCATGCTACCTCCTCTACAGCATCCTATATGCAGAACAACTTAATGCTGAGCCAGAACTGCTGTTCCTCTTCAGAATGAGGGTCAGAACTTCAGTTCCAATTTTTTGAGGTCTATTCACACCCTGGTAAGAATGCTTTGATAAAAAGCATCAGCACAGCAGAAATGTTGGGGAGTTATCTGGCTCTTCCGGGAAAAAAAAAATAGAGATAAAAACCTAATATTCTGTATAATAGAAGTTTGTGTACTGTTTATATTGTTGTCACATATCAAAATGCAAATAAAGAGTCATCTTTGCAGCAAACTAGCACAAAAAACTCCACATTTAATCACAGAAAAATGTAGCATCAAAACCAGATACAGATGAAGCCTACTATAAAACTGTTGTGCCATGGTGAAGTCTGAGCTCCTCATGCAACAAATCTAAAACAAACACATTTGTGTTTGAGGTCACCTCTCAAACTCAAATATAAGTTTGAATTTTGTATAAATTATTATATATTTGGACTTTTGGATTCTTTAGTTATCTATTATTCAGTGGAGCTTAGTTGTCAAGACAACAGTTTCCACTTGTATGAAATGCTTGAACTGTCACCAAAATGTAACAGCCAATATCAAAAGGTCACCAGACTGGCCATGTCTACAGCCAGGAAATAAGAATATCTCCTGATGGTAAGGCCAGGCTGCCACCACAACAATGGCAATCAAACACAAGGAGACCTGGATGTTTCTGAATGATTCATCCAGTAGAAATTGAAGGATTCAAGGAGCAATCTACCCCACACAAGATCTGCTGCCCTGCTGAGCTTTTGTGCAGTGCATTACTACAGTGGCCACTCCAAAGCAGAGTATGGTGTTTGTGACATAACTGATGAAAGTACACATTTCAATAGAGAAAAACTAGATTTTACATACCAGAGATATCTTAGAATACAGAAAAAAACACCCCAAAAAACATCATAATGCAATGAAATCTTGTCCAAGAATTGACAGTCAAAGGAACACAGCAGTTAGGTACTGAACATAATCCATTCCAGAAATGTGGGGGAGAAAGGAGCATGCTCCCAAAATTAGGTCAAGCCTGATATCAAGAGAAAATGTGATTAGACACTTAGAATTTTTTTTTTTTTTTTTACTATGTGATGTAAGCATGATAGTAATAAACATATTGCAACACAAGCCACACCCAAAATCTATAACTCAGAAGGTTCCTGTATGCCCACAAGTCACCACTGGGAAACCCTGCCAATATGCAGTTTAGTTTTTGTAAAACCAAGTACCTTAGGATCACATCTATTTTCCTTAAACTTTATTTTTTTCCCTTATAATAAGTATTTTTCATCAAGAAAAAAAAAATTAAAACAGACACAACAGACCAACATAATGAAATATTGTGATATCCTTTAAAAGTCCCAGACTCGGACTCTTCACTGTGTGAATGTTTGTGTGTACACAGACAAAACAACACACAAATTCTTGGTAGGCAGGTGTAATGTGCACCCTCTTACTACTCACCTTCAACTTTGCATGAGCCATAGGTTGACACAACACCAGAATCATCTTCCCAAAGCGTTTTTTCCACCCAGCTGGTGTTCATTCAGCACAGGGGAAAAGGACAGAGGGAAGGATACTCAAGGGCAACCGTGCACAGAACACTCTAAAGGACTGAGAGTCAGCCAGCATTAGCCTCTTCACTTTAAAGATCCACGTGACTGATTTTTTTCTTTATATATAATGAATGTCTCCATGCATACATAGCTCCCCTATGCATTCATCTCCTGCCTTTTATCTCCTTGTCTCTCTAAACAGACACAAAGAGAAAGCAACTGTACCCTAACCCCAACCTCAGAAGCAATCCTTCCCCTCTGATGGGATGTCTCATAAATACTTGCAGTACTTTGTCAAAACTTTTTTTATAAACTACCTGAAAGTATCACTATTAGCTCTTGTTAACTCAGTTTGCAGGGAACCAGAAGAGCCAGAGGAGACAGAAAGGAAAGGAGAGAAAGGAAGAACAGAACATCAATATTCAAACAACCTCCTCAGTGTGTCATCCTGAGGGATACGTGGGGAAGTTGTCTGGCAAATTAGAGAACAGCCCTCTTGGACAACAGGCACTTCTGTCAAATTAGCATTTCCCACGATGCGAGAGTACTGTTGCCTCCATACCTAAGTTGGAACAGCTCCTCAGTGAAGGTATCAGACACTCCTTTGACAGATTCAAATCTTCTGACCTTTCTTTTTTAGGCACTATACTTTTATTTTTATCATACAGGTTATTTTCAACATATGGAAAAGTAACTGTTCTAATTTCTGAACCAATCATGTCTTTGCATTAAACTGGGCCAGTGATAATCTATTCAGAAATGCTTCTTTTCCTTTAGGTTTCTATATTTACTTCAAACCACAGGTTGAAACCTACACATCATAAGGAAGGTTACAGTTGCCTGGGTGGTTGTTGTTCTTAATTATCATTTCATATTAAGACTTAGAGAATATACTTCTCTTTTTTATTGTCGTTAATAGTCATTGCTTCTTTCAATATCTTTGCTAATACATTGTAAACATCATACAAAAATTCAGCATTTCAACTTTTGACATTGCATTGTTTTTGATACCTAATAACAAAACAAGGTTCTTAGATTGCTCGAAATATTCCAATTCCCAAGTCTGAGCAATAAACAGTATTGTCACATGACACATCCCTGTGTTCCTGGTTTTAGAGAAATTTTTTCTTTTGAAAAGTTAATCATCTTTTTTTGTATCTGGCATGATATATGAGAAAATCAACAAGGTCTGTGAACACTGCTAAAATTACACTGCTAACATGTACCTTTCAAATAGCCACAATAAAAAGATTACCTATACGCTGGGATCCTTCTACTAACCTTAAGTTAAAGAAGATGGTTTTTTTCTTACACACACTCCAAATTCTAAAGTACCAAGACAAGCACTCCTAAAGCTTTGTACAGCACAAATCTTGATGTGTTCAATAGCTCTCCTCACATCAAAAGGACTTATATTTGCACAGACACAATATGCAGTCACTTAAAACATAAGGACATTTTCCCCCTCACAGACATGAACAGAAGTTCAAATTTGAATATATCCCACACTTCCAGTTACAAACACAGACTTGGGTATAAAAGGAGAATCCGTATTGAGAGCAGTCAACACGTTTTCCTGGTTATAATCTCACTTGAGAACCGTTCTCTTGCCAATGAACACAGCCAGCCATCAATACCAGCACAGGGCTCCAGCAGAGTTAGTACCAGTAAATTTGCTTTCCTGAAAATCATATTTGGGAAGGACTTAATTTAACCTCAGTCATCTGGTAAGCTAGAAAGAACTGGGACAGAAGGAAGGAAAATCATGTTTTATAAAAAATTAAAACAAAATACATAGAAAGTACTGATCAGGGAAAACACTTTACTGGGTGTTTGTTGATAATTACATTTCCATCTCTCCTACTCTCCCTGTTTTCTTTACAACTGTTAACCTGGAGTTAGGAACAGGAAGAGGCCACTGGAGAGTTTTATGTTCTCTTTTAATGCAGAATTCAAATCACAGATCAAAACTATTCTCTTGCAATTAAATAAGCATTGCCTGCTAAGAATTCATGTCTGACCCCTTCTGCAGTTTTTTAATGAAAATGAGAGCAAAGCTGGTGGCAAACAAGTGGCAAAGTGCGCCACTTTTCTGCCATCATGGCAAAATTTCTTGCAGTAGGAGGATGACATAAACCCTCCATCCCATACAGAGCCCAAATTACCTACTGAAAAAGGCTATTTAAATATTCACAAAGTCAAATTCAGGCCAGGTACCCAGGAAACTCTTACTAAGCTAAGATTCCCAAAGTTTGTAGAAATGGATTGAGAAATAGTCTGAGCAACAGTGACAAGAAGATCCAGAAGTCATCTTGGTGGTTCTGGGTGACAGATGATAGTCAAGACCAGTGTGCTGGTTTCAGCTGGGCTAGAGTTAATTTTCTTCAGTGACTGGTGTGGGGCTGTGGTTTTGATTTGTGATGAACACAGGGTTGATCACACAGAGATGTTTTTGTTGCTGCTGAGCAGAGCTCACACAGAGCCAAGGCCTTCTCTGCTTTTTGTACAACCACACCGGTGAGGAAACTGGGGGTGCTTGGGAGGCTGTGAGGGGACACAGCCAGGACAGGTGACCCCAACTGACCAAAGGGGTATTCCAGACCACATGGCATCATGCTCAGTGTAGAAAATGGGGGAATAAGGGGGAAGGGTAGGACATTTAGAGTGATGGTGTTTGTCTTCCCCAGTCACCACTGCACATGAGGAGGCCCTGCTGTCCTGGAGATGGCTGAACACCTGCCTGCCCATGGGAACCAGTGAAAT
Source organism: Pycnonotus jocosus (assembly GCA_013400435.1). Classification (NCBI taxonomy): domain Eukaryota; kingdom Metazoa; phylum Chordata; class Aves; order Passeriformes; family Pycnonotidae; genus Pycnonotus; species Pycnonotus jocosus. Next base: position 50,043 of record VWYP01008551.1, on the reverse strand, counting down.
CATTCTGGGTTTTGCTTTGCTTGTATGGACAGCCCTTGTCTTCCCTATTGTTAGTTCTCCTGTCTTGATCTCAACCCATCAGTTCTTCAGCTTTGACCCTTCTGATTCTCTCCCCAGTCCCACTGGTGGGGGACTGAGCAAGGGGCTTTTTGGGGTTAAACCATGACAACCAGTCGGTTTAATTAAATAAGAAGGGACAGGAAATGGAGTGTTATTCCTTCCTTAAACTTTTGAGATAGCATGAATCTAACAGCTGCTCATGCAAAAAGAAGAACAGCAAGTAATTTATTTTTGTAAAATTATTAGAAGCCTCTGCAATATATACTTCATGTTGGGTTGTTTGTTGTTTTTTTTTTAAAGTCCTTGCCACAGTTCATAGTGGATTTCAAATATTCATGAACTTTCTCTTCAATTTTTCTATATGTTAATTAACATAATTATATGTATTATAAGCATATTTAGGTTTTCCATTATCCATACTTCTCTACCCCATTTTATCAGTAATTTTTAATTATATGGGATATTGTATTTGTAACACTTACCTTTTGCAGTCTCTCTAAAAAGAAGATGGAAAACATGAATAAAATGCATAACTTTTTTTATTTAACGTTAACAGAAAAAAATATGTTTTCAGGCAGGTATCATCATGAATAATTGCTCCACAATTATTCTTAATTACAAAAAATGCAAAAAAAACTTTAATGGCCAGCTCTTTGCAGGACTATTTGACACTACAAAGGGAATACAGTGTTCACAGCACAGCCACAAAACCAGTACAGAGGAGACTGCACAAGGGTACTCATTCCCCTTTAATCAAACTCTAATCTGATGGTTTTACATTCTGACATAGTTTTGGTGAACACAGACATCTAATTAAAACATGACTTGTTTATCCAGCAGCACATAAGGTTTTGACTGTAAAAGTGATGTTCACAAAACAAATGCACCCTGTAGTATGCAATTTGCTTTGATATGAAAAACCTTGAACAAAAAAATTATACTGTGCCAGCAATCAGACAGCTAAAATGAAATGCAAAAGGTGGCTAATTGCTTCAGCAATAAATACCAAGTACTTGAAAATAATGTCAGTGTTTTGGTATCATCTACCATGTCTAATAGGTCAGATTTTGATGTGATAACTCACTACTGAAGTTAGACATTGTGTCCATCCTTAATTGTGTGTTCCAGGTTTAGCCCCTGCTGATACAAGTTGAAATGAGCCTGCTGGATTTGATAGCATTCAGGCCTGTCACGTGTTCAAGCTCACCAAAGAAACTTTGTAGGCAAAAGTCAAAGCCAGTCTTTTCAAAATATTTTCTAAGCTTTTTTTTTCTTTTTTAAATTTAAGTAGCATAAAGGCTATACCACAAAACAACACCAAACAGAAACCACTCAGCATAAGGACTTTCAGATACCTATGTAGATCCCTTTTTTTTTCCTTATTCTGAGTATCCAAAGACAGCACTTATAACTCCACTACTGTGAGATCCAAGCAACAGGCATTCCAGAAATTATTCCAGAAAGATGTACCACCATTCTACATTCCCTTTTTTATCATTACATGGTAAAACACTACCTTGATATACATACACTAAATTGGATAAGGCAGTACAATTTTATGTTAATTACTTCAGTAGCTGTCAAGCACATAGTCTTCTTTAGAAACACAGCACTTCTGCCTCACTGGACAGGAATATTTAGGGACAAGGAAACCATACTCATCCACATATATGAAGTGCTGGAAGAAGGAAAACACTTGGCTAACAGGACAAAGACCTGATATAGCCAGTGCTGTGCCCTTCAGGAGCAAAACCTCATTTAGTTTTCTGTTAGTCCCAATTCTAAGTGAACAGAAACATTAAGTGGGTTCAAAATTATTCTGTGTAAGTCTCCTTCCTTTAAGCTACATAGGATTAGCAGCAGGTAAACAGAACTGGGAAACCAGCAGTAGGAGATACAAAAAACATAGTTAAGGTCTTGCAGAGTATCTGCACACGTAAGAAATTAAGAAAAGAAGAGGAATACTTCTGGCTATAGAGTCAGACAAAATATATCCAACACACAAGATAAATCAGGAAGAAGCTCCATCATTTCTATACATTAATATATTCTCTTACATGGTAAAATGAATACAAAGAGGAGTGAAGCAATGGAACAAAACAAAGCTTCAAAACAACTGAGTTTTTGTAATATCCCTAATCAAGTTTCAAATTTGCAGTCGAAATGCAAAGAAAGTTAAGGCACTTCAAAAGATTGAAACCCAGAACAAATAAATGTACCTAAGACAAAGCAAAGAAGTGCTTCCCAAGCAAGAAGTTATTGGTTCTTCTCAGAAATACTCTTACAGATCTGTTTTCCATCAAAAATCAAAACAGAAATACTTCCTGTAAAGTACTCTTTTGATTACACCAATAACAACCCAAAAACTGAAGCAGGCATTTTTAGAGGTAGAAATTTACAAAACTTCAAAGCTTTATGACTTCTAATGCTTTTTTAAATTTTATTATGCATGGTATCATACAAGACTAAAGAATGCATCAATCCAATGCAAATGTAATTTTTGTGGAAAACTACAAAAATGCTCTTTTCATTCTGTTTTAATCAAGTTTTGATCCTGTAAGCTTTACAGCAAGATGTACAATCCCCTTCTCTCCAAAAGTTTAATCAAAGTTACTCTAACCAGAGTTACCTCTGAGAGGACTTCTATGTCTTTATAAGGTGATAGGGAAAAGACATTTTTACATTATTTAACAATGGATAGTAGCCCTGTGACAGAAGGAATACAAACAAATATACATAAATTCATATCAGTGAAGAACTGTCAGCTGTTTCCCTTCTCAGAAGGGAAACTATAACATTCTTTAATTATTTAGAACATATCAAGGAAATAAAAGTGTTGTTTACTTTAAATACATGCAACAATTTTCAGATACTCTTAACATGCTCACTCCCATTTGCAGCTAGAGTTGTGTCAACTTTGCTCTTTTTTGGCACTTAGCATCTTTAGAAGTAAGATTCTCTTTTCTCATATGTTTTTTCTTCCACTTGACTTTACTGCACTTTTCCCCAAACACAAGCAATTCAAAACATATGAAAAAACACCGAGTTTTGAAAATTAAGATCTAAATAACAATTTCTAGATTCAAAAGTACTTATTCAGAAAAGCCTTACTCCTGTTACTCCTGCAGATTGGACTAGAACTCCAGAAGGTTCCTTCTGACCTGAATTATTCTACAATTCTCTTTGTAGCATTAGAGGATGAAGCAAAAGTGAGTACAGTTCACCTTTTCAATCTCTACACTCCTCTGTGGAATTGTCCTGATTTCACTTTCACCTATTTTTTCAGCTTAGAACTGCTAATATGCTCAAATACACACACACACCACCAAAAAAAAAAAAAAAACCCAAACAAAAAACACCAAAAAAACCCACAAACACCACAAAACCCAAAACTCTAGTGTGCAATAAAACAAACCTTTTTTCTGTGCTTTACTTATGATCTGTTTCTCACCTGTATTTAGGACTGGCATTGACTACTAATTTTTTTTCCCCTTGAAGTTCACTAAGTACTTGTATCCATATCTGCTTCTTTAAACAACATCTGTCTGGTAAAATTTACCAAACTCAGTAGACAGCCCCAGCCCCACGTTGGCTTCAATCCATATTCAGAAAAAGCTGTGACAGTGTTTCAATCCCCACTGAAATCCATGTGAAGCTGCATGTAAACTCCCTTGCAAGACACGGATAAAGATTCACTGAATCCAATTGTACCGTGGTCTGAATATACATTTGCATTTATCCACATTAAATTCACTAGATTGCCTCAACATAGATTAATATAATTGCCATCAACACAAAACATTCTTTTCATCTAAATTTGCATTTCTCTTGCTGTCTTGTCCCCTTCTTAACCCAAGTCTGACTCACAGACAGATTAGGAATTAGATCAACCTAGAATTTGCAGCAGTGACTTGGCCTCTTTGCACTAAAAAAAGGTCAAAACAGGGGGACAGAGTGACTGGCAAGTTAAGAAATCAATGACAGCCAGTCCCAATGTGCTCTATTTTACCTCAGTATGAATGTGGAGTTTCTGAAGTTTACAGAGCTGGTCTTCCCACAGTATATTTCCAGCACAATTCCTGGAGCTCTGACTTTTCGCAGGGCCATCTGAGATTACAAATCTCTAGAACATGCATGTTGAAGACTGTGAACCCCCTTAGTCCCAAACAAGCATTCCCATGAAAGTCACCGAGTGCAATAACGACCTGGTTTATTCCGTGTCGCCAGGTAAAGCGTTTGCTGTGACAATTCCAGCTCTGCCCACTGCAGGAGGAAATCTTCACACAACCCAGTGTGCTAAAATAATACCCTAAAGCAGTAGCAGCATGATTGGATTTCCCCCTGCAGCTCAGGTCACCGGGCCTTGAGTCTGGTCTGCAGATCCCTCGGCCACCGGGCACACGCCCTGCATGGGAAGGCTGGAGCCGCCTCCCAGCAACGCTCACACTGAATTTGGGAGTGCAGCACCTCAAGGCAGATAAACAGATCAAACCCAGCAAGCCACAGGCTTCCTGACATCCCCCAGAGCAGGCAGGTTTTCCTCCTCCAGAGCAGGGAGGTTTTGGTATTAATTTGAACAGGGAGGAACGCTGGAGTCTGCTTGGCAGAAACATGGAGTCAAATAAATACGTCATTAAGCTAAGTAGCTACAGGATTGTCTAGCAGATGGATGACATCTTGGTTGCTAGTGGAACACTTTTCTGTAGCCTTGTTTGAGGCAGACACATATGGCTCTCCCAAGCATTGATGCAAGCTCCCAGATGGACTAGATCATTGCTGACACCTTATTATAAATCCTAGAGATGAAAGAAGGGAGCACAATTTTTGAATCACAACACAGGACTCTAAAATATTCAGGCTTCCTAAAAATCAAATTTACAACAGAATATATTAACTTCTTTATGTTGAAAGAAGCTATTTCTAACCAGGAACAGAAAATAGGGCAAAATGCTGCATCAAGAAAGACCAGAAGAGCCTTGAGAAAGCTTAAAAGACCAGAAGATCCTTAATGTAAATGTATATCATAACTACATATATGGAGTTACAAATATTACAGTTCTAAGGATGCAGAAAATTATCTGCTGTGCAGCTGTTACTGACACCAAAGTGCTTCCATCTGGAATTTCCTGACTGGGGTGGAAGGGGAAAGGAAAGAAGAGGAAGCCACTCAGACATTACAGATGCATCTCTGAAATGTCTGTACCCCAGAGGACTACCAAGAAATAAAAAAGAGAGTGACAGAGAGACATCTAGCCACAGGAGCAACAGGAGAACTACCAGAACTATGTGGAAGACTGGGAGATAACAAAAGCAATTGCACACAGCATTTGGCTTTTTGTAGGTGACAGGGACACCTGAGAACATCTCAAGTACACAAGGGTACTACAGTACATTTTACACATCAAGGTCATAGGCAGGAAAAAATATTCTTTTGACACTTTTACACTGTGAAAAGAGACTATCCTTAGCATCCCTAAGAATATGACTCTTCAACTTACCCAAACAAGAGACTCAAAGTATGGGGAAGACGACTTGCCACCATTTTCTCATGTCTGCTCTACCATGTAAGCTAAGAAAGTTACATCTTGAAACTGTTAAAACTCTGTGACAAAACTTTTCCATTTCAAAAGCAAATCAACTCTCTGACTCTGGGAATAGCTCAAGAATTCTGTACATTTATGAGAGAGGTTCTTAAGCTGCTAAAATTTATCTGCCCCTACTGCAGTGGCGATAATCTTAATAAGCATGCAAACATCTTGGAACAATCAGCTAAATGTGGGACAGCTAATATAGCATAACACTGCCTCTTATTTTTTCACACAGACAACTGTACTTTCAGTATCTTCAATCATAAAAGAATTTCAATATATTGAATTCAGAGTGGCTCCCAAGTTTTCCTTCACAGCTTTCAGTGTGGCTGTTATCTTCTTGGCCAATTGAAAGTTCAGAAGATTTTTCCTACAGGGAGAATACAGCAATCCTTGAATTGACTTATAAAATATAATATTTATTTTAAAGGAAAAAAAAAAAAGGAAAGAAAGAGACCTTTTCCTAATCTCTACCTCCACCACATCATGCAGCTCAAGAGAAATGTCCAGGAGAAGTCCCAATTTTGTAAGGGTCACTTACAAAAGAGTGTGGGAAGAACAGAATGTCCAGTTATGCACCCTGCATCCGCAACTACTTCAACTGGACAGTTCCTCTTATCTGCAGCACAGCTCCTTCTGGGAGGCAAGTTCAGCTCCCTTCTTTCTCAGATCCCTGAAGAATTTATGCTTCACTGGTCATTTTAATGTTTTGGAATATAGAAGCTTCAGGATATTCTTTCCTGTATATGTCTCCCTATGCAAGGGACAGGGAACTGCAACTTGCAAACCTCTGTGGTAAAGGCTGACATGAAAAGGGGTAAATTAAAGACTTCAGGCAAGAGAAGTTAGGGTTCCCCTGAGGTGCTCCATCAGATGAACTCCAAATAGAAAAGAAAGGAGAAAAGAGATATTAATTGGCATCCACAAAAGAATCATAAAACACAGCTCCAACTAGAACCAGACAGTTTCTGGGCTCTCAAAGCAGACAAACCCCATAAAACTCCAAATTTCTCACCAGCTGAAGGCTTCAGTTTTAAAACTGTCAAACAGAACTTTTTTTTTTTTTTTTTAATGTTTAAAAGACTGACAGTTTCAAAAGACAGATACAGAGGATTACTGCAGGTCCCCAAATACAAGGTGAATCCAGGAGGGATTTCTTCAGCCCCTGATTTTGCAGACTTCTCTTGCAGGCTATCCAATGAAAGCACACGTTCCTAGAAACACAGCGACCCTGGTCACAAAGTGGGATCCTTGACAGTTTATCTCTGTGACAAGGACCATGACAACACCAGGCCTCTGGCCAAAGCAAGTTCACCAGGAATCAAAGAGAGGTTGTGTCTTATTTTGATTTCGGTCAAAGTCTGTCAGGTCTAAAATTTTTGCAATGAAACATCCCAAATTCAGTGAACTGCCATTTTCTGTGTAAATTACATCCACTTGAAATTTTGCAATTAGGTCCATCTAAGATGCCTCTTAATAGCAGCATCATGAAAACTGATCAATAACAAGCAACACAGAGGAAAGTTGAGATTCATGAAGTAAACCATAAAACACTGAAGTTACAGCATGGTAAACATCTACATCAAGAGCCTCTCAGTCAAACACAGATAGGTTTAGATCACTGTAATTTAACTTACATTCTGAATTACATTCTCCATCAGATGAGAACGTTCAATGACCTTTGATTGATTCAAGTTAAATATATATGGCTGTTCTGTATTCAACAGAGCATTCACACATAAGTTTAACATACTCTGACATGCACATCCTGACTCGACACTTCAAGTGATTTGCTCTGGTGTCTCCATGTAGACATGATTAAAGGCTTTTATCTCCAACTGCTAACAATACCCAGGGGAGAACAGGGAATGGGAAAAGGCAGAGTCTGTTGCTGGCTGCATATTCAACTGAAGAGAGAACTCAACATTTCAAAAGACACTTCCAGAATACCTTGCGCACCTAACTCCCACTTTGCAAACTAAAGAGGTCCTCTTATTCCTCTCCATATTTCTTTTAATTACTTTTGGTTTGCTGTATTTTTAGATCATTTCAAACAAAATTATGAATCATTAACCAGATGCTTTTTTAACTCATTACTGTGCATTACCAGCACTAACACACCAGCACTGTGATATTTCTTTCTTGAAATTTACCTATTTGCCCAGCCACTCTCTATGAGAAGGCTACATAGGTTGTTGCTGTAGAAACTTTATATTATTCCAGCTGTTTTCTTCAAAGGGCTGGAAAGATCATTAGAACAGAACAGTGATGTTCACCTACAGCTGCAAGTTAGAATCATCATCTCTGTAGCCATTGCAGGTAACTTCCTCTTGCAAATGAAGAGAGGTTTATCTCCCTAACCCTTGGTACATTAATCCTTACACTAAAAAGTTAGACCACTATTGTTACCAATCTAATCAGGCACTGTAAGAATAAAAATATTTGTAAAATGCTTTGATGAGAAAGCTTTGCCATAAGGTGCTAAGTAGAACAGGTCAGATAAAGCACACATTTGACAAACACTGGCAGTATTTCTGTTCATCAACAGATGGTTGCTTTAAAAAAATATATTATTATAAGCTAAGTGAAAGTAGCCATCAAACAGTACCTGTATTCAACATTATGCAAGCTGCTTTAATTGGAGATATGGATCACATGTTAGAAGCTTCCCAATTAAGTAAGGATAACTCATACTTTAAGATATTTTAAGTGAAAATAAAGTACATGCAACAAGCTAATCTGTAGTGTGCTGTTTCTAAAAGCCTGCTAGAAAGGTTATTACAATAGCAAGAGGAACGTGAGAGGGTCACAAAACCCAAAAACATCTGTGTTGGAAATATCCACAGAACTCTCTTCCACCTCACTTCTAACACTTACCTAAGTTTGATGAGGAATTACAGTCAACACAAACTCTTTGTAAAACGAAACAGCTACACATGAACTGCACCAGCCAACAGATGCCATTAGTCAGCCCAAGTCTAACTTTTATATGACCAGGCGCAATCTCTAATTTAAGAGTACTGAACCTTATCTGCATGCATTTCTACAAACGTTCAATTTAATTTTGCTTAGCACTAGTTAAGGAAAACCTACAAAACCAGTCATCCATTGAGGTGAAATTGTAAGGGAAGAGCAGACACCAACGTGGTACCTCACCAAAGGCGCCAGCTCAACAGCTATGGAGATTAAGTTGGGTTATTTATAAGCGTTCCTTACATTTTCTCTCCCACACCTTCTGCTGCGATCCTCAACTCTGACCCATAGGGCAGAAGCTGGAGAACTCAGTTTTGTCTTTTGAAAATCCCAAGAAATCATGGCAAACATCCAGGTGACATTCTGTATAATACAGGCCCAAACAGGCTCTATGGATTAGCATCACTTCACTCAGTAACTAATGGCTGACCAGAAGCACAAAGTGAGGCAATGCCATTTACACCCAACAGTTTAAAAAATACTGCTACATTTACGCAATTACATATATTAAGTACATCTCAACTAGATACAGGACTAACAGACTCATATTTAATTCTAGCTTCATGTGTCATTAACACCTAATGGAATGTTCAGAGGTGTTTACAAGTCCAAAGTTATAATGGATCACTCTTAATTAATGCACGGGAAAAGCTTCATGAAAGTCTCAGTGGAAGAAGGCAGCTGTTAAAGAGATTGCTTCATATCTCAGTCCCAGACTGCCCCCTCCTTTCCCTCTATGAAATGGAGAACAAGTAGGTTACAGGTGTGAGACACCAAAATAACAGGCTCGGCCACAAACCACAAAGAGTTAATTAAGAAAGTGTCACACATTTTCTTTCCAATAATCTTTGAAAAGTTAAAGAGCAGAATTTGTGTTTAAAAAACATAGCACTGTACTGTTTGAAGATGCTTCAAGTACTGGTGCCGAAAACTGAAGACAAAACACAGTACCCTTATGATGGCATATGCTAGATAACATGAGTCAACGCTCAACACTTATTTTAGAACTCTAAGTACATTTCAGGGTTTATCCAGAAGAAAACACTATTTGCCAGTCTCTTCTCAGTATGAGAGAGATTCTAGATCTTATTTTATTAAGCATTAATACTTGCTTTAACAGAAACCCTAAGAGAATTCTGTACTGTCCTCTAAAATCACAACTTAAATACACTCAGTGAGTCCAAGGTTATGACAGAATCATTCAAACCTCAGGGTATTTCTCATACAAACATGCAAAAAAAGCACATCTTCCCCAAAGGTCTGTACACCTTTTACAATTTCAGAACATAGAAATTAAATTTAATACTGAGTTGAAAAAGAATTGAAATCTCCAAACTCATCTTTTACAGGCAATACAAATTCACTACCATGACTACATTTTTTCAGGACCAGATTTATTATCAGTTTTTAACAAAAAGTGTACCAGGGTGTTTAGCATGGAAGAAATCAAAAACACCAGCAGATGGAAAGACAAGAACATTCCAACAGACACTTCATCAACCTGCTCCATTCTCATGTGCAGCATTTCAGCACGGTATTTTTCTAGGCAATACTGTCCTGCCTTTTAGAATTAATCCTAAACACATGCTAGATTAAAAACTTGGGTACAATGCCCAACACTCTCCTTTTGTTTTCCCTGTCCTGCAGACAGCCAGAAGTCAATGTCAACACAGAGAAAACTTTGCAAAGATCCCCGCACAAGTGGCAAAATACACTTGTCCTATTATCCACTGCAGCCAGCCTGAAGTCCATTGAAGTCCAATATTTTCATTTCTCAACTCACCTGAGTGAACCCAAACAAAATGAAAGAGGGGCATCTGGACTTCCATTTAGTCCTACCCAAACATATTCATCAAGTAGGTGCCACTATCCTAGTGGGCAGCACTCCTCTAAAGAGGAACAGTTCTCCAAAATGGTGAAATACACAACTGAAACCTGTTCTGAAAAGCAAGTAACGAGCATATATATTTCCAAATTCAGCCAAGTGCAGAAAATACTCCTATTAGAATAGATTTTGATTAAATAATTATTTTCAATCACGCCTACCAACCCAATGCCTATTTATAAATTTGTTTATGGAGGACTAATGCTTTTTTTGGGTAGATAAGGGGGAGACTAAAGCCTGGGAAAAAATGTTGAAAATTGTCATGCTTTAAATGTCTGAAATAATGTTCAGTTCAGAATATAACTAAGTTTGCTCAGCCAACCTTTAAGACTAAACATCTGATTCAACATAAACCAATATATTCTGGTTTTAATGGCACTTTTATGGAAAAATACCTCTTCTGGGTGAATGACTGATTCTTTTAACAGTTATCTAGCCATCAGAGAGTCTATTACACCTGCAATTCTACTTAGCATGTAGCAAAATGTAGGTTCAGCAGCATCAGGCAGAGCCCCCACCACAGGCTTACACTGAGCAGAGGTGTTCTATCCCTGCCACATAACTCTAACAGCTTTTCTGTGTGGATCCTGGCAATCACTGACTTCCATTGTCCCCCAAACTGTCTAACAACATTTTCAAATGTTTTTTTCAGTCTTTGCAGATAATAAAACATAAAATCACTATCATACCCATCCTCTTTTGGTGCTCTCCTCAAAATCTCACCCCCTCACTCACAAACCGCTCTCCTAAAAAAACTGGATTTCTGTGAGAACACAGCTCTCCAACTTGAAGGATCCAGACTCCTGCTCCCAGCAAGTTTTCAAAATCCTGTGGTAAGGATTTCTGATCAGTTTCTCTGCAAAACGCAGACATTAAAAATAAATTATGAGTGAGTATGTGTCACCTTCCCAGCCCTCTCCCCACCGCATGCACTTCCACCCCCAGCTCCTCTGCCGGCTTTCATGCAGATTTGTGCCAGACATTCGGCATCCTCATTAAGTGGTGTCTGGCAACCTGCCTAAGCTTTAGTGGGTTCTGGGAATGCCAATATATTAACCAGAGGACTTTTTGCATACCCTGGAGAGATTTTTATTCTAGAAAAGTCAACCATTTGGCACTAAGAAAACTTACTTCAAACCTAGGAAAAATCTCCATTGGCAATAAGAATAAAAAAATGCATTTACATTCCTCTTAAATTCTGTCTCCTACCTGAACGAAGTTTGATGTAGAGCAAGATTATTCAAATACAGTTTAAAAGGTTGATGTGTTCTCTGTAGTAGAATTTTAGAGAAAAGAACAGATACGAACAACACAGACGCAGCACAACATCAAGAAAATTATTCATTTTCAGTCCCTTGTGACCAAAATAATCTTAATCAGGAAGATTAAATTTACCAATTATTATGGTGAGTGATAATGAATGGTGATATGGCTGCTTGAAAATTGCCATTGCTTAACCAAACAATAAGAAAAAGCATTTAGTAAAATTCATCTACATTTAGCATTCTGCAAATACACTAAATCAAAGCATACACTACAGAAATGCATATATTAAATAAATATAGATGATGAATATTGAGACATTCTGCCAGCATGAAATACAGGACACACTGTAATGTCATGCTCTTATCCATCTGCAAGTATTCTTTCTACTGCTGTCCCCTTGGAGTTACTATCATTCAACTGACAGTCTCAGAACTAAGCAAATACAACTCTCTAAGAAAAAAAAATCATATTTCTTTTTCAAATATGAGGTTCAAAGGAACACAATGGAAAAAAGAAAGGCCCATGGCTTTCCTTCACTTGAATATTCTGCCCATGCAGCACATAGAGAAAGTTAAAGTACACTGGACAAATGTGTCATTTCAAGATCATTTCTTCAGGCTTGTGTACCCAGAGAATCCAATTCATTTCAGGAAATTAGTCAAGTAATCTGCTACCATATAGGTATCACTACCCATTATTATTAAAAAATTCTTCAAACCAGTATCTACTTCAAACTCTTCATCTTTCTTTGTGCAAAAAAAATTGCCAACTTCCTGACATCAGCTCCAAAACACCATGGTCCCTTTATAATGGCCAATTAGAACCAGAGATTCAGCAAGAATCAATTAAAACCAATACCATTTAAATGTTTTAGTGTACTAAGATTATGTTTGGTGTGAAAGAAATTTTTAGCTATCTAGGCTGCCTTTGCTTAGATATCAACCTTCTAGGCAAGACAGCTATTCTTAAAAATAGCTGTCAACTGAGAAAAGAAAATGTATATGCATGAATCATTTCACTACAGGGTTGGATTCCCAGCAACTGATGCACCACTGTTCTGGCACCAGTGCCTTTAACGAGCAGCTGATACTAGATTGGTGCCATTGAAGAATTTCACGGTTACCACAGACCCAATCTGCAGAAAAATTCATCTCCAAACTCCTAGAAGTATTTGCATTCCGTAACTGGCAATGCGCTTGCAGGGAACTGTTTTGAACCACGAAAAACCAGACAGGAAAAAGAAAAAAAAAAACTTTTCCAAGACCACTCACAAGTTAAATGCAATAACCACGACTCCTGATGCAAGAGTTGTTGGACAGGCACGCACTTTTTAACACTTCATTCCTCTTAGAGACTGTGCTAAGTTAAAATACTTTAAAGGTGTTTCTCTATTATTTCAATAATTATTTACTTCTTTCTGGCACATCATATCCACATTTGGAATGTATTCCAAATTATTTCAGGCAGTGTCACTGACATAAAACTAGCTCTTGGTGGAAGGGCAGCACTAGACAGGGCAGCTAAAAAAGAACTAAATTTTGGTCAAAATAATCAGAGACAAAACTTTCAGTTCTCTCTTCCCCACCACCCCCTCTTGCAAAAATGCACCTTCAATGCACTGAAAACTAAATTCCTCATTTCAAGTCTCACTTTAATGTTCTGTGCAAAGAAAACAGCATTTTATCTACTTAAAATTAACAAAAGGCCAGGTTAAGTCTAAACTCCTAGGTTAAGCTACTGCCCCCATGGCTGTATCTCACCACACTTAACAAAACTGTGCCTCAATCTTGAATCTGAACTTCCTTCTACTTTCACAAGTTTTCTTGTAACAAGTCTAAGGTCCTGAAGACTGAAAACTTCACTGCCTACTGCCTGTAATGTTTCAGTTAACAAAAAACAGTGGTCTGAAATATTGTTTCTTACATATGTTAACTCATTCTGCGTTACACACTGATCATCATTTAGGCCCATTCTGGCATCTAAATTTACTGGAGAATATTGATATGTCTTATGTGTATGCAACAATGATCTTCACATACCTGAGTTGGAACTAACTGTGCTGGTATAAACACTGATTGTACAAAAAGATGTGTTCCTACTTCTACACATAACTCTAGAGAGTTGACACATTCCAATTCGAGTTCTCCTCATGCTGCTCACTTTGTGTATCACAGTAACTTAATACCTGGTGCTGAAATGCCAGTACAGATATAGATGTTCAGATTATCATCTCTATCTCTGCTAATATGGACAAGAGGATGTTGACAAGGCTGCTTCCCACCAGGGCACTGGTCTTCCAGCGAAACTTCCCCTTTCATTTACAGCCACTAAGCCATAATATTTATAAACTCATTAGTGGAACACATATGCACCGTGCACATTAATTCTACTCAAGGATGCGTCGTATGTTAGAGAGCTCTGGAGCACTGCAAAGAATAGGTTTCCCAAAACATTTTCCTAGAAATGAAATTGGAAAGCAGAATTGAAGTTTTGTCTAACCAACATACCCAGGTGTTGAAGGACCAGCAAGAACACTGCCCCTACTTAGGCAGCATTTATGTTCTTACCTCATCTATGACTACCAGTAATTGTCCCCTGGGCTTTCTTACTGGCAAAAACTCTCTCCCTTTTTGGCCAGCTTCAGATTTATGATGCTGGAGACACTTCACTCTTCGTGCTACATGATGCACCTTTCCAGTCCACAAATATTTTAATGCAAGACGTTTTTGGATTGGAAGCACAGACAAACCTCTTAAAGGAGCTTTCCATCCTGACAAGGAAATGTCTGCATTCTTAGATGAACAAACTTTTCTAACACCAAACAGTACTTTTAACACCACATAAAATTATTCACCAGATTTTTGTTCTCCTGCACAACCATTTGCTATTCAGAAAAGGTTCTCAATCCCACTAAAATCTGTATCATTCTAGGTGTTAAGATCACCCAAGAAAACAGAAGTTACTTTTGCATTTTGCCTGCTTCCTGTTTGTTCTTTACTGAACTTAAACCTACACACAACGGTGTGTTTGCCTTTTCAGCAAGCATCAAACCATAGCTTACGCATAACTACCTACCCACCTATATGACAGAAAACCTGGCACACCATTCAGAAATTTGGGATGCACATATTCACTGCAGGCAGTGAATAAACAATGCAAGCAGGCATCTGATACAGGCAGGCAAAGCTAGACTTTTGCTAATAAACTTTTTTTAAGAAAAAAAAAGGCACTTGATCAAATATAGGTCACTGGTGCGTGAGCCCGGCAGCCGCACTGCCGCTCTGCCTTCCTGCGAAAGTTGCCCGCCCGGCGCTGGGCGCGCACCGCGGCCGGGCATCCCCCGAGGGTGTCCCCCGGGGCCGGGCAGGTCCCCGGCAGCCGGGCTGTGACACCAGCGCTGACCGAGCGGCCGCACGGAGCTCCGGTGATCACTCCGGAGCAGCCGGAGAGGACGTGTCGCGCACTCCGTGCTCCCCAGCGCCCTGCCCGCCGCCGCGGCTCCGCAGCCCCGCTCGCCTCCGCCTCTGCTGCGGAGCCCCGGGGGTCTCCCGTCCGGGCTGCCGCTCCGGCTGCTTCCCAGGCCAGGTCG
>VWYP01008551.1:5865-34244 GCA_013400435.1 Pycnonotus jocosus | reverse complement strand
GGGGGCGCCCGAAATGCCGCCCGTGACTCTCCTTGGAGGAGAGAGACCGAATGAGCTTCAGCAAGGGCAAGTGCAGGGTCCTGCACCTGGAGAGGGATAACCCCAAGTACCAGCACAGGCTGGGGGCTTATCTTCTGGAGAGCAGCTCTGTGGAGAAGGGCCTGAGAGTCGTGGTGGATGACAAGCTGACCATGAGCTGGCAGTGCCCTTGCAGCTTAGAGAGCCAGGGGAATCCTGGGGTGCATTGGTGTGGCCTGCAGGTTAAAAAAGGTTATCCTCCCCACTACTTGGCCTAGTGAGGCCACATCTGGAGTGCTGTGTTCAGTTCTGGATTCCTCATTACAAGACAGACAAGGAGCTACTGGAGAGGGTCCAGCAGAAGCCACAAGACCAAGCATCTCTCCTATGAGGAGACTGTGGGAGCTGGGCCTGTTCGGTCTGGAGAAGACAGAGAGGGGATCTCATTAATGGAGGTAAATACCTGGAAGATGGGTAGCAAGAGCATGGTGCCACACTTTTTTCAGTGGTGCCCAGCACCAGGATAAGGCGCAGTGGCCATAAACTAAAACAGAAGTTCACTTTAACATGAGGAAGAACTTCTTTACCTTGAGGGTGACAGAGCACTGGAACAGGCTGCCCAGGAAAGCTGTAGAGTCTCCCTCTCAAGAGACATTCAAAACCTGCCTGGATGCGTTCCTGTGTCACCTACTCAGGGTGACCCTGCCTTGGCAGGGGGCTTGGGCCAGATGATCTCCAGAGGTCCCTTCCAGCCCTAACAATTCTGTGAGCGGCTCCATTGGTGTGAGAATGGCCCTGCTCAGAGACTGGTGGCAAGGAGGCAGCCCCAGTGTCCCTGAGGCAGCCCTGCCACACACCCACCAGCCCTCAGGCAGCCCCTGGTCCTGTACCTCTGGAAAGGTCAGGACCAGCACAGGGTGGGGGAAACAAAAAAAAAAAAGTACACTCTGTCCCATGCAGAATGAGAAATTTTTTAACTTTTCAAAAAATGTTGCAAGACAGGAAAACCCAGTTCATGTCACAGCCCAACAGGCACAAACCCAAGGCAGCTTCTGCCTTGCCTGTGTTCACTTGCAGGCACTGTCCATTGCAGGCTCAGTAATGCAGTCCCACACAGAACTGTCAAGCATTCACTAGCCCTTGGCCTCCCCTGTTAATATCCTTTGGGATGCAGGCCTGGGGTATGGATCTAGTAAAATGGCCACCTTAATCTCAGCTATGCCCAAACCACCTGGGAACAGGTATAGCAACCAAAGTTGCCATTAAATGCAGGAATACTTACACATACCAGTCTCACAGAAATAAAGAAATCCCTGTTTCTGGGAACATTGGAACAGGTTACCCAGAGAGGCTATGGAGTCTCCCTCACTGGAGATACTCATGAACCATCTGGACACAATTACTGGATGTGTGCTCTGGGATGACCAGATGACCAGGCTGGACCAGATGACCCACTGTGGTCCCTTCCAACCTGACCCATTCTGTGATTTCTGTTAATTTAGAGAACCAGCCTCAGTTCACATTCCTATCCACAATGTACTCTGAAGACTCTTCCCTTCCATTATACCTGTGAGCCTAAGAATGAAGAGGATAAATAGCAGGGATGAGGTAACATGAAGAAGTGTAAATGTTACTAACTTTAAGCATGTGCACATTTGATTCAAATGTGCTTGTTTCACTTTTTGCCTCATCTCTGCCAAATTGCAGGTTGGAAGGAACATGTAAGGCTGCTTGAAGGAGACAGGAATCTGCCAACCCAGAATCCAGAGTACCAAACTATGAAGATTGTGGAGGTGATTGCCTGAAGTTGATGCTGTGGGTCACCATATGACTGAAGAAGGGGGAACTACCAGGTTACTTTCAGAACAGAGAAACAGAGTCAGAACAGCAATGAAAGATTATTTTAACAAACATAGTTTGGATTAACACAAGGAGCCAAAGGAACATCAAACACTACAGAAAGGAAGAGCTTCCAGTAATACGGGTAGTTACTGGGTCTACTTGTCCTGAAAGTTGCAAAAATCATCAAGAGGTCACAGGGTTAATCCATAACTTGGTATTTATAATTCATTTATTTATAATCTAACAAATTGGGAGAAACTTGACTTTAAGTTTGCTCTGTAGTTAGCCACCGAGAGTCAAGTGCTTGATTTCCAAAAGTGCCCTGTTAATCTGTATGTACTTCATAAAAAATTAGTCTGACACTCTTCAGCTGTTTTCCCTTCAATGACTTCTCAAGGAATACCAGTGACTCACTTCCATCAGGAGAATCTTCCCATGTGCAGAGGAATATCCTAACCCATGGAAAACCTCGTAAAGCGTAACAAAATCACCTACCAAGGAACAAATTCTTTCTATACAATACCTCTTGAGTGAAAAGATTTGCCTGGCAGCAATTTGGGATATTTTGGGCAAGTAGGAGGAGAAGGGCAGCAAAACCTGAAGAAAATGCATAGACATGCTCAGACAGCTTTGTGATGGATGCATGTCTGGAAAGCAAAATGCTGAGAACACTCTGTGCTGATGATACTCTTGCTCCTATCCAAGATGTCTCTGGAAGAGAGAGCCTGCAACCTAACATATTGGCATCTGTCAGGGGACATTTCCTCAGGTATACCAATTCCTTTACTTTTTAATCACCAAAATTTCCATTTTAAGTTCTTTTCAGTGTCTTGCTACACTTAAACGTGTCTGAAAAATGTCAATATTTTTGAAGTTTAGAGAGACAGTTAAAGGGCAGTGTCAAAATTTTTTCCCTGACAAAGTTATAAATGATAGGAGAACTTGGAATTGTGTAGAGGTTTCACTATAAAGAGAATCCCAGGGAGAGTTTGGTTATATGAAGAAACTTATCTTAAAAAAATAAGAAAAGAAAACCCCAACATCTCTTCTGTGAAAGCCACACTCAACAGTATCATGACATTGGGTTCTCATATCCATAAGGCTGCACAGACATCCTGACTGTTTGTTTCCTGGATAAAAAAGTGAAAATTCTTATAATTCATATAAGGTGTAGGCAGATCTGTGTATGATTTTAATTTTTTTCTTTATCTTCTCTCTAAACGTAGCAATGGTATAGTTAATATTTGGACTGTTGGGGGTTTTGTTGGGGTTTTTTACTACTTTATTGTTCATCTGACAGTAAAAGTGACTTCAATGTCACTGGCAGACAGCAAGGTGCTGTGTTCCTAAGGATGTAGCTTAACAACAGAAGCACCACTTACCCCTGCCATGTCCAGGACCTCAGTGCAAGAACCAAGGAAACCTGGCAGACAGAATCTCTGCTGTTCTATAATAAATACTTGGCCCAATCATGCTATTAGATATGGTAGGAGATACACAGTCTGGTGAAGCACTTAGGTCTGAGTGTCCATATCCATCCCTGGTGGGCCCCTTTTCTGGGCTTGTTACACGTGCTGTAACTGCTATCATTTCTTCCTTCCCAGTCTGGCAGTCTGCAAGACATGCTGCCTTGCTAGGGAGGAAGTCAGTGGGGAAAGCAAGTATTTGAACAATTATACTGAGAAGAACAAATTTGAATCCAGGGACATAAAGGCTGTTGGTTTTAGTTACTGGTGACTCATCTTGTTTCCCACCAGGAAGCCACAGATCAGTGTATTATCAAGTAATATCAAGTATTGCTGATTCCTATTATCTATTACGCTGAGAGAACAAGGAGGAAGAAATTAAAAACACTCAAACCACAGTAAGAACACAGCTAAATAACATATGGGCATGTCATAAGCCAGCCTTGCTATACTACACATAAATGCATGCTACAAATAAAATACCTAAAACTAGTCAGAAGACTATTTGGTAAGGTTTGCTGCAGGTCATCCAGATTCCTCTCCCAGTTGTCCACCACAAGCAGATAAGCACTGCTCATAATCCTAAACTGGGGCTGTTTTGCCAAAAACAAAAACAAAAATCCAAAAACAAAACAAAACAAAACAACAACAACCAAAAAAAAAAAAAACAAACCAAAAAAAACCACAACAACAACAAAAAAAACCCACCAAATTTGACTGCAGCCTTACTGGAACCCTGTAGTACATAGGGACAGAAACACCTTCAATATGCTGGCTTCCAAAAATCCCCATTCAGTCTAGCCTCTAGAGTGGTGGGCAGGGCTTGGTTTTGGTGGTTTTTTGGTGATTTATTACCATGGCAGAACTCTAGTGAGGGAAGCACTACAGAGAAAAACATGGCAATTCTCTCTCACTAAAGCCAGGAAGTTATATTCTTTCTCTTGGATGATTCCCAAAAAGGTCATTCATTCCAAGGGTTTCCGCTCTCCTTTTTGATATAGACTAACCAGAGTATACCAGGGGAGAAAATTTCTGTATTAGGCAATTTACGGAACTAATGGCGAGCAATCAAATCTCTTCAGAATTTTAAAAATCAGTAACACAAAAAACCATGCCACATGCATTATGGTTTTGGCCATTTTGAACAAAAAGGTTTGTTAATTATTTTAGGAAAAGACTCTGAAAATTTCCAAAATGGTTCAAGATCTTAATTCAAATTCTGATGTTTCAGTTGTAGAGGCATGGAGGCCTCAGTCTGCAGTGGGCTTCAGAGAGGTGCAAGGCCTTGACATGCACTCAGTGCCCCAGCAGATGTGTGCAGATGGGCTTAATGTGGAGCCCCTTGACCAGACACAGGACCCAGACTGTATTTCCAACATGTCACAGGGGTGTGAAATTGTGTCACTCCAGTGAGTGTGCTGTCCACCTTGTATGCCTTGTTAAGTAGGTGGTAGGTATGAAAGCAATGACAGGGGGAAATGTCTGTAAGGATCTAAGGGATGGCAGCACAAGAAAGATTACTCGTAATATTTTCCTGTTGTAGAAAATTCTCTGCCTGTTCTAGTCATTCACTGAAATAAGACTCCAGCTCGTTTGTTGTTCCTGGGTGCACACACATACACATGCTCATTCTGCAACGTGTTGTTCATCTGCCAAGTCCACCCACACACCTGCAGACCCCATCACGAGATGTCAATCTCAGTTTTAGACAATCCCACATATTTTAAGAGATGTTTTGGTTTTCTTGTTGTGTTGGACATAACTAAAAAAGGTTTTCATGCTAAATAAAATGTAATGTCAGACTGTAATCTTAGTGACCCCTATGAATATCAGAAGCACCCCAAGACTCTCCAAACTGTATCAGCAGCAACGCCACCCTCTTTTTCCTAAAAGAAGGCCTAAAGCAAAAATGTTCACAATGAGTGAGCACAGATTAGGTTTTCAGGTCCACCTTCAGTTTCTGATAAATCAGACAAGAAAGATATG
Organism: Pycnonotus jocosus; assembly: GCA_013400435.1. NCBI lineage: Eukaryota > Metazoa > Chordata > Aves > Passeriformes > Pycnonotidae > Pycnonotus > Pycnonotus jocosus. Next base: position 28,932 of record VWYP01008551.1, on the reverse strand, counting down.
ATGCCAAAACTGTCTGCAAGGAACCAAGCAAAAGGGGCTGGAATCAAATTGTACATCATAAGATAATAACACGTACATTACTATAATAAACAGAGAAATTGCACTCCCTGTGTAAAAGGGGCTAGGCTATATCAAACTATAGTGAGTCAATAATATATGTAGCAATTAGAAAATATTTGATCATCAAATAAGACACAAATTCTTGTCTTAATCTAGCTGTTCTACAAGGATGTGCTCTGTTGTCACGAATTTACAAACAACTTACAAATAGGTATGTTTTCAGCTTCACGAAGTAAAGTCTTTGCCACATGAAAGGTACAAGATTTTGTTTATAATACCATTTTCCAAATATATTTTTAATATCTTTTTCAAGTCTCAGAGTGATTTGTGTTGGAGGACAAGTCTCAATTTCCCATGATATAGATACAGAATTTAAGTTATAAAAGAAATATGATTTGCTTTAAGAATGTACTGTGAGAACAGGCATAATTGGGAACTGATCCAAATTCTCCTGGTTTATTCTATGGCGTTCTGTCTACTGGATCACAAAGCAGCTATTCACTACTTGTTATTCTACACTTTTTGATTTAATGGACTACCAAAACCCCCTTTTTCTCCAGAAACATTTCTAGAATTACTTTCTTAGCTACCAGTCCTACCATACTGGCTTATCTCAGTTGTGAGGTAAGTAATTAGCTTGCAAAGCACTTGTAAATGAAAGAATTGACAAATGTTGTTGGAAAAGATCCTCTTTTCAGGTTCCCATCAGAAATCCCACTGACTTCAGTAGAACAGAAATGATCAGACTCATTTTACACACACACATGAAAAACCTACAGAAAAAGTGTTCAATAAGTAATGTGTTGCCCACCTACTACATCAAATTAAGCCATGAGCCAAAACCTCCAAAACCTTGGAAAGTCTTGCATGAAGAAAGGGATATCATATGACAGGAATGCATAATAGAACTGATAACCAAGAATAGCATCATCATCTGATGTTTAACTGTAATGCTAAAATCAGTACTACAATCTATAGCCTTCTGGTTCTACATTCACTAATATCATAATTTCTATTCAGCTGCCCATCTTCCTACTTTTCATACCCTTCCCAGTAACTGGACACATCCACGTGTTTAAAAGCCACTCCATTCTTCTTCAGGTCTTAGAAAATTTCTATCTTTCTACTTAAGCACTCAAAAAATCCCTCATTTTTGGGAATAAGGACCATTTTCACTGTTTCCCTGGTACAGTACAGAGGCATTTGGTCAACATTTAAATTTTAAAACATAACTGCCTTCATTTTAAGAACCTTACCCTTCCAATAAAGTTCTTCTGGTTCTGCCCTTCCACTCTCCCAAAAGATAAAGCTGCAGAGCTCTAAGAACTTCCCAGTGACCACCTACTACAACTCCTCCTTTTCTCTTTCTTGGGTTTGTTTATTATTGGCTCTGCTTTTGAACTTCTTTTCAATTAAAGCCTTTGCATTAATGCAACATTGAAAAATCTGGAATTTTTACCATCAGAGAAGACAACTAAATTAAAGCAAATAGGTTGGACAGAGGACACTAATCAAATTGCATATATTTCCATATAGTATAGTAGATGAATGTTTTTCATGCCTAATAGGAACGTCATCTTCAGGGACCCCAGGCTAACACTGACCACTGAATCAGATATTCATATTGCCCATAACATACACAAGTGGAACCTGCTGCTGACCACATGCCTGCTTTGCTTCATCTGCTGCTCTAAGCAAATGTATTTTTTCCTGTCTGGAAAAATGTTTCAATTGATTACAGAAATACTGCAAATTAGACTGTTATATTATTCTCTTCTAGGTATCTCCTCCCAAAGGGATCTTAGGAACTGTTCTCCATGATCTTTCTTGTTAAATGAATCCCAGTGATTTTTTTTATCCTCCCCACCAGTTTTGCATATCACCTATAATATATTTTTAATATTGAAAATCTGCATAGCTTGCAGTTGTTTAATGCCTTCCATTAAAGGCTCTCAAAGCATTTTGTTGTCACTAATCAGTTCAATCTCACCAACCCAGGCGTACACAAACATTATTCCTATTCTGTAGGCAAGAAAACAACTACAGAGAGGGCTGAGTGGCAGAATTCATTCCTCAAACTCAAATTCATTCATTCAAACTCCAACCACTAGATCACAAACTGCTTGCAAAAAGACAAACTGTTCTCTGATGCTCAGATCTGTAGGACTTCATTGACAGGAGTTCCTCCAATAACTTGCTGTCTTCTCTCAGATACTTCCTTAGCCACTCATTTATTGGCAGGTTACCTACAGATGCTAACATACCATACAGACACCAAGAACAGAGGCCAGTACAAAATCAGCTACTAAAAAGGCACTTTCCCAGTTATTTTGGCATCAGTTTAACAAGTTGCCAAAGTGAAAAATACATAAAAGCTACAGATTTTTACATGTTTTTCCTTTAACACACTGTTTGCTCCTTGGGCCACCATCTTCAGCATTCTTCACTGTCAGCTGAACTACTTTAAACAAGACAGTACTGGAAAAAACATTCAGAACATGTGAAAGGAAAAAAAGAGTTTCTACATCTCAAAATCTTAACTTCAAAGCTCTATTTTATCTTTATAGGTATCATCCTAGCAGGTCATACATACATCTCTCAAGTGAGTGTTAGAAGTACTGAGATGTGCCCTGTCATGTTGTGAAAATAATACCTCAATTCAGATGCTTAACATAATGAGATGCATGAACCCCCCCTGTATTTCTCTCTCAGTTCTATGGAGTGGGAAACTACTATGTTCCAGGATAGTCTTCTGCAACTGATTAGAAATGGTACAGGTTATACACTATGTAATACAGACTTTCACAAGTGAACCAGTTTTCCTGGGTTAGGAATTTACACAATAAGCAGTGATGCCATACACTAGAGTTTTGGAGGTTTTTAAAAATGTTAAATGACATGATGAAAAAAGAAAACAACCCCTGTTCCAGAGTAGTGCAACTTTGGAAATTCTTCTGATATAATATTAACAGTTGCACAAATATGAGTCAAACTACACTGTGAAATTGACAGTTTCTTGTCTCTACTTTTGTTTATTTTCTATTATTATATAACAATTTCTAGAGTAGTTTAACCTTCATTGCATAGAATGGAAAGTGCTTAAAGGATGAATCAGCAATACATATGGAAAGATTGGTAGAAACTTTGCCTCACTTGTGCAGATTAACATCTTGCTTTTGTTCAGTATCAAGTTGACTACCCCACACTCTAACAGTAGGAATTAATGAATGAATTGTCACAAGTTAAGCTAGGATGTCAAATTTACTATAAATCAGTCCATCTTCAGTTGTTTTCTATAAAATGTGTACTATGCCCCAGCAGCACATGCAAAAGGAGTTGGTCCTTAACCAAGAAAATAAACGACTTGGAATTGGCTCGTACTGACCTGACAATAACAATTTGCGTGCAGGCAGTTAATGCCAAACAGCTGACTTGGAGTAATTTCCTTAGAATGAGGAGTTAGAGACCAAGCAGGTTATTCGTGTGTGTATACTCTCAATATACATGCACTTACATTATGTTAGACAGTCTGGCAACATTTTGATAAAATACAGCTACACCTGGAGCTTATGTCAATCTAAGTTACCTTGTTTCCAGAAAATTTCACTTCAAGCTGTGTCTTTCTGGCAAGGTGAAAATGTGTGAAATAATGTCCTTGTTCCTCAAACTTGAGACTCTGCACCATTGTGCCACCAAGAGCACATAAATACCTGCTTATGGTTTATTTTTGGTTATGCCATTCACAGTCATTTGGCACATAACTATCCCAAACTTCAAAACTCGACAACTCCAAGATAATAAAGCCGTTTCCTGCTCTCAGGTTTTAGAACTAATTTCTTAAGGCTTCTTTGTTTAATCTTTATCGCTTTTACAGTGCTATTTATTTATTTCTCTGCTGTACTCAGTTTATTACCCTGAAAGCATGAAAGATGAGCAACAAAACTTGAATTACACCCCATGCAGCGAGGCCACGCAGAGACCTCAGAGCCTCCCCGGGCAAACAGGCACAATGCTATCTATCTCCAAGCCCTTTCTCCCTCCAAATATCTGCCCTTCTGCTGGGGGCAAGGCAGCAGAGCAAAGAAGATATTGTTCTGTGCAACCCCATTCCTGGCACTGCAGCCCAACAGCAGCATGGAAATCTTGGCAGGGAACACGGGTGCCTGGGCCGCTTGAACAGTTGCATGGGGCACGCAGCCAGAGGCTGCCCAGCTGCTGCTGGAAGGGGCTCCAAGGCACCCTCTCACCTACTGGGCCTCTCTGGTCCCACAAACCACTCATCCATAGGGTGAAAACTGGAGCCATATCAAGGAGAGTTCTCCCCATCCACAAGTCCTTCTATTAACTGGTATAGGCTCTACTTGGTAGTTAACTGCAATGATCCAGGCACAGGCTAGATGCTGAACTCATTAAAAGAGGCCTCAGAATCATGTCTGCTACCAGAAATAAAACTAAAACTACTTTGGAGTCTGTATAGCTGTGATTTGTCTGTTCCTAAAGAGAATTACATGAGCATAGGAATTTATTTGTCAGTGGGCAGTCTCAGCTTTGTACTAGACATATGATTTTATGTGAACTCCAGATGTCATTTAGAACAGTGTCAAAAGTCAGACTAAATTTAGTATTCACTGAATGAGTTTCTAAAGGAAAAATATGCTCTGCAGCTTAAAGAAAGAACTGTAAAAATATCTCAGATTCATGTATTTCTCTTAGCAATGTCAATGGGTTTTCTCTTGTACAAATATGTAAGTCTAAAAAATCAAGAATGGAAATACTTTCCATGTTTCTGTTCGGATATGGTTCATAACTTGGGATCAAATTATGAGTCACAGTAGTTCCCCCAGAGTACAGAACTGTCCACCACTCCTCTCTGATTTATATGCACAAAATCTACCTACATGAAAAGTCTTGAAAAGACCGAGATGGGTTCTCTACATTTATTTAGCAAACAAATGGAATTACTTTCAACAGTCTTAGGTTTACTTAGGCAATACCAGAACTCTCTGCACACTAGTCTACTAGTCAGTGTAAACAGTGAAAAAAGCCCAAAATCCAGCTTATTTTGTTTTGAGACAGCCACACCAAAGCTCTACCTACCACTCTACAGAGTGAATTCACCTTCATACCATGCTGTGCCTACCCAAATTGTAGCAGTCACCCACTTTCACTGAATAAAATGGTGCTTTATTTGTAAAGATGTAAATAAAGCTCTCTTTGTTCATGAAAGATCCCTATTCTTTTCAGCAAAAGGCATGATCTCATCATTCTGATATAATTGTCCCATTAATTGCATGAAAAGAAACTTTGCATTGCCACAGCTGAGACAGATCACTCTAGCAGGTGAATTTGAGAGTCTAGAGGGATGTTTACAATTTACCTCATCAGCAGGAAGAAGAATATGTGTCATTTAGCTATTCCCTAAGAGTGAGAAAGAAAGTAAAATCAGCATGGGGCTAAGCTGACATCGAGATGCCATTCAGGGTATCCAGACCCAACAATGTCTCAGCCTCATAATAAGCCTTTTACGATCAGTTGGCCCTCAGCTGCATTGCATAATTCCATTTCAGAAAGGGATTAAAGATATCTTTTAGTCAGGAACATTCCATTGCACCTTCAGGAACACCTATTTACATTAGCGGTTGGTGGTGGTATTTTCTGCTGCATGGTCGGTCCTCTCTAAGCTCTGCAAAGATATACTTCATGTAGATTTTCGATCAATTGCAGGGTTTTGGTTAAAAAATGTTTAGATTTGTAAATGACAGCAAGGACAATTTCAGAAAGAAAATATTATTAAAGTTTGGGGGTTTTTTTAAAGAAGGAAACATTATGGTCATACAATAAATAAGTTTCTCTGTTGTAATAGAGAGTACCATTCAATACAGATTTTTGAGCTACAGATTTTTTTTCAGGTCACTCTTCCTTCCAGAGTTCTAAACAAAGTGAATAAAAGGTGATCAGACACAATAGCTATATGAAAGAAAAATCCTTTTGAATGAGTTTCTAAAGGTAAGTAGTCTCAGCAATTTAACATTCATTCTTGAACTGACATAGTACTTGAGTAATTTCTAAAACAAACATTGCAAGAGTCAGCTACAATAGATATGGTGTTACCCTTCAGTGCTTTGAGAGTTTCAATTTATTGAGACTGACAATTACAGAAGCTTGATGCTGAAACAGTAGTACTGATCTGGGGAAGTGGTGGAGTCACCATCCCTGGATGTGTTTAAAAAAAGGACTGGATGTGGCACTCGGTGCCATGGTTTAGTTGAGGTGTTAGGGCTGGACTCGATGATCTTGAAGGTCTCTTCCAACCTGGTGATTCTGTGACCTGGATACAAGAATGCTGCATTAAGCAGCCACCATGTTCTCCAACTCCCACTAGGAAGACCGAAGTCCTTGTAAGAATGCGCTGTTCTTTGTGATTAAAGCTGGAAGTTCAGGAATGTGGAGTTACAAGATTAGACCTGTACCCTAAGCACTACAAAAGGCAAGACCAAGTAAAACTATCTCCACTATAAGTCCTTCCGTTCTCCCAGTTGAATATCATGGTGCACATCGACCCTATGCCAGAACAGGTCAACAGACTTTTCACCTTTCCTCCAGCTCATCCTCTCATGTCCCTAGGACTGCAGTTCCACTCTTGCACTCACATCACTGCTCCTTGGATTTCACTTAAAATATCCAGATTCCCTTTTTTGTTTCAGAGTTTGTGTCTGACTCCAGATGTATGGCGGTTTTATCTGCTACTGAGCATGACCTCTTGGATTTTGGGACTGAGGACAAATACAGCTTCATCTTCAAAAGGAAGATCCATTTCAGAGACCATATATCAGTCTGACCTGCTAGAGATGAGGCCTAACATATTAACATAGAAAATGGACCTGATCCTATCCCCAGATAAACAAGTAAGGCAAATTCTTGGCAAAAGGAACCATAAATTGCCTCTTTTAGATATCATTATTTATAAAGTTTCATATCCTGAGATATATTAACTAGGCTGAGCACTGTGGAGTTCTTCCTCTGCAGAGAGGAAGTATGGCCTCCCACACTAATAAGTCCTCAACTCATGCATCTCAATGAACAAATGCTTTAGCAACTCCCACATTACCACATTAACTCAAAAGCATCTTAGGACAACCTTCATGTTAGCATTTCAGAATATATGGATTGGATTCCTGAGAGAGCAGGTTTTCAAGAACTGCAGTGCGCTCCAGGGCATTGACAGACCCCCCCAGTCTCTGCCGTTGCTCCTGCAGCAGCTGTTCCCTGTTTTGTTGCAGTTATGGGATGAGAGCATCTGGATTTCAACCCAATTTCATCAAAGAATGTTACCTGTAGGTGGGCTGGTCCTTAGGCAGGCTGACAAAGGCATCCTCATACTCAGCACCATTGTTCCGAGCTGGCCCACTTTCCACTCCAGCATGTCTTTCTGACTCTAGCAGGCTCTGAATACCGACACCCTGCTCTAAGTCACATGCCTGTAGAAGGGAGCAGATCAACAGCATGGGTGGCTCCTGGCTGTGGAAGTGTCAGAAGCAGCTTTTGCAGGGTGAGGGGTGCCTACAAGACCCCTGCCCCTGCAGCAGATATGCTTCCTTCCACCCAAGTTTTGGAATAACTAATTTATCTCAAGAAACTCCTCCAGCTCAGAAGAGGTTACAACCTCCAGCCGCCTGTCATCGCCCTTCTGCTTGAGATTATCTGCTGGAGGGGCTCTTATTACAAATGTTCCACAATCTGTTGCCTTCAAAGAGAACCAAGTTAACTTAAAAAGAAAAAAAAAAGTCTTTTCAACCTAACTCATTTTGACAGACAAGTTAGAAAATGACAACATGCACAACGAAGAGATCTGAGATGATGATAATCACCAGCTGAAAAGATGGTGACAAGCAGCTGAGGGGCAGTTACATCTTCTGAAAACATAGCAAGATCCAGGCAGTAACTTCTGCCCACGACTTGATTAAATGACAGTTTTGTCTTCTAAAACACAGCTTATTTTCTATACGTTGCTAGAATAAAGAAAAATAACTTCTCATCAGTGTAGCTCAAGCTAACATCTTCTACTTAATCCACCAACAACACTCCTTCTGCACAGCCAAGTGTTAAAGTATACAAAGTCTCTTCTCAAAATCTTTTTTTAAGGACCTGTCAACTTCCTTACCTTCAATGAATCAACAGTTTTCTATTTGTCTCATTCTATACCCAACAACAAAAAAAAGCTGTTTCATTTTTCATGTTACAAATGCAAGCTCTGTGTTAGTATACAAATTTCTCTTTCATTTTACACTCATATATGCTTTTGCAATGACACAAAATAAATTTCATCTTTCTACAGAAGAGGGAATAAGGAACTTCATGCCATTAAAAAAACCCCATGGTAACCTCCTTACTGAAGTGGTGCAGGAGAATCTCACCTAGACCCTTCCTAGGAGGGTAACATCATACTGCAGCAAAGTATGCAGTATGCAATGTCTGCTGACGCTAGTGATTATTCTTCTTGTGAGTAATCCTGTATTGCTACAGCAGTTCTGGGAAGCCTCAACTCTTCTGGCAGGGGGGTGTCCTGTTTGTTTGGAGGGGATTTTTTAAAAACTCAAACATCTTTTCATGTTTGCAGCAGTACTGAAAAATCTGACAGACTAGTTCCACACAAGCCACACAGGGATGCCTGGAGCTTTGGCAGTAATTCCTCTGAGGACTCCAGGGGTGATCACAATGGAGAGGGGTACACAAAACCATAGAGCCTATGCAAGAAATAGGTAGCATATGCAAGAGGTTTTGAAACAACTTCCTAACACACAACAGCTGCCTAACGTGGATTCACTGACCCTAGAAAAAGCTACGGAGTTGTGAAGGAGCAGCAAAAGAGTTTTGGGAATCAAATATTTGCCTGCATTAAATGGTTTATACAAGTAAATGGTTAGATTAAGCACCAACTGTTGCTCTAAGTATGCAAGTGCTTTCAAAATTTCATTCCATCATTTAATTTATTTAATTTTTAAAAACACCAAACCTCTTCAATTAGTACTCAACTACACAATGGGTTGCTAGTCTGTAAGTCAGAATTGTTTCCAGATGTAAATTTTAGGCTCGCGGTTGTGTTTTCACAGTTAAAACCAGGTAAGAATCTTTATCTCATCATCTCAACAGGTTATGCTCACATCCTGTTCACAAACATCTTGCTTTCTGTTTTGTCACAAGGACAATACAGCTCAGACACTTTTTACTACCACTTCTGTACTTTCACTTAATTGTTTTAGTTTTTTAATTCTTGTAATATTTCAAAATAATTCCATTTTCAGCTATTGTCAACAACCAAGTGCATCAAAATTTTCCTTTCTTCTTTTTGATTGCCTAGAGAAAAAGCTAAGGGGCTGGTGAATACGTAGTTTTAAAATTTAAAACTAAACCCATTAAAAGTTAATGATGTTAGTTGTTTTCCTCCATGGTTATTCATACCAAATATGCCACATTTACAAGATTGTAAAGTATGTAAGGTAAGCCTTCAAAAGGCATGATTTTGTGAGTGCTTCTTAGAGGTAACATGTTTAAACCATTAGAAAATGAACCTAAACAGTTCACTAAAGTTTGTTTTGTCAAGTCATCTCTAGATTTCATTAAATTAATCTTTCCTAACAATTTATTTCCCTAACACTCAGCAATACAATTTAGAAAGGAGAGCACATTTGTTCAAGACAGGCTTGGAACAGAACATAAGGTCTAAATATTCCTGAATTTTGAAGTTTACTCCACACTGTTGTCTTTATTTACACTGCAAGAGAAAAATGTGAGAAGCTGTAGCAACCAACAACTGAGGACATTTTAATACTTTGCCTTCGTGCCCAGTGTTTCCTGTAGAGAAAATAAATCAAGAAACCACTCCAGTACCAAACACTGCAACGAAGATGTAAAACCCACAATGCAATACTAAAATTTCCTAAAACCTACAGTACAGATTGTGAGACAATCCACAGGGTGACACATCATGATTTCCCTGAAAGGCAGGTTAAATTACAAGCCTTTATTGTTTTGGCATTGCCTCCCCTTTCCGTGCAGGTCCTGATCTCCAAACATTGATAGATAGCATCCACAGGAACAAACTGAAGCTCTGAGCTGATTTTCACACAATTGCTGAAAACCTGGAAGATAAAGGCGACGAACCACTGAAGAAGAGATTACTGAGACAGGAAAAAAAAAATCTGCAATATGAGGGCACAAGATATTTCTTTCTGAATACAGAAATTCCACTTGCCTAGCTATCATCTTTTACTATGAACCAACTTTCAAAGACTATTTCTCTCTAGTACTCATGAGTCATTTTCTAACATCACGTCTTTGGCAGCTTGAAGCATTTTGAAAGTGGAAAGCAAATAAAATTGCTTTTAATGCACTCATAAGAGGGTACTTCAGGTTTTTTAAAAGCCATTTTTTCTCTATCTTTTAGCTGCTAGGAGGCTTTAAATGGGACCCCTGTAGGTTTTTGTCTGTAAACCATACGAGAGCATAAAAGCTTGGAAAACTTGCAGAGATTCTGAAGCAGGTTCACACAGCTTCATTGAAACTGTGTGTGGTTTTGAAGCTCACCAGGGCTCTACTCACCAGGAACCATTTAAAATTGCCAACTTATGAAGTAGATTTAAAACTCATAAAGGATTATGATGAAAACCTAAGACTTATTTTGTAGACTTCCAGCTTGAAAGAAAAAAAAAACATTCTGTAAATAGGGAGGAATGGGGTTTCATTCTTAAAAGGTTTTGGGGTATTGTTTCTTTGAAAACATATACAGGAGCCTGAAAAAGGGATTAGAATAACCTCTGTAAACACAACCTGAATTAACCTGCATCAAAGTGATTTACCTGTACCAAAAGAATCAAACTGATCAATCCATTACACCAACACATGGTGGCTCAACTATCCTAAAAGCATTTGCAGGATGGTTACAATTGAAATGTGTCAAATCTTTCCATCTTTGGAGATGACTCTTCTCAACCCACTTTACTATCAATCAGAACAGCCAGCAAGAAAAGAAGGCTTGGAAAACCACCTTAAATACCATGAGAAATGAGAAACTACTTTCATTTATATGAAGAATCAGTCAAAGAAAATTTCATGACTCATACCATTCTCTCTCTATTTTATATTGTAAGGTTTATCAGGACTTGCTGCTGCAAAAGAAAATGAAAAAGTGTTGGCTTGAATGGCACAGGAGACATGAAAATTTATCACAATAGGGTCTAATATAGTATTTTCTTCTTTCTGCACATCTTTGAAGGCTCTGAAAGTTCTGTGAACAAAGATTGCCAGATTGGGTTTTAACTTCAGTCAACAAATATGCTCTAGCAAGACCCCAAGAAATTAATGGACAGAAATGAAATTGCTTTTCATGTTTTCTGATGGCAACAGTGCAGTGGAGGATGTTTATTAAATTTGTTGTCGGACTGATTTTTTCCACTAGTGGTTGCTTTTGGCTTTTATACTCATTACTTATAAAATTTATATCCATTGATAATAAAGGATACTCAACAGTCCTGTTGATTTCAGATTAAACATTCAACACAACAGCAGCTGTGCAGTGCCACGAAATCAATGTCACTTTTCACTGGGGTCCTAAAGAACATGAGGTTGGTCATAGATGCTTATTTTTCCACAATCACAACCAGCCATGGAATTAATTCCTAACTTGGGAAGGTCTATTTAACAACTCTTCTGCTAATATATAATACACCAAAAGCTGCTGACATTTTTTCCTACTTGACTTGCAGTCCATTGACCCACACCAAATGACCAAAATCTGTAACATACAAGCCCTTGCACAAGAGCAGGAGGAAATAGAGATCAGCAGGTCCTGAAGTCCTTACACTAGCTGAGGTTTTTAAGAGCTTCCAGAGGTACAAAGGAGTGTTTAAACCTTGAAGAGGATGCCAAAACATTTATCCCTGCCTATTTGGAGGGGACAGAGGTCCTGACCTCAAATGTAGGGGCAGGAAGCAAAACATACTGACTAGGTGCTTAAAAGATTGTTGCCAAAGGAAGTTCCAGTACAGACCTTGTGTGTACACTTGTAGCAACCTTCAGTGCTTCAAAAGACGCTAGAGAGGGAAAGAAGGGAAGGGAAGGGAAGGGAAGGGAAGGGAAGGGGAAATTTCTTCCTGGATCTTAAGGATAAGTAGCAATTTTGAAGCATGGCATCAATACAGCAAAATTGTAATGTAAACAGATACTCAAATAGTCTGTTAAAAAAAAGAAAAAGTGAGAAAGAGGAGGGAGAGAGGTACTATTCAAGTACTACTCAAAGAGAGCAAAGTCTGGAAGAGCACAGCCCATGTCTGGCATCTCAGTATTTCTTTTCCACTTTTCCAATTCGAAGAAAATCCCTGCAAAGAAGCTTTCATAAGATGGCATTTTTGTGATTCAGTATAGCACCAATATTCCTTTTGAGTTTTATAACTGTTCCTAGAACATTCTTGGCAATGAATTTAAACTTTTTGAAAGAGGTCGCATTTCACTGTAAATGGTTATCTGGTATTCACAACACAAAATAAGCATTTGAATATTTATTGTGAGCACATTGCATTTTAGGGAGAACACACAAAGATTCTTACCACAATTATCTTGTTCCAGCTTTCATATATTAGCTGTCACCTCTTTAATGGATCTTGTGAGAAAGGAAAGTTTCTTTCTTTAACTCTCTTTTCCCCCTGAACGCAATTACCACCTCATTCAGAGCTCTTTGTGTCCACCTAATCTCTCTGATTATGTCTCTGACACCACCACAATGCTACATGACTGACATACCTGACAGCTGTGACTAGTGACAGAACACTCACAATGCAAACCAGCTCTATGCAGGATGAGTATTACCTACCGCCAGCCTCCCAGAACAAACATGGAAGGAAGGTAAAAGGGGTGGGGGGGCATTTCACGACCAGCCTAACCCCTACCGATTTTGCCTCCTTTTAGAGCCAAACAGCATTGACAAGCAGAGCCTCTTTGTACATACCTACCTAATGAACCAATTGTTGGATGAATACAAAAGCACACCCATTAGTATTTTAATTTTTAATTTATAGAGTGGGAAATGCATGTTTGGAGACCTGACTTACAAGCAGGACTTGATGGATCATTTTGTCTCGCTCCAGCCTTTTTATGCTTCTCTGGGTCATAACTCCCAGCTGGTGCTCAACTGTCAGTTTTAGGCAGGTGCCTATAGATGAGAGTCTGGGAGGAAAGACATACCTGAAAATGTCATTCCCAGACAACAAACTGCCCCTGGAATCAAGGACAAATTGTCTCAGAATTCAGCATTTTGAGCCATAAGACATGAATTGTGTTACAAATAATTGCCAAGTACAATGGCAGTGATGAACACACTAATCAGGAAAAATATTAGAGTGCTTTATAAAAAGTCTGATACTTTAAAATTCCATGGTTTGAAGTGGTATTTATACATTAAAAGCTTCAGATTGTCAGCACTGACCACCATTTTTCCTCCATGATAAAAAAAGGTACAAAAATCAAACCAACACTTTCACATAGGAAATGTCTAGAGCCAAAAAGTGCTGCCCAAGCAGTCAGTTTTCAAAGATGATCAGATAATAGTTACAGAAAATTAATCCAAGTGCATTATATCAATCTAATTTTACATCTAAAAAGTGCTCATGTAAGACTGTCCTCCAACAATCACAGAACAAAAATGAAAATTCCAGGATTGCTTAGGAAAACTTGACAGTCAAACACTGTTATAGAAGTAGAATTTTCATTTTCTACCTTAACTTTCGTATGCTGCAAGGTAGGTGTTTATGCTGTTAGTATAGATTTAGCACATTGCATTAAGTTTGAAAAGATTTCAGCAGCAGTTTTAGCAAATTAATAAAATGTCTAAAGAAAATCCTCTTTTTAATCCACTATGTTCCAGCCTGCAACACTTCTTTATTCTGTACTTGAAGTTACCACTCCACGGGAACCTGTAAGGCAGATTCCATGTTACTTGATATATCAGTGAACTAATACAGTGCTCTAAAGGCAAAATATTATTATTATTATTATTATTATTACATTGAGAAAAATCTTTTCTACTGTTAATGTCAACTCAAATTTTCAAATGGGAAGGTAGAAACAATATTCTACTTAGCTGGCAAATTTGGGGAGAAAATTGGTATGATGCAAACAGTACCACTTAAAAAATTAGTAACAGTCACCTTTCTCACTGAATATGAGGCATCACGACAGGCAGGTGGATCCTTCACCCAAATATTTGATGGTTTTCATTCTGATAAAAAGATGCATATTCTTCATTTATGCTACACAATGAACACAGTAAGGCATGAACTTCTGTTATCTGGAGGGTTTTTTGGAACAAGGTATAACAAAACAGCTGTGACTGCAAGTCAGGATACTCAATTACAGTACCAGGGACAACTGATATTATGTCACCTGCCCATTCTCTCACTGGCTTCCAAGGACTTTTGTTTCCAGAATGCCTTTTCTCATTTCCAAAGATGCTGCAATATAGAAAGCTTACATGCTTCACATACATAAGATCCATAAGCTACTAACCTCATGGTGAACTTTGTTACCCTCCAACTCCTCCACAAATCATAGGAGCAAGAATATACCAGCATGTTACCTATCAGGCATTCCAGAACAGAAATGCCCAGAGTATTTAGAATTCTATTTCAAAAGGCCAGCACTGCCCTGAGTAATTTACTTTACATATCAAAAAACACTCACAAAATTCTCTTTACCATTTTAAGCTTTTATATAACCAAAATAATCTTCACAGGCCTTGATATGCACCTATACAAGGTTTTTTGAACACTAATTAGTTTCAGATGCCAGGACAACAATCTCCAAAACACACTAAAGCACGTGTACAGAATGTATTATAGCTCCATTTGTAGTCAATGATGTGAAAACTTAACAAAGCTCTTGAATAATTATGATTACTAATATCCCAATTAGGTTCAACAGGTACACAGACATCCTCAGTGCTAGACACTTAATGAATCTTTAAAAATAATTTATTTCTGAATTTCCTCTCTGATTGGTCTTAAAACCAACAAGTAAAATGACTGTAATTAAAAAGATAGTTTCAGATTTGTTTGGGATTTTTTTTAAGTTTGCTGCCTGGGGCGTTTGAGTCAATCTTAACAGTGTGAGACAAAAGATTGCATCCAGTAACACAAGAAAATTGAAAAAAGTTTCAAAGCTGTCAAAGATCAAAATGAGAAAATAATTATACCTAAAGTTAATTCTGTTTACTTGATTAAAAGTATTACAGCTTAAAATCTTAATCAAATCCTGGACAGAATTGTTCAATTTTTCTGTATCCCTAAAAGAAGTAGACAGAAATCAGGACTTCTTCACTGTAGGCACTGGACAAACCAAAGCAAGATTGTCTTGACTACAAAAGTTTATTATATAAATAAAGCAACCATGGGGAAAGGAAGCAATCTCATTTTGTGGAGTAGGAATGGAACCAGTTTGAAGTAAATGCAAAAGAAGTTATCATTAGGAGTGAAAAAAGCACAATGGGCTGCAAACAGGAACCAAAATAATTCCCATCACCTGCAAATCAGGATTCCCTTGGATAATGAGGACAGGTCATACTCAGATATATTTCACCTGTATATATTTACATATTAATGCACACAAGCATAGTTTACCAGAGTATCCACAGCAGCACACTGTGCAACCTTTTCCTCCCTTACATCCAACCCAGGAGAAAACATAAGTAAAAAATGCATAACCGTTCTTCCCAATTCTTCTCATCTCAAGAACTCAAGAAAAGCCCAGAACAGAAGCGTGAACAGTCACAAAGAGCAGGCCTACCACAGGAACAGAACACAAAGACAATTCTGAATTTACACCAAATATTTAATTATTCAAAGTCTGGGTTTCTTATTGTAATTCAAAGGGAGCTTAGTCTTTTTTCCAGCTTTGGAGAACCTCCAAGGACTGCTTGTAAAACTGGACAGACATAGTCTTTTGTACACTAAGGTGTTTCTCAAATGAAGCAGCCAAGCCTTTCAAGGTAAGGCAGCAGGGAGAAGATTCCCTCTATTCCAATTCTGTGTTCAGAAGTACATAGGCATGCCATCAATCAAGGAAACATGGAACATGTGGCAAAAACAGGGCAAAGGGAATATAGTCACAGTATCTCAGAGACAGGAACTTACATGCTGAGATAATAAGGAGGTGACAAGGCTTCTCATCTCTAGTTTAATTTCGTTTAATCTCCCCTTCCTTGTTTCCAGACTGCTGAGAAATAGCAGCTTTAGTATACTTTTACTTAATACTTAATAATGATGGCATATACCAAAAGCAACACAAGATTTTCCTCCCTGCTTTTTCACATTCCAGTTGTTTGAAAATTCTGCTAAACCAGTGACCTCCTACTAAAACAAAATTCCTACGCACACTCCTACCAACCTGAAGAAGGGAATAATGTACATATGCTATGACAGAACAATGCTGTCAAAAAACGGCACTTCTATCTTAAAGTAACTTTGGCCATAAAGCTCCTTGCTACGAAAATAAAATACAAGACAGAGCCAAAGGCTACAAACAACATGATATTTGAAAAATCATGATGGTGAAGGCCCAGGGAAACATTACACCCATTTTTTTAAAGGGTAGAAAGGAGGAGCCCAGGAACTACTGACCCATTACCCTCACATCTGTGCCTGGGAAAATCATGGAACAGCTCCTTCTAGAAGCCATGCTAAAACACAAGGAGGACAGGGAGGCAGAACCCTTCACCAAAGGGAAATCCTGTCTAACAAACCTGATGGCTTTCTACTATGGAGTGACTATGTCAGTGAACAAGGGAAGGGTTACAAATATTATCTTGACTCTTTAAAGCCCTTGACAGAGTCCTGCACAACATCCTTCTCTCTAAATTACAGAGAGGTGGATTTGATGGGTGGACTGTTAACTGGCTAAGAAATTGGTTGGATAGTCACATCTAGAAGGTAGTGATCAATGGCTCAAGAGTCCCAATGGACACCAGTGACAAGTGCTGTCCCTCAAAGATCGATATTGGGACAAGTGTTATTTGATATCTTCATGAATGATCCAGAAGAAGGGATTGAGTGCACTCTCAGCAAGTTTGCAGACACCAAGCTGAGCAGTTGACACACCTGAAGGATGGGATGCCATCCAGAGGAACCTGGACAAGCTCCAGAAGTGCGCACATGGGAGTCTCCTGAGGTTTAACAAGACCAAGTGCGAGGGGCTGCACCTGGGTCGGGGCAATCTCCAGTACCACTCACAGGAATGAAGAGATCCAGAGCAGCCCTGCCAAGGACAGCCTGGGGGTGCTGGTGAGCCAGAGGCTGCACATGAGCTGGCAATGTGCACCTGCAGCTCAGAAAGCCAATTATATCCTGGGAACAGGTTGCCCAGAGCAGTGGAAAATGTCCTACCCATGGAAACGAAATTTCTGGTCAGATTGGACTGGGCTCTGAACAACCTGGTCTAGTAAAGTCGGTCCTGTTCATGGCAGGGGTGGTGGATAAGACAACCTTTGAAGTTCCCTTCCAACCAAACTATTCTATGATTCTATGACATGGTAACAATAGGTAAGGAGATGGTAGAACTGTTGTTCAGTGACTCCTAGAATATAAGAACTGGAGAGTACTCAGAAATAATCCCGTTTATCACAGAAAAAATAATTTTTTTTGAAAGAATATACAGTGAACTTTTAAAGATGGCTACCACGTGAAGCTGTGGAAACAGTGTCAAAAGGGTTAAGAATGTGAACAGGTGAATTCATAAACAGGCCAATAAATGCAAAAAAAAGGCATAGGTGGCATTCTGCCTCCCATCCTTATTCATCTGGTGGCAGAAACTGAGGAAATGGAACTGAAGCAGTAAGCAGCAAGGCTTACGTCATTTCTCAAAGTAACGTCTTTGTAGGACTTTCAGAGACAGAATACTGGGTAAGATGCATAATTCTGAAGGGCTGAAGGCACTATTGCTCATGTTAAAATTTACATTGTTTTCACATTGTTAAGAGTAAAAAACAATGCTTATGCCTGCCACTGAACTGTGTAAAAAGGTAGGGGCTGATTGTCGGATGCCAGCATTACCTCACAGAAACACGATATTAACAGGTCAGCTTCTGGACTGCAATGCCTCCCCCTGTTCCCTCACAATCCCCCAAAGATTTAGCATCATCTAAAAGGAGGCAGCTTGATCCCTTACCTTCAGCAAAGAATCCTCTAAAACAGACAGAAATCAGGTAGAATCAACTGTTTACACATAGATTTTATTTCTGAATTTACAGTGCTTAAAATAAAATATATCAGTATCTAGTTATTTCTCATAAATGCAAAAATACAAAACTTCCATTTGCTTTAAAAGTGCAGAAACATAAATTAAAAATGATAACTTTAAAACATACAATGTTATTTCTCAATGTCTTTACTATCAAAACAGATTTGTAAAACAAGCACCATAATTTATTTTACAGAACTTTTCATCAAAGCAGCATCACAGGGCAAAAAAAGTAGGACATTAGTATGGAAATGTAGTAGCAAATCTTTGAATATTTTAAATGGTATGAACTGTTATAAATTCTTATAAACAGTTAAAAAAAGGGTTCTATTTTTTTGCAATAGCTTTACCATATAGATGAATATTAATTGGGCTATATTTGCTTGTCAGCACAACGAAGACATCTTCAAACATTCCTTCTGCCTTTGGCCTGAACTGGACTGGCACGGTGATGTAATGATAGGATCTAAAAAAGCAATTAATCATTGTTAATAAACAGTAAATACTACCTGACAGACAAATTCTTGTCTAGTTTGGATTTTCACCAAAGTAGTATACTGGATGTGCACTGGGTCATCAAGTTTATTTTTATAGATTTGATTATCTATTTTTCTTCTAAAGGACTTTGATCTTCAAGGTCATTTTTTCCTTCTGATTACACAAAGCAATACAATACTTTATTGCTGCTAGTTTACCTTGATAAGTTTGGCCTGCCTCTTGGCAATATTGACAGTGCATAAGCTTTATTTAGAGCAGAATTACTAGATTTCTTTCCTTCAAACATCACACAAGTACACTAAAATTTCCAACTCGTTTTTGAAATCCATGCATTTGAAGCTACTGATTTCCATTACTTCTAATTGCTTCTACATTAAGAAATACTTTGCTGAATTATTGTAAATCAGTATGTCCATCCTCAAACAGCCTTTTAGAAATTTTACACTGTTTTAACATAATTACTCTTCTATTTGGATTACACAAAAACATACCAAATAATGGGCATCTGTGTTAATTGTCAAAAGCCTTAGACTGAATTATTTTAAAATATAAGCTGTACAAGCAATAACTGAAAATTCGGAGTGGCAGTCTATTGGATTCCATGGCATCCAACAGAAATATCCAGCCCTGAAACAGGTAACAGTAACAGGCACATACTGAAATAAGGAATAACAAACAGCATCACTTCGCAGAAAAAGAAAAGACAGTTTTGTTTGCTTTTACTATACCTTCAATCTTCTTTCCTTAACAGTGTATAGTACCAAAGTCCACTGGAATGTGCTTATTTCCCCTACTTTTTCTCACTGTGTTCCTACCTTTTCATACTCCTTTTCTCTACCCTAATCCAACCTATCATAATCAGTCTGCACTTTCATCCTTCTACTCTACCCCTTACCTATATTAGAAATCATAATACCTGCCCTACACACAATTCTCATTTGCTAGTATCATCCTTAGTGCTGAAGTAACCATACCAGCTTTTTTTTTTTTTTTTTTTTTAAACAACATCCAGGTCAATCAAGTAAGAGTACACACATTTAAAATAAAGACTGACATGCTACTGTATTTTTTTTCATCAGGTAATTGTACCTTAGTGAATTACAATCAACAGTGCACCAAAGGAATACAATCAAATGAGGTTTCATGTCTCATACTCGACTGCCAAATGTTGTATAACAGATCTGGCAGTGTCTTTTTAACCACCTATGATATACAGGCTGAAGATACTTAATCAGCTCATTTTGAAAAAAATCAATTTTTTAAAGTGAAGGACATCAGTATGACTGTTTAATCTGTAACATGCATTATGTTAGAAAACATAAATTTTAGTTGGAATAGAGTGTGAAGCTGCATATAAGTAGGCTACCTGAAGTAAAAGTAAATTCACTAGAAAGCCAGAAGATATGCAGAAGTCTGTATCATCTCCAAAATAATGTATGTATGATCCCTGATACATTACATAACACTTAAAAAGGATAATATAACCATACTGAAACTTACACTATATCAAAAAAACTTAACAGTAAGTTAGGTATTGCTCTTTCAAAAAGATGGCCACATCTGGCTGTCAAATATTAATTTCCAGAATATGTACCATATGACCTCAATGGTACTGAGACAGAGCAGTTTCTTAGCAAATGACAGCTATATTCAATTCCTCTTGACCTCTCAATTCAGGTGTCCATTTGGTGAGTGCTAAACACATTATTTTTCTTCCCTAAAAGCACAGTAAGTCAGACACTATGTAGCCTGTTTTGTAGCAGTCAGTTGATTTCTCATAGTCAAGATAAGACTCATCACACTTGCTTCCTAACCCAAAGGGAAAGATGCTATTTTCATTTTCTCAGCTAACAAGACTGGAAGGTTCAGACTCCAGATAGAACAGCTCTTTGGGCTACTCCATAACATAACTGTTCTCAGAAATTAAGCAACCTGGAAGATTTTTCTCAAGTACAGTAATCAAAAACTATAGTTTCAGGACAAATAGAATTCTGCTGCAGTTAACTCTTTTTCTCTTAAAAAAAAACCCCTTTTATTCCAAACTTTCCACTATGCCTGCACTTCAGTTAGTCTCTGAATAGTGTATGGCCTTTACAGGTTGTTGCACCAGTTTCAAGTGGTATTTCTGAAAAGCCAGGAATGTCTGAAGCCTGCTTCACAGACAAACTAATCCTCTAATCTTGAAAACACAACACTGCAGTAAGTTGAAAAAGAAGAGTATGGGCAGTTAGCCCAGTTTAAGCCATAGTAACCAGATGGTTCATCAATGAACAGTGACCACTGACACTCAGAAGGGTGGCTACTGGAAACAAAAATAATTAGCAAAGAGAACAACTCAACAAACAGCTTCACCTTTTAGTAGTATCTAGAATATATACTACCCTGTAATCAGATGGCTTTTGAAGGCAATAAAATCGGGACACTTTTGCTTTCAAGCTTTCAGTAGGCACAGCAACCTGGTAATACTAGTAATACTTCAGAAATACCAGAAACAGAAATTTGCCATTTTTTTAACGCTTAATGAATATGTTTGTATCACTTAAGAGTCATATTGTTAAAAGTATTCTCCTTGCAGTAAAAAAAATTCTAGTCTGTCAACAAATAGAACTCTTTTGAGTGTAAATTGCAGACAGAATTCCACAGCAGTGCTACGTACTGGTACTTTGGACAGCATAACCAATTGAAGAACTGGCAAAACCACTACACCGAATTCTGCAGGTCAAGACTCTTGATATTAGACACAAAGTTCCAATTTCTTTATCTAGATTTAAAACTTGATTACACAGGATTACTTTTAAATTTGGCCCGCAAAATTTAGAGCATGCAATAGATCATGTTTAGTACATTACACTTTTTTGGCAAAAAACATATAGGTAGATGATACTTCCTACTCTTATACTCTTATTTACAGACTAATATTCCAAGTTCCTGCAAAGAGTCCTCTCACCCAATTAGTTTTGAACAGTACTTCCTAAGATGCCCAAGTTTAGAAGGAAACAGTTACCAGTGGCTTTGTTGATACTGTACTTGATGCTATTCTCAAATAAAAGCCATTTTAAACACTTCTAACACATTTTAAAAAAGCATCTATCCAAGTCAAGCAAATCTTCTGTGCTTTATGCTCATAAATGGGAGCTCATTATGTTGAGTTGAGAGAAATTATTTTTTTAAAATATAGGAAAAACTAGTATTTACAACCAAAGAAAAAACTGCCAAAACTAGGGGGAAAAAAAAGGTAGACTGACTTTTAAACTTGCTAAGGCTGCTTTAGATAAATGCAGTGGGAGTTCATAACCTCCTGCAGAAAATACACCAAATAAAATATATCAAAGTGATATTTTGGAATATCAAAGTGTCTTCCAGTGAAGTTATTTATTTTTCTGTCAAGGATGACTAAATCAAGTCATCCTGTCCTTTGTCTGCTGCTGAACAGCCTCAGACAGATCTAGCTAGTTGTCTTTATTTGAAGAGATCTCACCCTGGTCACTACCCCCATAAAAAACCCTTCTGTGCCATCTCATGTGAAATATTTAATAAAAAGATGACATTTAAATTGAAGCACTAACACAAGGCGAAGAGGAGTTACAACACTTGGAACTGCAAAGCGGCCTAAAGAATATCTTGAATACTTCTGGCCGACACCACTACAGCCCTGTCCTTGTGATAAATGCAGAGCAGGTTAGGAGGCAGAATATCTAACTCCATTTATGATTTGCTCACAATTTCTGCTCTCTATACCCTTAGCTTTCCTGTGTTTAAAATGGGAACCTGTTTAAACCCTGAGGATCTGTGCTGTACCACTTCTAGTGAAACAGTTGCATTTCTGCTTCCTGACAATCCCACTGTTGCAGATGAGCATGTGAGATGCTGTACTGCTTGAAGAGATGACTAATACTACTGTCACATACTTCTTGTAATGAACTCCACAGATGACTAGGTTTATTTTCAGGGATTGCTATTACTAACTTTTTTTTTTTTTTTAATGCAAGTAAAATGCTGAAATAGCTGGTATGACCAGACAATTCAAGTGGCTGCTCAAACCTTGTGTTTGCAGAGAATCTTTGATGCAGCTCTGCAGGTTTGTCAAATTAGAAGCATGATGAAGGCAATTTGCTTGGTCTGTTGGGCAGAAAGTATAAATGGAAGGAATGACTTGATTGTGCACAGCATGCCAAATGGTTACATGAAGCATTAGGCTTAGCATTAAAAGCAGCAGCACTGTTAGGAACA
>VWYP01008550.1:48220-59193 GCA_013400435.1 Pycnonotus jocosus | reverse complement strand
CCCACCCCGATCCCCAGGGGATTTACAGCTGCTGAACTGGGCAGTGTTCCCTGGCTGCAGCATCCCCTCCCCAGGGCTGCACCGAGTTTTGGGGCTGGAGCAGAGGGGTTTGGTGTGGAGGGAGAGGCTGGAGGTGTTCAACGTGCCCAGCTCCCACTCTCCTAACGAGATGCAGCCTAATTAATAACTCAAGCCCCCAAGAGAGTTCCTTTATCCCCGAGGAATGACCAAGCCTTGCAGCCCGGGTTTGGCCAGATCTTGCTCAGGTTTATTTTACTGCTGCTCAGGTTTATTTTACTGCTGCTCAGGTTTATTTTACTGCTCTGGCTGCTCAGAGCCTCAATCCCATCCCTGCTGGAGGGAGATCTTAGAGCCCACAAAATCCAACCTGAGATGTTCCTTTTTCCCCTCATCCCTGCTTTGCAGTGCTGTGAGATGTGTTGAAAAGCCAGATGAGGCAGGGGGAGGCTCAGGAGGGGTGCCTGGGGTGCTGGGGATGGCTGAGCCCTGGAATGGTTCCTACTGAGCAAACTGAGCAGGGCAGGAGGGAAATTTCCACTGCAAACCCCCATTTATCACCCACCCTAAACCTCTGCCTGTGAGCTGGGGATGGCATTGCCCTGCTCCTCTGGATCCTGGTGGAAATGAAGGTTTGGAGCAGCATCCTGGGAATGCTGCCTGCTTTCCCCACAGCTGGAAGGAAACCGAATGGATAAAGGCAGAGTTTCCCCAGGAAAATCAATGCCAACTCTGCATCCAGCTGCTGGAGCCTCCACAAAGCCACTGGGATGTGGGTTCATGCCCTTGCCACGGCCTTTTGAGAGCCTTTTAATTAGGAGGCAGCACTAATCAGGGTCGGGGAGTTTCCTTGGTGGGGTGATCCCAGCTCCTGGCACAGCTGGGGGGGCTGGGAAAGCTGGATCCAGTCCCAGTGAGCTCCTGAGCAAGCAGGCTCGTGCCTCAGTTTCCCCAGCTGGCTGTTCTCTCCTGGGGAATGCTGAGAGATGCAGGGAGAATGTCCTTAAAAAAAAAAAAAAAGAAAATACTAAACTAAGGGGGTGTTTGTGTATTCTGCAAAAAGCAGCTCTGGGAGTCAGCTGAGGACAGCCCCAGCTAATTGGGAGGGGAGAGATTTTTATTTCCCTGTCAGGGTCTGGGGAGGCTGGGCTGGCACAGGGCACAGGCATGGCCAGGGCTGGCACTGCCCTCACCCCCAGGGCCACCTTTGCTGGCCCTCAGTGTCCTGCTCTGGGCCAGATGACACGAGGGACAAGGACAAACACGGTGCCAGGGTGGCAGCAGGGTTTACCCTCCCTCAATCGTCCCCAGCCCCTCTGTGGGGACACTTTGGCTCCTGCCCAGCCCGTGGCAGTGCCACGCGTTGAGCTTGGCAGGGCAGGGAGCGCAGAGCTCCTCCCAGCCAGCTGGGGAGCGGGAAAATCCTGAATTCCTGCTTTTACACCGGGAAAGGGCATCTTGGAGAGGGGCAACACAGCCCCAAGGACCCCTCTGCTGCCTTCAGCCCCTCCTTCTCCATCCCTGGAGTTGGGATTTGCTCTGCCCCACCGAGCTGATGCTCCTCGAGGGCTGAGACCCTACCGTTACCTCCCCCATCCCCCTTTTTTTTTTAATTTTTAATTTTTTTTTAGCTGATTCATGGAATTTCTGCTCCGGCAGCACCGTGTTGCTTTAAGCTGTTTACTCGAGTTCAGGAGGCGACAGCTCTCGGGGTATTTTTAGCTCTCCGGGTAGCGGAGCGGGATTAGAATGCAGTCAGTGTTACAGACGCTGGGGCTGAATCAGTATTCCTGCACAAGCGTCTCCGTGCCAGCCTTTCCCATTGAGTGTCTGAAAAACCCGCGTTCCCATGGAGACACAGCTCCAGGGCAACCCGTTTTCCTTGCAAAAAAAATAATGATAATAAAAAAGGAAAAAAAAATTAAAAAAAAATAAAAAAGAAGAAGAAGGGAGCAGGTAGAGAGCTGGGGGTGGCCATGGGCTGGCTCCAGGTGGTGCCTGAAAATCCCGACCCCTTCCCGCTGGGATGGTGGGGCAGGAGCTGAGGTGTGGATGTGAAATGCTGGTGAAGGTGGTGGGGTGTGGGCTGTGCTGCTGGAGCCCCCCCAGTGCCCTTTGGTGGGGTTTTGGGGGGCTGGCTGTGCTTCCTGTGGGGTGGGTTTGGTGCTTTGCTGTGGAGAGAAGGGGCAATGTGAGGCCAAGGTTGGGTTTGGAATGGTGGAAACGGGAATTGTCGCCCCATCTCCGGGAGCTCAATGAGTTGAATCAGGAGATTCTCTCACCCCTGTTGGATCTCTGTCATCTCCTGCCTGGAGGTGTCTCTGAGAGGGCTTTTCCAGGGGCAGGTTTGTCTCCAGTCCCAAGGGCAGGAGCAGAAAGGCCCTCAGAGGATACGAGGCTGGAGGTGGTGGCCCAGGGTCACACCACAGCACTGTCCTGGCTTGGTTTGCTTGTGGCCAACGCAGAGACATCAACCAGAAGGCTCACGGAGAAGAGGCTGAAATGTTGGGTTCTCTGTTATTTTCTAGCTTGGCACCTCTCCCCCTTTCCCCCCTGCTCCTGCTGCATCTTCCTTGGACATTTGGAGGGAAAAAAAAGAGAAAATTCTCCATTCTTGCAGGACTTTTCTCTACCTTCTCCCACCTGCGCAGTGTGGGCAGGATTAACCCCAGCTGGTGCAGTAAAATTACTGGGTGGCAAAGCAGCTCAGCAGGACAAAACCCAGAGCTCCCAGGGTGGCACTGGGGAAGATTTGGCAAGAGGGAGGCAGCAATGAGAGGNAGGGAAAAAAAAGAGAAAATTCTCCATTCTTGCAGGACTTTTCTCTACCTTCTCCCACCTGCGCAGTGTGGGCAGGATTAACCCCAGCTGGTGCAGTGCCAGTGCTGGGTGGCAAAGCAGGACAAAACCCAGAGCTCCCAGGGAGGCAGCAATGAGAGAATTTTGGTTTTCCCAATAACCACAGCGTGATTGGCCTGGGGATTCATCCAGTGGCAGCCCTGGAGGCCCTCCTTGGTGGGGATGAGGGGTCAGATGCTGAACCCATCTCTGCTCACGCAGCTCCAGCACTGGGGTCTTGCCTTTGGGATGATTTTCCCAAATCTTGAGCCCCTGAGATCCGAGCTGGAGCCCCAGCATTCCCTCCCTGCTGGTTGTTTTCCCCCTGCTGTGGTGGGATTGTTCCACGTGGTGACCCAGCACGTGGAAACCTTGAAAACCCAACCTGGAGCCCCTTGTAGCTGCCCCAAGGGAGGATGAAGAGCAGGATGAGATCGAGGACAAAGCAGAGGGCAGCTCTTGGCCAGCCCCAGCACTGCCCCCCTGCACAGGAATGCTGCATCCCCAGGGACAGGGTGGCATGGAAATGGTGCCAGTGCTGGGCAGGGATGGATCAACTCTGCTCCAGAGCCAGACCTGCTGAGATCTCTGTCCCAGAGCCTGCTGTGAGGGCAGCTGGGATCCATGGAGAGGCTCCACCAAACCCCTGGTGCCATCAGGCCCTTGGAGGCCACGCTGTCCACAGCACAGTTCATTATTTTGATTTTTCAAAGCAGGCGTGAGCGGCCGCGGTCGAACAAATCGCTCCATTTTCAAAGCAGGGTTTGTGCTCTGCCATCCATTACCTGGGGAAAAGCTCCTGCAATCCCATCTGTGGAGGAGCTGCTCGCTGTCCCAGAGGTGTTTTCATCAGAAGAGCAATGGTTGTTTAACACCCCGTGTCCTCCCAGCCAAATCCAACCCCCGGACTTGTACCGAGCCAAACGATTTTTGCTGCAGCTCCTCTCAGCCTGATTGATGAACATTTCTGCCCAAGCCAAAATGGGAAAAGGCTTCTTTTGATCTAAAAACTGTTGTCATTGGCGTTTTTTTAAATTGAGAACCACTTCCACCGGCACTAATAACTGCTCCCCCAGCCCTGCCCTGCGCTCAGCACGCCTGAAACAGTTTCTTTCCAGCGGATTATTTTCCAGGATTGGAAAGAGCTGACACGATGGGATTTCATCTCCATTCACACAGAATTTAGGCAGACTTGTTCCTATTCAGGCCAGGCTCAGAAAATGGGCTGTTTTCCTTGTTCTCCATAATAAAAGAGGGAAAAAGTCAATTTTTTTCTGCCCAGCTCCTTGCTTTTTGTACTCTTGGGAACTGTGTCATTCCCATGGAGTCAGGGGGTGCTGCCAGAGGCACTTTGGTGCTGGGGGGTTGTGGTTCAGCTTTTGGATGGTTGATCTGGCCGAGGTTTGGCACAGGTCAGGAAAGGACCAGCCCTCCTCCCTGTGCTGCTGGACATTCCTGTGGGATGCAGGGCGAGATCCCATCCCCTGGGAATGCTGTCACCGCAGCAGGGTCACCACAGCAGTGTCACCACAGCAGGGTCACCACAGCAGGGCCACCACAGCAGGGTCACACAGCGGTGTCACCACAGCAGTGCCACCACAGCAGGGCCACCACAGCAGGGCCACCACAGCAGGGTCACCGCAGCAATGTCACCACAGCAGGGTCACCACACCAATGTCACCACAGCAGGGTCACCACAGCAGTGTCACCACAGCAGTGTCACCACAGCAGGGTCACCACAGCAGGGTCACCACAGCAGGGTCACCACAGCGGTGTCACCACAGCAGGGTCACCACAGCAGGGTCACCACAGCAGTGTCACCACAGCAGGGTCACCACAGCGGTGTCACCACAGCAGGGCCACCACAGCGGTGTCACCACAGCAATGTCACCACAGCAGGGGTGTCCCATGAGTCCCCCTCTCCCTGGGTCAGGGACCACGAGCCAAGGGCATTCTCTTAACCCTGCCAGGAGCCCTGTGGCAGCCAGGGGTTTGTTCTGTGCCTGTCTGAGGCTGCATGAAACACAGGAATTCCCTCTCATCCCTGCCCAGGCTGCTCCATTCTCAGCCTTTGGTTTTTTCCCAGCGTGAGTGAGTCTCCAGCTTTGCTTCCTGCTCCCAGAAAATGGTATTTGTGGGACAGCCTGCAAGGAAAACAACCAACCAACCAACCCAAACCAAAGTGTGGCACTCCAGATATCCACAGCCTTTATTTCAGTAACCTGTCTGAATTTTCCAGGGGAGCCTGTGGCTCTTCCTGCAGAAAGGAAGATTTCTGCAGCTTCATTCAAAGGCTGGACTCAACGTTCTTAGGGATATTTTCCAACCTGAATGATTCTGTGATTCCCAGTGCTGATGGGAAGCAGGGGTGGCCAGAGGTAGATGATAAATCTGAGGTATTTAAGCCCTGGTGGGAAACATTTTTCAGCAGAGCACAGAGTCCACCTTGAGCACAGAAGGTACAGGAGACATGGCCAGGGGAAGAGGAGCTTTTCCTATGGATCATGGAGCGCTTTGGGTTGGAGGGAACCTTAAATCCCATCCCATCCCACCCCCTGCCGTGGGCAGGGACACCTTCCACCAGCCCAGGCTGCTCCAAGCCCCATCCAGCCTGGCCTTGAACACCTCCAGGGATGGATGGCTGCTTCCAGCAGGAAGAGAAACCATCTCCTCCCAAAGTGGCAGCCAAGGGAAGCTCGGTGGTGTCCAGGCAGCTCGGCCAGGCTGCAGCAGCTCCTTGCAGGGTCAGCCCAGCACTGTCCCCTTTGAATGCATTTCCACTCTCCCTGCATCCCCCCCTGGCCCCTCTCGGGGGGACCCCAACCCCCTCCAGCCCCTGCTTTGCATTTCTAGCTGCCACTTGCAGCTCTTTTGTTGTTTTCTGCTGTTCATTTTAAAAAGGCAGCTGACACCATCTCACTGCTCATGGAAGGGAACTATTTAGGGACACAAGCAGTGGGTTTTGGAGAACTTACCATAACGGGAGAGCTGCGGTTCCTTCCAGGCGTGCACCCTCCCTGCTCGCTGCCAGCCAGCTCTGCTCAACGGGACACCGCTAATGGGGTGTGAACAGCTCCAAAAAATGCCACGGAGCCGTTCCAGAGCAGAATAATTGGGAGTCAGCTGCAGCTGGGGGCTCTTTGTGCTCCCCCAGTGCTGTCCCTCTCGGAGGAGGACGTCACATCCCCGTCACTGCTCTAAGTGTCCCTGGAGCCAGTCGGGAATGTTGACAGCCAGCCTGAGCTGAGGAGCTTGGCAGGGCTGGGGTTTGTGGGGAGAAATGGCCTTTTAAGAGGCTGAGGGGCTCTTAGAGAACTCATCGGGAGCAGGGCTTTGGAGGAGATTAAGGAGGAGCAGGGAAGGGGCAAGTTCTCCTCTCTGGCCCTGGCTGTGGCTGTGATGGGGGGGTTGTGTTGGCTCTGTGCAGCAGAATGAGAGCTCCTGTACCCCAGAAAACGACAGGAATAAATTGGGGATCGATGGTGAGGAACCCCCTTGATGCCCCCCACCCTGTGCTAAAACCCCTCAGGAGACTCCATGGATTCAAAGTTCCCAGTTGTGGAGCTGCTGCTCCGATCTTGGGCAGCCCCTACTGCCCCTTGCCGGGAATTCTTGGGCTTTTGTTTCTAAATTTAGCCCTTTTGGGGCAGGATGGGCATGGAGGAGGGTAGATGATGGATAAGGAGGAGGAGAAGCACTTCTTTCTCCCTGGGTCCATTGTCTAATCAAAGGGAGCCTGACTTTAAAGGCTCCTTGCTCAGAGCAGAGCCGACAGGGAAGAGCCATCATTAAAAACCTTCAAGGGCTTTTGTTCCTCTTTGAAATTGCTGGCAGTGACCAGGCTTGGAGCAACAGGGCCTGGTGGGAAGTGGCCCTGCCCATGGCAAGGGGGTTGGAACAAGATGGGCTTTAGATCTCTCCAAAACCATCCCAGGATTCCAGGATTCCAGGATTCCAGGATTCCAGGATTCCAAACACAGCCTTGGCCATGCTGCTCCTTCCCCTCCTCAGCAGCCCCCAGACAACACAACGGGCACCCAATTCCCAGGAAAAGGAACTTAAATGCAGGAGCTCCGTGGGCTGCTGGGGTCTCCCCAGCCCCAAATGCAGCGTGCAGTAGGAATTGACTCCTTTCCATGTCCAGCCCCTCTCCCCATTTCCCTCTGGACCTGCACAGACGTTACTGGAGCCAGGGAGGCGTTTGGGGATAAACCAGGGATGTTTTCCTCTCTCTCTCGTGTGTAGGAAAGCGGCTCCTGGTTGTCCTGAAACAGCCGTGACCAAACCAAGGCGGCGGCAGGGAGGCGATGCACGGCGGGGCTCAGCTCTCACATCTGCACCCCCTGTTTGGGCCGTGCTTTATTCGGCTCAGGACCCTTTTTATCCCCTCCGATGGGCACCTTTGGGGGCAGTGCGGGGCCGGGACGCTCTGCTGAGGGCTCTGCTGCCGGCTGCGGGGCAGAGCTGCGGGCAGGGAGGGCGCTGGGCGCTCCCCCGTGCCCAGGATGCTGCTCCCGGCAGATCGATGCTAATCCCGTTGTCTGCGCTGCAGAGCCGGAACCGCCCCGAGGGCCACGGGCAGGAGCCAGGGGTGGATCGGGATGGCTCCGAGGGCTTCAGTCCCTCCGTGCTGCCAGCTGATCCTAAAAGAGGTGCAACAAGGGATCCTCAACATCCACAGCGACGGGGAGCGGCTGTGGAGGGAAGGGCTCGCGTCTCTGCTGGTCACGGTTTGTGCCTGCCCTCAAACCCTCACCAGGAAGGAAGAAAAGAGAATTTTCTCAGTGAATCCCCTCCTCTGTGAGCCTCAACCTTCACTCCTGGCTCCTCTCCTCATATTTCAGTGCTGCTTTTCCCCTCCACGTTCTCAGCCTGCAGGACAAATCCATCTCGGGAGCTGCCCCCTCCCCACTGCCACCACAGCTCTGTCCGCTGTCCCCCCCAGCACCCCATGGCATCAGACCCTTCCCAAGACGCGGGGAGAAACATTTCCCGTGTTTCTGCCTGCAGATTCCCCCCGCGGAGGGTGCGGGTGGCTGGGTTTGCCTGGCCTGATTGAAATTCGGCTCAGCGCACCCCGGCTGGGCTCAGTCCGCTCCGAGCTGACCCCGAGCAGCTCCCGAGAGCCCCGGCCAGGCACACCGGCATGGGAGAGAGCGAGACCTGCTGGCCTGGGGGGGTTAATTAGTCTAATTGGGGAGAAAATCGCTGCGAGGGGATGGGAATCATCCACCCCCCGTGCGCCCGGGGCAGCCTCGGGGTGAGAGGGGGAGAGGAGCGCATCGCCAGCCCCTGGTCCTGCCACAGCTGCACTTCCCAGCCTGGGGAGCATCCTTGAACTCCCAAATTCAGCTCTGATAACCCAAACCAAGGCTGCTGGCGCGCTCTGCCGCTTCCAAAAGGCTGCTTTGGCTTTTCCCCCCTCGGATTCCGCTCATTTTTGTGGCTCGAAGAGCCCATTGTGCTCGGTAACTTTGACTCCCTGCATTAGACAGGCCATAAAATGCTGCGTGGTGCTGAGCCTTATTATTAGCATTTATTACTGCGGAGGGAACAGGCTCGGCGAGCGCAGCTCCATGGGTGGGGAGCTTTTTAAAGCAATCACCTACGGCCATGCAACCTGTTATGAAAGCTCTGCAGAACCAGGACGGATTTGTTATGTGGGTAATTAGAGGGAAATCAACCTCTCTTGGCAGAGAAGAGCCCCGTGTGTTTGTTCTGGAAATGAGGGGGGGTCGGCGCGGCTGGTGGAGGTGTTTCCCCCCCGTCTCAGCGTTGTTTTGCTCGTGCAGGTGGGGATGGTGGAGGTTGGCAGCCCAAGGAGCTGTGTTGGCTCCTGTGATTCCTGCCCGGAGCTGGGCTGGCTGCCCGCCTCTCCTGGGGGGCACAGGGGGCCGTGCTGGGGTAACTCCTGGTGCTGAACTCCTGATCACACCTTTCCTTATCATCCTCTGCTTTCACACCGTGCCCTGGGGAGGGGCTGGGCTCAGATCTGCCTCCTCCGCCCCTGCTGACCAAGAGAATGCTGATTTTAGCACTGAAAGCTCCGGTCTGGGCAGGATCTCACAGTGTGAGGGGCTCGAAGGGCATAAAATGGGACCCGGGGTGGGATTTGGTTCTGGGTGGGAGGCAAGAGCCAGGAGAAGCCCTGAGACAGGGGAAGAGCTGGAGATGGGCACAGGGGCAGCCTGCCCAGGGAGTGGGGGAGCCTCTCTCTGGTGACATTCCAACCCCTCCGGGTGTTCCTGTGCCCAGGTGACCCTGCCTTGGCAGTGGGGTTGGTCTGGGTGATCTCCAGAGGGCCCTTCCAAGCCTGACCAACCTTCCCACCCCTCCACAGCTCTGCAGGAGCTGGCAGAGTGACGGGCACAGGGGCAGCACGGCCTGGGGGGCACTTTGGGAAGGGATCCCGTGGCTGCTGGGATGTTCCTGAGGAGCAGGGCAGGAGCAGGATGGAGTTAGCACAGCTCTCTTTGGTTTTCCTTCCTCTCCCTGTGCCCACCTCGTCCCCTCCCCAGCACTGTCAGCTCTGCCCCTGCACCCCTGGGTGACAGTGCCACCACCTCCAACCACACCAGCCCCTGTCACCAGCCAACACCACCCCCAAAGTGACCATCTCAGGGGCTTCTGCAGATCAAAACTCTGTGCAAAGAGCTTTGGGGGAGGCTGGGATTTTGCTACACCTGGATATGTTTTCCCTCCCTCCTGCACAGTGGTGCCTGGGGAGCAGAAAGGAGGAAAGGAGCTGAGGAGCTTTGGGGCTGGGTCCAGCCCTGCAGCAGGTCCTGAAGGACCTTCCCTGCTGCTGGAGAAAGGCAGTGCAGGGAGAGGGAGAGGCAGGAGGGCAGGCTGAACACCTGGACACATCCAGACCGGCTTCTCTCCCCTCTGATTTGGTTTAAATTAAACCATCTGGTCACATGAAATGGGAAATGATCTCAGCTGCTGCTCCTCTCCCAGTGGGAACGGTGGCCAGAGGGGAGGGGGAATGTTGGGGGGCTGCACCCCTGGCCCTGCCCCGAGGGAAATGTGGCTGCCATGGAGATGGGAGTCATCTCCCCTTGGGTGTCCCGGGCAAACTGGAGCCAGTCACCTGGGAAGATCACAGCCCTGCTCCACTGGCCTTGGAGGAGGCTCCAGAGCTGCTCTCAAATCCATCTAATCAAGCTGAGCGTGGTGTGCCCTTCCCTGTCTGGTGTCCTTGGGAGTCCTTTGCTGGGCCAGATCAAGTGATCAGAGCTGTCACCGTGATGCCACAGCCCAGGGAAGGGAGGGGAGGCAGTTCCACCAGGAGAGAGGGGCTGGAGCAGCCACGGGGAATGAGAGCCCGAGGCTGGAGCAGGGCCCAGATCAGCCCAGGGTGGGATTTTGCCTCAGTTCTGCCTGTTCCCTTTGTTGTTTGGCTTCCTGGCTCTCCAGGGATGGCTTCAGCCTGCCCTGGGCACCCATGGCTGTGGGAGGGGACCCTCTCCTCTCTGGGCAGCTCAGAGGCTCACCCAGACCCAGCCAGCGTGGGCTGCCAACCCTGGCTGAGCTTCACTGAGTGCCCTCTGCCCCTGCCGTGCTGGATGGTCACCTGTGCCAGGGTCACAGAATCCTGGAATGGTTTGGGTTGGAGAGGACCTCAAAGCTCATCCTGTTCCACCCCTGCCATGGCAGGGACACCTTCACTGTCCCAGGGTGCTCCGAACCCCAGTGTCCATCCTGGCCTTGGGCACTTCCAGGGATCCAGGGGCAGCCACAGCCGCTCTGGGCACCCTGTGCCAGGGCCTGCCCATCCTCACAAGGCAGAATTCCTTCCCAATATCCCATTTATCCCTGCCCTCTGGCAGTTTGAACCCATTCCCCTTGTCCTGTCACTCCAGTTCCTGATGAGGGGTCCCTCTCCAGCTTCCTTTACCCCCTTCAGACCCTGGAAGGGGCTGTGAGGTCTCCACACAACCTTCCCCTCTCCAGGCTGAACATTCCCAGCTCCCTCAGTCTGTCACACTCAGAAAAACACCCAGCTGTCCCCTCCCCACCAGGGCAGCACCCGATGCTGTGCCAGCCCCCCAAACCCAGCATCCCAAACCCAGCCCCCAACTCAACCCCCCAAACCCAGCCCCCAAACCCGAACA
>VWYP01008550.1:34943-48111 GCA_013400435.1 Pycnonotus jocosus | reverse complement strand
GTGCCAGGGCCGTGCCAGCAGCTTGGGCACTGCTCACTGTCCCCTGTGCCACTAGCACCCTCAGTGCGAGCAGCAGCACTGGGAGGGCACTGGTTTGCCAGGGGAAGGGCTGGGAGGGCACTGGTTTGCCAGGGGAAGGGCTGGAAGACCATCAGGTGTGTAGGGGAAGAAGTGGGTGACAAGAAAAAGCAACAGGAGGTGGTGGAGGGGGCATTCGGGGCTCCAAAGTGCCTCGGGGTGCTGGTAAAATTTCCCAGGTGTTATAAATGAATCAGCCAATCTAATCATTAAGAGGAATTTATTCCATAATCAAAATAAAATTGCAAAAGCCATAAGGCAAAACAGTGCCAAGCCGGGCAATGGACACTGGGTGAAGCACTTGTGAAATCTCTCTATTCCCAAAACCCGGTGGTTCACCAATGCTGCCTCTTTGGGGTTTCTTCTTATACTTTCTGGGCTCTGCAGGGTGCAGGAGGTGATGTTATCTTTCAGCATATTCATGTAGTTTTTCTCTCTTGTTGCTGATCTGGTGTCCCAGAGTTGGGCAGACAATTCATTTTGTTACTGGAATTCTGTTGGGGAATAAACGTCTTGGTGGCAAATATTATCTTATGCATATAGAATGCACACAGTTTTTGCATATAGAATGCATTTTGCTGTGATTTTTGCCAGATGAGAAGGTCCTTTGGAATAAACATCTTTGGAGACAGCTTTATCTTTGGTATCTCTCTCTTTCTTCTTTTATTACCTGCTGCAAGTTGCTTTTTCGTTGTTACTGGCTTTTGGTTACAAGAATGCTGTATTTTTTAATTTTTCTGCACGAATTATATTGCAATATGTACATAACACCAGGGAAGGGATGGCTGCTGGTCCTCAAGGGAGGGCATGCCCATCCCAGTGTGTGCCATGTCCCCAGCTCTGCCATGCCCTTGGAGAGCACATCTGTCCAGCTGTGCAATGCTCACCGTGGCTCTGAGCAGGGTGGTCCCATGGACGTGCAAAGGAGCCCACTCTGTCTGGGATAAAAGTGGGCAGAATCACAGAATATCCTGAGTGGGAGGGACCCCCAAGGATCACAGAGTCCAACCCCTGCCCTGCACAGGACAACACAAAATCTCACCCTGTCCCTGTGAGCATTGTCCAAACTCTCCTAGAGCTCTGGCAGCCTCAGGGCTGTGCCCATTCCCTGGGGAGCCTGGGCAGTGCCAGCACCCTCTGGGGCAAGAACCTTTCCCTGATCTCCAGCCTGACCCTCCCCTGACACAGCTCCAGCCCTCCCCTGTGTCCTGTCCCTGTCACAGGGAGCAGAGATCAGAGCTGTCCCTCTGCTGCCCCTCGGGAGGATGCTGAAGACACCAATGAGGTCTCCCCTCATCTTCTCCAGGCTGAACAGACCAAATCCCCTCAGCCCCTCCTCATTTGGCCCCTCCAGACCCTTCCCCATCCTCGTGGTCTCCATTGGATGCCCTCCAATGGCTTCACATCTTTTTTCAGTTGTGCCACCCAAAAGTGCCCCAGGACTGGAGGTGAGGCTGCCCCAGGGCAGAGCAGAGCAGGACCTGCCCTGGCCTGGCCAGTGACACTGTAAATACTGACCAGGGCCACTTGCCTGTTCCCTCCCTCTCTGTCACCCGTCCCTCAGACCCCTCAGACCCCTCACACCCCTCACACCCACACTGCTCTGGGCAGGGCAGCAGCTGTGACTTGGCTCTGCTCCAGCCACATGCCCAGCTCTGGCTCACAGCAGCTCTGGGTGTCCTGGACCCTCCCCAAGAGCATCTGGAAGCAATCCAGCTTCCACCTCCCACCTTCCCTGAGCTCTTGGCAGCCGGGCTGGCTGCTCTGAGGGTTCAGTGGGGCTGTCCCAGTGACCAACCCGGCCATGGGAGGAAGGGCTGAGATCCAGAGGCCAGGTTGGGGCACTTGACATTCACCTGAGAAAATGTTTTCTGAAGCTGTAGGGTCTCCTCTCCATGTCCTGGGTGTCTGCTGGGGTCAGGCTCTCCCTCTGAGGGATATTTTGGGGTCTCTCACCCCATCTGTACCTCCATTTGTCAGCCTGAAGCTCATGGATGCTGCCAAGCTCCAGACAGACCAGGATCCTGGATCCATCCCAGATTGATTTGGGCTGAAATACAGATCCAGGAGTTGATGGAGGATCTCCAGGATTGAATGTCCAACAGGCCTTTCAAAGGAGCCCAGCTGAGAACCTTTACAGTGAGCCACAGTTTCCCATCCTCTGTTCCTCTGTCCCATCTCCCAGCCAGGATTTGGGGAGATTTTTCCCAACAACAGCCAAATCCTGACAGCAGCTCCAGCCTGAGGTGTGAGAAACCACCTCAGTGCCAAATGCTGGGCACCCAGACAGAGCCCAGGGAGGAACCAAACTCACCCACTTTGGTTTGCTGGGAACGCTCTGATGTGTCAGTGGTGGTTACCATGACCAGAGCCTGATTGTTGGCAGCCTCTGCTTCCGGGGTCATTTTGCACCAAAAAGAGCAGCCAGTGTCTCTTAAAGCATTTTGGAGAGATTTGGAGAAAAAGAGAAGCTCTGAGTATCTTCAGGCCCTGGGATTTGCTCCTGTATCCCATGGGGCAGTTTGGAGGAGCTTTAATGGAAACCCAGGCTGGATCCTGGTGCATAAATCTCACCAGTGAAACCTTGGGGCTGCTCATCCAGCAGGGTTAAAATCCTGCCACGGGCAGAGGGGTTGGAGAGCTCCCTGGGAGGCAGGGCCTTGTCAGGGATCCCCATTTTCTGGGTTTCCTTCAGTGGGATCCCCATTTTCAGGTTTATGATGTGCTCTTGTCCTCGTTTTCTGCCAGATCCTATTGAGTCAACACTTCCCAAGGCTTGGAGATGCCCGAGCAGTCAGGGAAGTGCCAAAAAAAGGCTGAGGGTGAGTTGCAGGTAAGGAAATTTGGGGGAAGGCAGAGATGGAAAGCCATGGTGAAGAAGCCAGGAGCAAAGCAGCATTCCCCCTTTCCTGCTGGAATGCAGGATGCAATCCTGCTTCTTCCATCTCAGCCCACCCGAAGGAGCCAGCCAAAATCCCCACGGACACCTGAGAAATGGCCAAAGCAAGCGGGTCAGCACGAGGGGGAGGCTGCTGTGGCAGGATGAAACTCAGGGCTGGGAATCGATCACCCGTGAGGAGCAGGGCTGGGCAGGGTGAGGGGCAGAGCGGGAAGGGCGAATCAAACCCGCGGGGAGGATGAACAGGGCAGCGGCTGGAGATGAATGAAAGCTTCTCAAGGACACCAGCGGGGGCAGGAGAGCGGGTGGAGATGAAAGGGTTAAAGCACTGCACTGGTCTCTCCTCAGCACCAGCCT
The DNA here is from genome assembly GCA_013400435.1 of Pycnonotus jocosus. Lineage (NCBI taxonomy): Eukaryota > Metazoa > Chordata > Aves > Passeriformes > Pycnonotidae > Pycnonotus > Pycnonotus jocosus. Next base: position 44,777 of record VWYP01008550.1, on the reverse strand, counting down.
GGGGTTTTGCACGGGGTTGTGTTTCTCCCCCGGTGGTGTTTCAGTGCTCCAACCCGTGTGTGCACACACACGCTGCCCTTCCCCCGAGGGCTGCCTTGGAAAATAACCTCCTCCATCTGCGGGGCCTTATTAGCTGCAGGAACGGGTGATTTTCCACAGGTGTCAGATGAGAAAATTGAGATGTAAAGCAGAGAAACAGCTTGGCCCAAGGTGGAAAATAAATTGGGTTTGGGGCTATGGCTGGACCCGCTGTTTTCTCACGGCAGGCTGGGATGTGCCTTTGCCTTTGAGCAGGGCTGGTCCCAAGCATCAGGACCAGGACTAGATCTCATCCTGCCCATGTAAATTTAATCTAATTAAGATTACAGAGGTTCTGAAAGCCCTGATTGGTGCCTGGGCGAGGCTGCAGAGGGGAATATTCCACCCTGGGTGCTCTTGACTGGGGATTAGCAGCACCCTGAAGCTGGAGAGGGGCTGGACCCTGCTGTGCTGTGTCCTGGGCCAGCCCTGTTGCTATTCTTGCTCAGCCCTGTCTGCTCTTTTTTGGGCTGTGTTTTGTCCTCAGCCAGTCAGGCACCCCATCTCCCAGACAGGAGAGATGAAAATGAGCTCTCGTCCTCTCTGGAGGAGAAGATCAGGGAGAGACACGGAGAAAAAGTGAGGGAAATTAAGCAGAAATAGCTTCAGGGGTCATTTAAAAATATCCCCACGACTGCCTTAAATATATATTTAGAAAGAATTCATAGTCCATGGCTGAAGGAGTTCCAGGCAGCAAATGTACAGAGTGGTTTTTGATAAAGACCCACAGGATTTATCACAGCTTAGAGGGGAGGAAGGAGGAATGGAGACGGGATGGAGATGAGGGAGCTGCTGGGGCAGGGGGAGGCTGCAGGGTTGCTGCTGTGAGCTGCCCCCACACTGTATAAAGCCACACGTGGAGCCCTTTGGGTCTCTAAAGCAAGATCCTTTTCCATCAGGGTGTCCCAGCAGGTGTCCTGCTGATGGGGTGGCACTGGCATCCAACCCGTGGGTCTCACCAGGCTGCCTGTGGCAGGTTTGTGGTGCCACCACCCCGTCCTTCATGATTCTCCTTTGGGGGTGACCCTTCCTGGTGCCTCTGTCTGGACAAGGCCAGCCTGGTTTGGGTCCTTGTCCCCGTGGAGGCCAGGAGCAGATGAGGAGGTGCTGGACTGAGCCCAGCCCTTCTGGAAGCGAGCTGAGGGACCAGCTAGAGGGATGGAAAAGCATGGAATGAAATCCATAATGCAACATCCATGAGGAGACACGAGTGGCAGGTGTGGTGCCATGGGATGAAGGGCATGGAGCCACCATGGGGATGAAGCTTGGTGGGTGTGAATCACCAGGGTGGCCCAGAGTGACCCTGTGCTCTTTGCATCAGTTGGGACTGAGATCCCAAAGCATTTCCCAGCTCCCAATCCTCTGGAAATGAGAAGATTCCCTCATTCCTCACAGCATCCTGGGCTGAAACCCCCTGTGAAGAGCAGCCCTCAGGTCTGCCCAGGAGCTGTGCCACCAGCCAGCACCATGAATTATTCACGGCTCCTCCATAGGGTGGAGGATCCCCTTACACCTGGAGAAGGGTCTCCTTGAGCAGCACAGCCTTGCCCAGGGCTGTTGGCTTGGAAACACAAGATCTTGAGGGAATTGAATTCACACGTTCCTTGCCCAGGTCCAGCACTGCTCCAACAGCAAAGTCAGGTGAGGTTTTGACTTTGGGGCCCTGACTGAAGGTTGGTGGGTGTCTCCTTACAGACCTGTGGCCTTATTGATTGTCTCCTGCCCGAGTTCCCTCCCCATCCAGGCTGGAACTGTTCCCCTCCAGATGACAAATGGAGCTGCCAGCCTCTGATTTATTTTAATTGCCATTTTTCCCTTCCCCTGGTGACATAAAGACGTGATGAATCCATGCTGGAGCACCCGAGATGGGATGTGCTGGGGACTTGTTGGGGGCATCACCCACCCTTATGTATGGAAAAATTGCTGCCTGAACCCCCCCAATGTGGGGAAACTGAAGCACTGGAGCTGGTTAGGAGGAGGTGGAAAATTGTCTGCAGGTGAACAGGATGAGAAATCAGTTTTGGGCTGCCTGTGCATCGCAGGGGATGGGAAGGGCAGATAACAAGGAAAAATCCTGGGGTTTTGTGGTAAACACGTCCTCAGAGCTGCGAGATCCCAGGCACCTTCTCTGGGCTCTCACCTGTGCCCTGGGGTGGAGTATGTCAGCACAGCACCTTTTGCACTTGGGAAGGTGTTGGAGAGGAAGGAAGATGTCAGGAAGATTTGGCGTGTTCTCCTCCAGGGCTGCAGGCAAGGCCCTGGAGGGACAAGGGACAGGGACAGGGGAGGACGTGCTGCTCGGCATGGCACGCTCCACTCCCCCCGCGGCTGGAGCCTGTCACAGGGAAGAGCTGCCAGACGCGACACACACCATCCTGAGGACAAAGGGAGATGGGGATGATCCTGAGAGGTGCGGAAGAGAGGTGTGAGGTGCCTGGAGCTGGCTGGCACACGGAGCTCTCTCCTGGGGCCATCCCCTGTGTCTCTCTGTGTGAGTGCCGGGCGCTCCTGCCCAGCGCCTCCCTTCCCGGCTGCCTGTGCAAATGGTTGGAAAATGTCTTTAGCCGCAGGCTGTGTCCTTGTTCCTGCCCGCTGGGACACAGGGACGGGCGCAGGTCTCGGTGCTGGTCTCACTGTCTGGCTCCTCAGAGCATCCTTAGCAGGTGCCACTTGTCCTGCAAACACGTCACACGCAGCGGTGACGTTCTAGCTCCGAGCAGGCCTGGGGGTGGTCTCCCCCACTTTCCCTCCCTCTCCCTCTCCAAGGAGAATCCTTTGCCAAAGGCAGCCAAGAGCCCTGGCTGGGATGACGCCTCGTGTTTGGGTGGTTTTGGGCCCTTGTGGTTCTGTACTGTGCCCCCTCCAGAGCTGCCACCTGTTTGCTGTCTGCCCAGCCAGCCCCAGCCCGTCCGTCATTCCCGGCCGTGTCACAGTGCGGTGTCACCGTGCGGTGACACAGGAATGGCTCCAGCGTTTAAAGGCGCCTGCCTGCCGGGATCGCTGCGGGAGCACAGACACGCCGGGTCCTGCCGGGCCCTGCCGCTCCTCCCGAGCACGGGGAGGACCCGAGGCACGGCGTGGCCATGGACCAGAGCCCTGCCTCTCGGTGGAGGGCTCTGGGAGCGAGCAGGATGGAAATTTGGGCTCCTCCGAGCACAGGTAACGCTTGGAAGGCAAAGGCGGCAGCTTGCAGGGGGCAGATGGGCCGGAGACAGAGCGGAGCCAAAGCTCCTGAAGGCCGGGGATGTGAGCAGCGTCCCGGGGCTCCGCTTGGCTTCCTCGGGCTGCAGGAGGAGCCGCAGGGCCCGGCCACCAGGGAGCGGGGCTGGACACCCCAAATCCGGCGGCTCCATCCTGTACAGACATCACCGCCCTGAGTGGGGCCAGCCTCAGCAAATCCCTGGGAGGGAAACGGGACCAAGAGCACGGCGGGTCCCTGGGTGCCCAAAACTCTGGAATTCTGTGCTCATGTCCGTGCCCCAGGTCTCCTCAGGACACAGGGCTTTAGAGAAGGATGTGGCCCTGCAATGCAATCCCTGATCCTGCCTTAATTCTCCCTGTACTTTGGGGGTTTATTCTTCCCTCTCCATTAATCTCAGAATATTAGGTGGAAAGCGAACAATTACCGTGCTAATGGCTCCATAAATTCCTTCATTACTTATTAAACTCGAGCCCTCCCCACGCAGCGGAGGGAAAGAGACGAAATGGAGAAGAAAAGGGAGCGGCGGGGGGTGAGGAGCCAGGGCAGAGGGGCTCGGGCTGGGCTGCGGCGGCGGGGCCGGATCACACCCGGTAATTCACGGGCTGTCGTTGCCCTCTGCCGGCCGCGGGGCGGGCAGGGGCTGCCTATCCTGCTCTTCCCTTCCCTGCTCTTCCCTGTCCAGCTCTTCCCTGTCCAGCTCCTCCCTGCCCTGCTCCTCCCAGCCCTGCTCCTCCTTGCCCTGCGGGCACAGCCCCGGCACTCCCGGGGCACAAGGCTGCCGAGCCGCGGGCTGTCCGGAGCTGCTGGTGCTGAGGATGCTCCGCAGAAGTCGCTGCTTGGAGCCCCCAAGCTGTCCCCAAAGCCCTCGGGGACGATGCCGAGCAGAGCTCATGGCAACACGAGCTTGGCTTTAGCAGCGGTTTAACCCGGGAAGGATGAGGAATGCTGAAGCCGTCTCCATCCCACACCGGGCACGGCTTTCCAGGCTGCGAGGAGAAATCTGCTCCCTCCCGTCTTTCCTCGAGGTGCCGCCCCGCTGCTCGCTGCCAAACCTCCCCGGCATCCCGCAGCGTGGATGTTCTCCAGTTCCTTTGCTGCTGGCCAAGGCGAGGTCCGGGCCACTGCGGGGATCGCAGCCACCATTCCCGGGGAAGCTTCGCCCCGGCTCCCGCTCGGAGCGTGGCAGCTCCGCTCCCGGGAGGGCTCTTGTGGCCTCGCCTAAGTGGAGCTAATGGATTTCCATGTCTGCAACAGCCAGCTGGGATACGAGCACATCTCGGCAGCTCGTCTGAATGCAGAACTGCAAACAGGCAAATGCCTCCCCAGCAGAGGTGCTCGCAAGCCTGCCTGGAGCAGTGGGATTGCAGTGGGAGCTCTGGGATCCATCCAAGGAGCCCAGTGCATCCCCTCCTCCATCAGACCCACCTGCTCCTCTGCGATCTGCTCCAGCTGCGTTTGGGAAGGAAAACACACAGTTTAATCCCAAGATAATGTTTTGGGGTTTTTTTGCAGGAAACGGCCAATTTCTGTGGTTCTGCAACACCCAAGTGTCCTGTGGGATGAGCCCAGCTCTGCAGAGGGACCTGGATGCCCAAGTCCCAGGGACAGCAGCTGTAATTAGATGTTTAGATCTAGGCCAGGGGCTCAAGGGCCATCTGGCACCTGAATTATTCATACACTAGGGTCTAAGCACAGGCAGAGCAGAGCACAGCGCTTCTTCTCCAGCCTGGGCCCAGGGGAAGATTCCTGCTTGTGCCAGATCGTTTTTCATGGCCTGACAAACGTGATCCTCTCCAGACCTCCTTCCCGGTGCTGTGCTGCCTTTTCCCAGTGCCAAACCTGCTCCAAAACACACCAGTACTGCCGAACAGAGATCCATAGAGATCCACAGAGATCCATAGAGATCCACAGAGATCCATAGAGATCCACAGAGATCCACATCCCCAGCAGCTGATGCAGAGGTGGAAAAATTCAGAAGGAGAAGTCTCCCCTTGGAAGGAGCAGTTCAGGAGTGAAATCAGATGAAATGTCTATCAGGAGGGCCCGTTCCTGTGGTGATGTGGCCCAGTGCTCCCCCCCAAGGTGTCTTTTACCCTGTGACTCATCTGCTGAGGAATTTTAATCCCTGTCTTTCTCTCCCAACCCCAGGCACCACTGGGAAGAGGAGAGGACCTTGGAGACAGAAGTCTCTATCACTTGTTGTTAAGGTGATGCATTTCCTCTCCAGCCATAGAGCTGTGCCAGGTTTTACGAGATGTAACTAAAAAATTTCGGATGAAGCTGAAATATGGCACATTGTGGTTTTCTGTGCACTTTTCTCTCACCTCATTGAGTGATTCCTCAGCTCCTCTGAGCAGCCTGGGCTAGGCTGGAGATGAGCTTTAAGGTCCCTCCAACCCAAACCAGTCTGGGGTTCCATCCTATAGACACTATTGGAGATGCAGGAGAAGACCTGAGGGGGAGGGATCTCTGCATGGGGCATCTGATCCAGACTGCAGTGATGTTTTCTTATTGTACACTGGATATCCTGCTCCCTAAAACATGCTGGCTGCTGGGTCTCATTCCTCAGCCAACTCCAACCCGGCCTCCAAAAACCTTTTCTAGCAACTCTGGAAATGAGGCATTGCTGTAAAATGCTACCATCTTGACAGAATAACAACTTTTCCAGGGGGAAATCATAATGCCTGAGCTTTGTCCTTCAGGTGTGTCTCTGTGGGAAGCAGCTGGATCCAGCAGGGAGCAGCGGCTGGGACGAGCCCCTGTGACAGATCCACGGCTCCTCCTGCTCACATCTTTGTGTCACTTCATGTGATCACATCCACCCAGCTGGGTCTGCCTTCCACAGCTTCCCCATGATGAGCTGCACACTGAGCTCCAGAGTCACCACAGGCTGGGCTCTGAAATGCCTGCTGGGTTCAGGTTGTTCCACAGAGGAATCTCAGTTTCAGAAGCTCAGTGTGTGTTCAAACACAATTCCTGTCACTCCAAGGTCTGTACTTAGATATTGTGGTAGCTCCAACATCAGAAGGATGTGGAACTGCTAGAGTGAGTCCAGAGGAGGCCATGAAGTTGTTGAGGGAACTGGAGCACCTCCACAACAGAGCCAGGCTGGGAGAGCTGGGAATGCCCAGCCTGGAGAAGAGAAGGCTCTGGGGAGAACTCAGAGCCCCTTCCAGGGACTGAAGGGACTCCAGGAGAGCTGGAGAGGGACTGGGGACAAGGGATGGAGGGACAGGACAAGGGGAATGGATTCAAACTGCCAGAGGGCAGGGATGGATGGGATATTGGGAAAGAATTGTTCCCTGTGAGGGTGGGCAGGCCCTGGCACAAGGTGCCCAGAGCAGCTGTGGCTGCTCCTGGATCCCTGGAAGGGTCCAAGGCCAGGGTGGATGGGGCTTGGAGCCACCTGGGACAGTGGAAGGGGTCCCTGCCCATGGCAGGGGTAGCACTGGATGGGCTTTGAGCTCCTTTCCAAACCAGTTTGGGATCTTGTGATTCAACATCCACTTGCAGCCAGTCACTAGGGGGGTTCCTCAGGCCTCAAGATTAAACAGGCTGGTCCTGTTTAATCTCTTTATCCATGATCTGGATACAAGGATCAAGGGCACCCTTTTCAGTTCCCAGTTAACACCAAGTTGAGTGGGTCTGTGGATCTCNAGGAATTTCCCCATGGAAAGGGTGCTCAGGGATTGGAAGAGGCTGCCCAGAGAGGTTTGGAGTGCCCATCCCTGGAGGTGTCCAAGGAGCTCCTGGACGTGGCACTCAGTGCTCTGGGCTGGGGACAAGGGTGGAGATCAGGCACAAGTTGGACTCGATGGTCTTGGAAGGCTTTTCCAGCCTTGAATGATTTCACAGTCAGCCCTTTACCCACCACTGAAACCCTCCCAGGACTCCAGGAGCCTCTGTCCCCGAGCCAGAAGGCGACAGGGCAGTGCCAGACACAGCCTAATGGGCACCGCTAAAACAATCAGATCCATCGTCCCTGTGCTGGATTAACTCCTGGGAGGATCAGATTTCCACGGGGTAACACTGAGACCTGAGGGCACTGCACCCGGGGAGGGAACACTCTGCCCTCCTGCTCTCCTGATTTCCAACCACTCGGGCTGGGATTGTCAAACACAGCCCGGAGGAGATGGAATGTTACAGGTTTCCACGGAGTCCTTTCACTCCAGGGAATTCCTCCTCAAAACTGCTGGGTTTCGATGTGTTTAGGTGGCAGACAAGAAGAACAATGGATAATTCTCCAGTTAGCCCTGGGGAGTGAAAATAGCAATTAGGAGGGTGAAATCGGGGGTTGAGGGGGGATCAAACTGGGGTTTGGTGGGGTGAAATTCGGGTTTAGAAGGTGAAACTAAGATTTTGGAGGGTGAAGTTGAGGTGAAACTGGGGGCTTGTGGAATGATATTAAAGTTTGTGGAATGATATTAAAGTTTGGAGGGTGAGATTGGGGTTTGAGAGGATAAAGCTGGGGTTTGGTGGGGTGAATTTGGAATTGGGAAGTGAAATTGCAGTTGTGGGGGTGAAATTAGATCTTGGGGGGAAATGGGTTTGATGGGATCAAATTGGGGTTTGTGGGGTGAAATTAGGGTTTGTAGGGTGAAATTGGGGTTTGTTGGCATAAAATTATTGCTTAAAGGGATGAAAATAGGGATTTAGGATATAAATTCAGGACCTGGTACGGTGAAATTCATACTTGGGGGAAGAAATTGGGATTTGGGATGTTGGAATTAGGGTTTGGGAGAATGAAATGAGTGTTTGGTGGGTGAAATTAGGTTATGGTGGGACAAAATTAGAATTTAAGGGGTGAAATGAGTGGTTGGAGTATGAAATTGGGGTTTGAAGGATGGAATAGGAAGGGGTGATATTAGGCCTTGGGGGTGAAATTGGAGCTTAGGGAAGGAAATTAACACTTGCAGCATGAATTTCAGGTTTGGGTGGAGAAATGAGGGTTTGGAGGGACTGAAATGAGGGTTTGGAGTGCAAAACTGGAGACTGGGGTAATCCAGCTGGGGTTTGGTCGTGAAATTGGAGGAGTGAGGGTGAAATTGGAGTTTGGGTGCTGAAATTACAGTTTCATTGGGGGAAATTAGGGTTTAAGGGGGTGATTTATGGCACCGTAGGATGCAGGGGCAGCAGTTCCACCAGGGCTGTGGGACCCAGCCCTGCCCCAGCTTTCTCCCCCTTTGAACCTTTCCTTCTTCCATCTGCACTTCCCACAGGGAGAGCAGAGCAGGAGAAAGAGGAGGAAGCGCCCAGGGCCCCCAGGCGGCATCGGGATCGTCAGAAAATACAAGAATTAGAGAGAGCCTCACAAAATACAGGGATTAGAGGCGTTCCTGCTCCACGGGAGCGGGGATTCCCTGACACTGAGGCCGCCAAGGCTCCGTCACCTCAGACCGAACCCAAACCTCTTCCCCATCTCTGAGAACCTCCAAGCTCCACCTGCCCAAGGAAACATGGGACAGCTGGTGAAAGCAGGAATGTAACAGGATAACCGCTGTGATGTGAAGCTTTAAATGAGAAATATTTCCGGTTTTTTGGCCCCGAGCAAGGAGTGACCGTACTCCGAGACAGTCCCCGCAGCTTCGCAGGGTTCCAAACCCGGCAGAGGAGCGCGGGCCCGGCCCTGGGGAGTCCCAGAGAGCTGCGGCGCTCCCGCAGCCGCCGGGAGCGTTTCTCTGCATTCCCTGGTGCAGACACCACCAAGGAAACAGGCAGAGAGTGAGATAGGCACTGAATGCAGCCGAGCTTCCTTCTCTCCCCCCGCGGTGGCTTCAGCCCAGCCCGGAGGGTGCACTGGCGGGCTGAGGGGAGGCACAGGCAGCACCAGCACAGTTCCGCACCGCACCACAGCCCGACGCACTCTGAGCCCTCAGGGGCCGCCGCAACGCGAGCTCTGCCGGGGGCCGCCCCACTCCCGGCAGCGACCAATCAGAGCCAGAACAAACCTGATTGATTTCTGTCACAGCCAATCAGCACTCTGCCTGCCTGCACCGAATCAGACGCCTGGGGACATTTTCTAGCCCAATCGCGAACCAGCAGTGGAGTTGGGGGGGGCAGTGCGCACTCTTTCTGAGTGGCGTAGAGATCAGCCAATCAGAGCAGTGTGATGAGTGGACTAATGACCAATGAGGAAAGGGGGAGGGGAAAGAGCAACTCGCGAGAATTTGAGGAGGACGACGGGAACCCACATCCAAGCGAGAGAGCCAATGGCAAAGAGTGGGGCGGGGACGGAGAACGATTATTGTAACTGGCAGGTAAGAGAACCAATCAGAAGGCTGAGGTAAGTTCGGCCCAGTGTCCAATAGGCAGCTAAAATGCTCTCATGGTTGAACTACCGCGATTGACAAGTGGGACCGTCCAATCAGATCGCCGCGCCCTTTCTAACTGCCCAATGAGCGAGCGGGACAGGGAGGCGCGCGACAGCGGCAATTCNCCCCAGGGCGGCAGCCAATGGGCGAGGGCACCGCCCCGGGCAGCCAATGGGCGCGGGGGGGACGGCGCGCGCTGCCGGCGCGGCTCCCAAGATGGCGGCGGGTGCGTGAGCGGGGCGG
>VWYP01008550.1:22037-34219 GCA_013400435.1 Pycnonotus jocosus | reverse complement strand
GCCGCTGCCGAGGGAGCTGGAGAGGGAGCGGGACTACGGCGGCTTCTACGAGGCGCGGGTGCGGCCGGCTTATGGGCTGGAGCGCGTGGCCGGAGTGGCGGCGGCCGGGGGATTCCGCGGAGGAGGAGGAGGAGGCGCCGGAGCGGCCGGTGAGGAGGAGATCAGCCCCGAGGATGACCAGAGAGCCAACCGCACGCTGTTCCTGGGCAACCTGGACATCACCGTGAGCGAGTCGGACTTGCGGCGAGCGTTTGACCGTTTTGGGGTCATCACTGAGGTGGACATCAAGAGGCCGGGGCGTGGGCAGACCAGCACCTATGGGTTTCTTAAGTTTGAGAATCTGGACATGGCGCACCGGGCCAAGTTGGCCATGTCAGGGAAGGTGCTGCTGCGCAACCCCATCAAGATCGGGTACGGGAAAGCCACCCCGACCACCCGGCTCTGGGTGGGCGGCCTGGGGCCGTGGGTGCCCTTGGCTGCCCTGGCCAGGGAGTTTGATCGGTTTGGCACCATCCGCACCATCGATTACCGCAAAGGGGATTCCTGGGCCTATATCCAGTACGAGAGCCTGGACGCGGCGCAGGCAGCCTGCACCCACATGCGGGGCTTCCCCCTGGGGGGGCCGGATCGCCGGCTCCGCGTGGACTTTGCCGACACGGAGCATCGGTACCAGCAGCCCTACCTGCAACCCCTGCCCTTGCCGCCCCCGGCTCATTATGAGCTTGTGGCAGAGGCGGCTGCTTTTGGGGCTCACCGGGGAGCCCCCCCTGACCCTCTGCGGGGGGCCCGGGACAGGACGCCACCGTTGCTCTATAGAGACCGTGACAGAGACCTTTATCCCGAGACAGAGTGGGTGCCCCCGCCACCCCCTGTGCGGGACCGGAGTAACCGGGCAGCTGCCTACGACCCCCTGGAAAGCCTGGAGCGCCGCCGGGATGGGTGGTCCTTGGAGCGGGACCGCGGGGAGAGGGAGCTGGGCAGTAGCAGTAGGGATCAGCCTAGGAAACGGAGACTGGCAGAGGATGGAGGCCGGCACTTGGACCGTTCCCCTGACAGCGAGCGCTCCTCTTCTTCCCGAAAGCGCCATTGCTTGGCCACCACCTCTCCCCCGGACCGCAGCCCCGAGCTCCTCGGAGGCCGGGAGCGTTACAGTAACGATCCTGAGCGCTCGTCCCGCTTGCTCCTCTTGGAGCGACCTTCCCCCATCCGGGAGTCCCGCCGGGGCAGCCTGGAGCGGGGGCAGAACGAAAAGCGAGACCGCAAGAACTCCGCGGAGCGGGAGCGCAAGCACCGCGCCACCGCCGCCGCCCAGGAGTGCAAAAGCCCGGCCAAAAAGGACGAGCGGGCGGCGGAGGGAGGCGGCGGAGGCTCCCGGCTCAAACCTCCTCCCCAGAAACAGCAGCAGGACGGAGCAGCGCAGGCCGGGGCAGCGCCCAAGCTGTGCCTGGCTTGGCAGGGCATGCTCCTGCTGAAGAACAGCAACTTCCCGTCCAACATGCACCTGCTCCAGGGGGACCTCGGCGTCGCCAGCAGCCTCCTCGTGGAGGGAGCGACTGGGGGGAAAGTGGCTCAGCTCAAGATCACCCAACGTCTCCGTCTGGACCAGCCCAAGTTGGACGAGGTCAACCGGCGCATCAAGGTGGCGGGTCCCAAGGGATACGCCATCCTGCTGGCCGTGCCCGGCGCCTCGGACAACCGCCCCGCAGCCGGGGCTGCCGAGGCCGCCACCACCTCCACGCAGAGGCCGCTCAGGAATCTGGTGTCCTACCTAAAGCAAAAGCAGGCTGCTGGGGTGATCAGCCTTCCTGTGGGGGGGAACAAAGACAAGGAGAACAGCGGGGTCCTGCACGCCTTCCCGCCCTGCGATTTCTCCCAGCAGTTCCTGGACTCCACGGCCAAGGCGTTGGCCAAATCAGAGGACGACTATCTGGTCATGATCATTGTCCGTGGGGCGTCCTAAGGCCCTCGTGTTCTGTTCCCAACCCTGCCTACTCCTCCATGCAGCCCCTCCAGCGTGTGCCAGGTGCTATGGGATACAGCCTTAGCCAGCCCTGTTGTTATTTTAAATAGATCTTTGTTTGTAGGTGATTTTTTCCCAGCCCGATTTTCTGTTACCACATTTTTCTATAAAGGTAGAAGCCAGAGAGGTTGGTTAGGAGTAGCGTGAATAGGATATTTTGAGAATTCCGTATCAGTGGGGACAGCAGGGAGGCTCAGCCTGCTTTGATTTACAGAAAATAGAAAAATAAGAAAAACTGGGGTTGGGGGGGGAGGGGGGGAAAGAAAAACTCCCGTCTTCTTAATTTAGATTCATGTCCTTTTTTCATTTCATGTATTTTAAAGCAAGTCCCAAGAGCTCATCCTCAGGAGAGCTCCAAACCAAACAGACCAGATTTAAAGCACTCAGTGGAAATGGAAAACCACACTTTAATAACAGACTGGTGTCAGCTCCTCTTTTGAGTCCTTGAAATTCCGTGTTGGCCTCAGGCCAGCGGCCCTTTGGCCCATGGGATCCCTTCCCTCGGGAGCCACAGTGGTTTCCCCGTTGAGTCTCGTGGCTCAAGGTTGACATTTTTTCAGGTGAGCAGCAGCTGCTCTTGGGTACACAGCAGGACACTGAATTCCTTTTTGGAAAGGGATTCCTTTTTCATCCAGCCCCCCAGGTGCATGCACTGAAACTGGGTTTTTTACCAGGTGTATTTCCCTGATTTCCCGGTGTATCCCATATGTGCACTTTGGGTTTGTAGCAGTGACCAGGTTTGGTGAAGAGCTGAGGACTTTGTTGCAAACCAGGAATGTCTTGTGCTCGCTCTGGTGTGCAGGAAACAAGGAGGTGCTTTGAGGAGAACTTGAGTTATATTGTGGGGTTTTGATTTTATTGCCTTTTTTTTTTTTGGTTTTTTGTTTTGTTTTCCAAGAGTTGCAGGTTCAGTGGGGTCTGGTTCCACAGTGCAAACTGAGCAAGTAAGTGCTTCTCTCCAGAGATGCTTCTCATTCTGTGATAATTTAATTACATGAAAGTTCTCATTAACATTTTACCTCTTTGTTAATAGCAAGGAACTGCTGTCTGCTAGGGACTTTTCAGGTACAGTGTGCAGCGGGCATTACATGGGGTTTATCATGGGCACCTGGAGTAAAGTGTGTGTTAGCATCTTGGAGGAATGTTAAAAATACTCTGAGATGCTGAGGTTTGAGCTCCTGTTATTGTGATTCAAGGATGAAACAGTTTGCAGGTTGAGTTTTGGTTTTTTTTCCAAAGAACATAGGGGTTTTTTCCTTATTTTTCCCCAAATAATTGGGCACTTTTCTCCAGCTGTCTCAGCCACCTTTGGTAATCCAGGCATTTAGGAGGGAAGAAGGGATCTCAAACCCCTGATGGGATCTAATTCCATGATACTCTGTTTACCAACCAAAAGGATGTTGCAGCAGCTTCTAAACTGAAGTGTAAATTTCACTGTATCTTTACAGGCCCCAGAATTGTAATCTTGCACTTAAACCCAGAATGTAGTCTTGCACTTAGCCACGTTTTCAGGGATTTGGGCAACAGAGAAGCAATGCTGCCTCACTCAGTCCGTGCTCCAAGAGATTCCTTGGATAATTGATACAGGCATGAGTTGATTTCTGTTACAACTTGCACAGCAAAAATCAAATTCAAAGTGTGGAATAGGAGATGAAGGAGGAAATGTCTTGAATGTATTTTATGGGTATAACTGAACTTGCTTGAGTTTCTGTCACAAAAATAGGAATATTTTGTTGCTGAACCACTTGTCAGAGAGGGCTGTGGTTTTAGAGGCCTTGATTCATTTATCTGCCCAGAATGAGTGGACCCAGTATCCCAAACATTGTGGTAAACTGAGAATTCCAATGTGGCAGCATCTCTTAAACACAGATTTTGTTTTTATAGCTACTTTTCTTTCTAAATGAAAAGGTGAAAGCCTCATTTAACGCTCTTAAATTTGAGGGTAAAATCCAGGATTTCTGGGTTGTCCTTCAGTGTGAATGTAAGAGATGGCAGAGTTCAGCTGTTCAGCTTACTATTAACAAGCTGAATTTTGGGGAATGACACCAGCAATGCAAATCACTGTGTTTAAGAAGATACAGCGTGTTTACCACTTATTGCAAAGAATGTTTTCATTGGAGCAGGTGCCTGTTGTGTGTCAGCAGGTGATCAATGCTGCAAGTGCTGCTTGCATTCAGAGGGAGTTTTCTCATTTCATCGGATGGAAATCACTTACAAGAGTTTTCTAGGAAAGAGACTTCAACAGCTGGGAATTTAAATCTGCCCAAAAACTGGGGGAAAAGAAAGCACTAAAGTTTGTGTTGGACATTGAAAGTCACAGAGAGCAGCATTTGTTCCGCTGATCCACAGCAGGCACCTGCTTAAAAACCCATAAAACTTGGGGTCAACATAGCTTGTCAAAGCCAGCTTGGTTTGGGGAGCCTTTTGGGAAGAGCATGCTAGGTGCATTTCTATTTTCCCTTGGAAAATCACGGTGCTTCCACCTACCACTGGCTGGTAAATTGTGCTGTGCTGGAGGGCGAGAAGGAACAGGTGAGGCTGTGTTTGACTCCAGGTTTTCTGGTTCCTTATTTAATGGAGCACCTGCTTCTTTAAATCTGGTTTATTTGTGGTTGCTGCTGTGTTTTGTAAGCAAGGATGTTAACACCCTTTGAGGGTTCTTGTGGCAAAACTTTGGCAGCTTTTTTTTTTGCCAGCACTGAATTCCCGTGCTGCCATCCTGGCGGGTGCAGCTGGGCGGGCTGTGCTTTCCTCCTTGGTCTGAGGTGTTCCCCATTGGAGTAACTGTCCACTGAAGTCATCTTGGCCAGGGCTGAAGGTTTAGAAGCCTGTGGGTGATACCACTGTGTTGGTAGAGCAAACCAGATGTAGCAGCTGTTGGCTCTCTCCTCGTGTCTGGCATTACATTGCTCTGGCGAGAGCTCAGTATTCCTTCCCGACCTTGTGTGCAGCTGGTGTTTCTATTTCATTAGTGTGTTGAGTTAGCCTGGAAAAAGGGTGTCCTTTTCCTGAATCATTTCATCCTTGTACTTTATGCTTTGGGGAAAGAACCTCAAATGACTCGTAGTTCTGTTTGAGATTTTAGTTTGTTGGTTTATTTCTTTCAATTGGAAACTTTGCGTGAGTTCCTTGGCCTCCGGCCAGTGGCTTTGTTTGCTCCTGCCAGAGCTGCTGCCACGGGAGCACCGAGGTTATGCTCAACCCAGAGGTTTTGGGGGAACAAATACCAACAAATCCTTGTCAGCCTTGCAGAGGGAAAAGGCCACTATTGCCAGGCAGACAAACCTTGCCCTCTCTCTCTTTTGTTTCCTGCAAGGATGTTAAAGATGGAGTATTTTGGTGACAACTTTCTTGACCTCTATGGAGAGCTAATTTTTATGAAGAACGAGTTTTAATTTCTCGTGTGGGTTTCGGAACCCTCTGGTTGATGATAACTGAGGTGAAAGGCCTGAGGTATTAATGGGGAGGAGGAGTGAATCAAAATTGTGAAGACAAGTTCAAAAACTCTGAGGACTCAGGGAAAAATGGCTCGGAAGATGGTAGTTCCTGGCTCTGAGCAAAACTGTTGAGGGCAGCGCTCCTGGGGAGTGCTGTGTACCCAGAGGGGAAGAAATGGTTGCCACGTGGCTCTAGAGCTTTTGGGGTTCTTTCCCCTTTGTCCCCCCGTTTATTTCTTTATAGCACCGAAGGACAGATATTCCAATGATTGACAGACTGAACGATGAGGTGATTTTTGTATCAGGCTTAAAGCAGACCGGGTGGTGCAGAGAATGGTTCATTGAATATCCATCTGCCTGCAGTTCTGATTGTGTGAAAACGATGGCTAGGAGATGGGACTTGAAGAGTAACAATTTGAAATTATCTTGGGTGTGTCTTTGATTTGACCTTTTAATATTGGCATTGTCTGCTGCTAGAACTGCGCAGCAAAACGAGAGCAAAAGAGCTGTGTAACACTACATTTCATGGTTTTGTTGATAAGTTGCCTTCAGGAAATACCCAGTGAGGAAAGTCAACCGAATTAGCAAAAATTAGGTTGGTTTTTCTCCTGGTTAATGATTTCAATGTGCCCCCATCAAGTGTTATTGCAAGTTGAGTCATCATCAGTACTGTAAGCCTAGTTTAATCCTGGTCCAAAAAGAAGCCCTGCACTACTTGTTTTGCATCTATCCCTAGAAGGCGACTTCATTCCGAGGTTTCATGGCCGTGGGTGGTATTGGTGCTTTTTGAAGTCCCAAGTAGAATATTCAGAAAGGCCTCGTAGATCTTTATGTTCATCTGTATAATGTAGGGAGGGGGAAAAACCCGAATCTGGTGTACACGTTTGTGTTGAAATAACGTTTTTTTTCCTCCTGCAAGCAAATCTGGTGGACTGCAGAAGACAACCGCATGGGATACCAAGCTCTAATGGACCTTTGGGAAGAGAAGCTGTGGCTTATGTGGAATTTACATGGGCCTCCTGGTGGAAGAAAGCTTATCTGTTTAGTATTTGTGCATTTTACTAAAATGGCAGCTTTAAAAAAAAAAAAAAAGTTGTGTATCTGCTATTGTGATGCCAATGCCCGTGTTTTAAGTGGAAAAAAAAAATGACCTCTTTGCTTTGTGCTGTGTACACAAGATTGCTGGAAAAGTAAAGGAATACCCTTTTTATGGCTCACACAGCTTAAAAGTAGCTGTCACTCAAACATGCGCTCACAGTTGAGCTGATTTTGTTTCATTCTAAATAAATTGTTTCTTTTGAGGAAAATGGTTTTTCTGCCTGGAAGTGAATTGACGACAAACGTTTTGGCCCCCCCTGTGTTGGCAGCGGAGGGGTTCCTGCTGCTGCTGCCCAATTGAGCTGATAGTTGTGGGTCTTGAGCAAGAAGCAGGGAGAGCACCGGCACGTTCGCGTTGATCGACCCGTGGTACCAGGCGGAAGAATTGTGTCTGATGGCCTTGCTGTGGCCCCCGTGTTTGCAGTGAAAAAGGGGTCGCTTGCTGCGTTTCTCCTCAGCGGGACGGGGCAGCCGTGCTGCTGCTGGCACGCAAGAAGCAGGGGAGCACCGCCCTGCGCCTCGGAACGGTGGCCAAGTCTGGGGCTTCGCTGGTTGGAAGAGCTGGAGTTGCTGAATTTTAAGTTTTCTGATTTGTTTTGTTCACCCAACATGGTTTGCCTTTAGTTTTGATTCTTGGTTGGTTTTTTTTTTTTTAATTTTGAAGAAAAAAAAAAAAGTTTCGAGATTGCTTTGAATCTTGCACGTAAAACCTTGGCACCAAAATTACCAAAAAGAAAAAGAGCAATGAGTCCTTAAGAGTGTTTAAATGCTGTTAATAAAGCCTTTCCTGCCGTACGCGAGGCGCTCCTCCATCTCCAGGGGCTTTTCAGCAGTTGTGGGTTTTAGTGCTGAATGGATGAAGAGTTCCTGAGAGCTGGAGGCGGTAATTTAAACCTTTGCGTGGTGTCTCAGTGCCTTATTTTGACCGGTTTTGAAGCCAGTGGTTCCTCACGCCTCGGATGTGCATGTGCCCTGCTCGCGTCCCGGCCCCGCCGCGCGCTCCGTGCAGTCGCTCCCGGTGTAGTACAGATGGGGAGAGAGGAAAAGCCGGAGGCGGCCCGAAAAAAACGTTGTGTGCCGTAGTTCTCCTGCCCCGGGGGCTCCTCCTGAGCTTTGGATGGCTGTTCCCGTGCAGGAGCACAACTCCGTGTTTGCTGCAGGAGACTTCGACCGCGGCCGTCCAGAGCAAGCTGCCACCGCTGCATCGTCGGCTTCAGGAGCTCCCGCGCTGTGCTCGTGGTAGAATTCTTATCACCTGCCATGAAGACACCTCGAATGGCAGCTTTGCCCTGTTTGCCTTGACATACTTTACCCTCTGTGGATACCCCCCTGCAGCCGGGCAGGAGCTTTGCTTGGCTGCAGATGCCTCTCAGCTGATGGATGCTGTGGTTGTGCTCCTCAAGGTGGCTGTTCCTGGGGCAAAGCGCTGTGTAAATCCCTGAAGCAGGTAAGGGGCTGGAAGAGGTTGAACTGAGTTGTAATGTACAAGAAGATTGTTCACCTTTTGTGTATTGATTCTGCAGTTTATTAATGCTTGGTACTGATTGTGTTTCCTTCAGTCACCCGTGCTGCTCCACCCGCTCGGGAATGGGAGCGAAGGAGCCAACCCTTGGATGTGCTTCCCAGTTTGTTGGGGGGTCCCTAGTTAAGAAACAGGACATAAAGCTACATGTTCTCAGCTTGGCAGGCTGGAGCTGTTATTTTGACTTCATGAACTGCTTGAATTAGTGCTGCTTTAACCCAGAGTAGTGTTTATAATTTGTGTGTGTTGATAAGGAAAGCCAAGCCAATGATTTGGCAAATGGTCTGTGTTTGTGGGGTGCTGGTGTAATAACTTAAATGAAGCTTTTTGTTGTAAATGGGAGCAATTGTAGCTGTTGCTGGTCATGGGGGAAGGGAATTGGAGAGGGGAGACTCAGGAGATACCTTTTCTTGTAGAAGTTGGTATTTGTAGTTAAAATTCCTAATTTTTGCGATATATTTCTTGTGCTGTTGAGATACAACCTCTGAATCTCCTTTGAAGTGTTGTACGATAGGTCTGGGGCTGGTAGCAATAATGGGAGATGGGTTTCAGCCCCTCTGCCTGGGCTAGGGGGTTGATGCTGACAGGAGATGGGTGATCTGTTAGTGTACCCCAAAAAGGGGCATCTTTTTGGGCAAGCTGGTCACCTGCTCAGGTGTCCAGGTGTTTGTGTCAGGGCTTGGGCTCTATCCCACTTTTTGGGTGTGCTTCGAAGTGCCAGTGGCTGTCCAGAAGAGTTCTGCCTCTCTGAGTCAGATTTCACTGTGTGTTTCACTGGGAGATGGTTCCCTGTCTCCTTTACATCATGCATTTATCCCAGAGACTCGGAGGTGTTGTGGGATGTGCTGTGGGATGGTTCTCCTATGGTCGCTTTGCTCTAGCGAGTTGTTTTTGGGTGCTGGATCTGCCCCTCTGCCTTCTGAAGGGCTTAGAGGGGTGCCCCAGTGGCCAGGTAGAGCCAGGCTGTTGTTAAAATCAGTCTCTTGGAAGGGTTAAGTGCTCTATATGCATCATATTAATTTGGCTAATGAGACTTCTGGGGAAAGTGGATTTATAACGAGAACCATTTAATTAACTGCACTGCAGCAGAGCGCGATGCGAGCGGATTAGATGGGAGCCGGTTATTTGAATTCACACATTTTTTTAGAACTGTGCTTTTACCAGCTGCAGCTGAATTAATAAGTTTAAAGCATCTGATGGCCCAGATTCTGCTCTTGGCCAATAACAAGCTTGTGTTGGCCTCATGCTGCTGGTTTGCTATGAAATGGCAAATGCTCTCGGAGGATACGCTCCTGCCTGATGTCCTGGGGTCTGGGGCAAAGACTGAGAAGGGTTTGGTCAAACAGGCAGAGCACTGGAAATGCTCTGGGGCTCTTGGCTTTGTGATTCCCGTTGTGTCTCCTGCGGTTCCTGGCTCGGAGCCCTGTGCCTGAGTGTAATTAGAGCTGCCTTGAGAGCTGGGTGAGGTAAACTCCAAAGGCAGAGAAAGCTCTGAGGGACCGGGTCAGCTGCACGTGCTGTGATGGGTTTGACAGGAGCTTCCTGCTCTTCATCCACGTGCTGATGGAGGTGCCTGCAGTAGGAGCAGAGAACGTGGACAGTGGCACAAAGCTTGCCTGGTTTCTTCTCCCTTTGTATCCTGCTCCAGGGTTGTATTAATTAACGTTAAACCGGGGGTGTGGATGCTGTCAAACATGCTGCTGTTGCTGTGCATTAATGAGTTGCTTCTACCTCCCAGCCCAGCTCCTGTGCCCAGGCTCTTGCCTTTGAGCTCGTGTGTGCTGTCCCAGGATGGGGATGGGATGTGCTTGGCTCCACAGAGGAGCTGTAGATTAATTGTGGGTCACAGTTATTTCATCTCCTTATCTGCCTGCCTTGACCTTCAGACCCAGTTCTGCAATTGCATCTGAAGATCGGGCTGGAGATTTTTAGTTCTCCTCAGTATTTCCTGTCCCCAGATCCAGTGATAGGTCAGGCCAAGGTTTAGCAATGCACACAGCCTGACCCAGCCCCGAGCTGGCAGCTTTCCCTGGCGTTTCTGCCCTTTGTGCAGGCGAGCACTTGGATCCTCCAGCCGGTTTCTCCTTTCAGATGCGTGTGCTGCCTTTCCAGGCTGTACAGCTGCACATTTGAGATGTGGCTGAGGACACAAATGTGTGTCTGTGGGCACACGAGGGGTGCAGAAGGGTTTGAGTGAAGGGAAGCCAGTGAGATCTCCTGGGGTGGTTGTTCAGCAGTTTGCCCATGGAAGGGAGGTGTCCTTTGGGCCATGGAGGTGTTTGCAGCCCCCTTGGCCAAGGGTTGGTGCCAGCCTGGGCTGCTCCAGCTCTGAGCTGGGCAGAGGTTCAGGGCAGGGTGAGGTCCTGAACCACCCGAGCTGCTGTCCTTGAGGCTTGTGGTGAGAAAAGGGGATGTTGATGTTTCTCATGCTGCTCCTCTTGGCTGGGTGAGGACAAGACTGTTCAAGAGTACAGGAGGGGCTCTTCATCAGAAACTGGAATGAGAGGACAAAGGGGAGTGGATTCAACTGAAAAAGGGGAGATTTGGGGTTGATACTGGAAGAAATTCTTCCCTGTGAGGGTGGGGAGGCCCTGGCACAGGGTGCCCAGAGAAGCTGTGGCTGTTCTGTCCCTGGAAGTGCCCAAGGCGAGGTTGGACAGGGCTTGGAGCAGCCTGGGACAGTGGAAGGTGTCCCTGCCATGGCAGGGAGAGGAACAAGATGAGCTTTAAGGTCCCTTCCAGCCCAAACCATTCCAGGGTTCTGTGATTCTGAGCACTGTGTGTTCCACCTGTGCCAGCCCAGCTTTCCCTTAAGGCACAGTGAGTTTGAGTTCTCCATATCTGGGAGTGCCTTTGCTGTTCCTGGTGGTGCTCAGAGCATCCCAGCAGCAGCATCCCTGTGGGTGCCCTTGTGCCAGCCAGCGTGGCTGGGGCTCCTTTCCAGCTCGTCCAAAGGCTTGAGGGGCTGGAGCTCAGTTTATTGCTGTTCTCCTCATCCCTGGGGGGTTGTAAAGACACCCTTTGCCTCCTTCTGCCAGAGTACAATCCTGGCTTTATCGTGCCCACATGAGGGATATCTGTAGGGGGAGGTTTTGTGCAGCTTGGTGGTGGCTTCAGAGGCAAAGTCTGCTTTGGAAAAGAGACTTTGACACGTGAATTACTTCTGGAATTGTCCATGGCCATGAGCAAGAGCTCCCATCCCTTTTGTGGTTTCTGCAGGCTGGAAAGTTTCCCCATGAGGATCTCAGCTAAAGCTAAAACTTCTGGGTTTTCAACATCTGCTTTAATTTTTGTTCATTGGAGTCTCTGATAAATTCCCATGGACTTCAGTGAAAACCATTATGGGTATCTTTAAAGATTTTTATTATTCTTTTCCAAACAACTCTCACCTCTTAAGAAGTCTTTCAGCTCCTCAGAAATGAAAGGTTTTAATTCAGGCTCTGCTGAACTGCAGCCTAATAACCCTCTGCATGGTAAACAGGGCTGCAGGACATGTTCCAGGGGGGAAAAACAGCACCAAAAAAAGAGTGTTCCTGTTATCAGTGTGTGTGAGGGTGAGTAAACAGCCCAGAGCAGGCAGTGTGTGCCAAACAGGGTGAGGGAAGAACAGCCACATTTCCTGTTGCTGGAAGGTCCTGTTGTCATATCCTTACC
This sequence comes from Pycnonotus jocosus, assembly GCA_013400435.1. Lineage (NCBI taxonomy): Eukaryota > Metazoa > Chordata > Aves > Passeriformes > Pycnonotidae > Pycnonotus > Pycnonotus jocosus. The sequence continues at coordinate 22,488 of VWYP01008550.1, read as the reverse complement.
CAGCTGTTTTCAATGGCTTTTGGCTTTTTTGATGTGGCTTAAGGTAAACACAGGGACCTCGGCACTGTTGGTAGCTCAGGCACCTCCTCTGGGCTGTGTTTTGTGCTGCCACAGCTGTGGAAAAGCCTCTTGTTCCCCTTTAAAAAGGGAATTATGGAGATTTTCCCCCCTGTGGTTAATGAGTGTGCTGGGAGCAGGGTGGAACTGCAGAGGAGCAGCTTTGCAGTGGGTTTGGGTTCAAAGAGCCCCTGGAAAGGGTCCAAGGGAGATGGCAGGGATTGGGTTAAACCCTCACCCTGCTCTCAGCCCCCTGGGGGGGTGTGGGATTCCCGACAGCTCCCCAGGCAAACCCAGAGCTGGGGCACTTTGGAGGAACAACCAAAATAATCCCAGCCCAGCCCTTGGAGGGGATTTCACTGCCAGATAAAGATTGTTCTTCATTATGTGATAA
>VWYP01008550.1:10030-21728 GCA_013400435.1 Pycnonotus jocosus | reverse complement strand
TATAATTTATAATATAATAATTATATTACTAATATAAAATAATTACATAATAATTATTCTATAATTAATAAAATAAAATAAATAATAATAGGAGGAGCAGTGTGATCTCTGCACTGACTTCTGTGGCTTTGATAGCCCCGAGCTGAGCCTTAGCAGCTTTTCATCCTGGCATGTGGAACATCACTTGGAGAGGGTTTGAGACCCAGCAGGTGCCCACCCCATAAATCAATCCTGCCAAGAGGCCTGGCAGGTGTTGGGAGCAGGTCCTGGATGCTGCCCAGGCTCCTCCTTCAGGATTACACCTGGGAGTAAANGAAAGGTTTTAATTCAGGCTCTGCTGAACTGCAGCCTAATAACCCTCTGCATGGTAAACAGGGCTGCAGGACATGTTCCAGGGGGGAAAAACAGCACCAAAAAAAGAGTGTTCCTGTTATCAGTGTGTGTGAGGGTGAGTAAACAGCCCAGAGCAGGCAGTGTGTGCCAAACAGGGTGAGGGAAGAACAGCCACATTTCCTGTTGCTGGAAGGTCCTGTTGTCATATCCTTACCCAGCTGTTTTCAATGGCTTTTGGCTTTTTTGATGTGGCTTAAGGTAAACACAGGGACCTCGGCACTGTTGGTAGCTCAGGCACCTCCTCTGGGCTGTGTTTTGTGCTGCCACAGCTGTGGAAAAGCCTCTTGTTCCCCTTTAAAAAGGGAATTATGGAGATTTTCCCCCCTGTGGTTAATGAGTGTGCTGGGAGCAGGGTGGAACTGCAGAGGAGCAGCTTTGCAGTGGGTTTGGGTTCAAAGAGCCCCTGGAAAGGGTCCAAGGGAGATGGCAGGGATTGGGTTAAACCCTCACCCTGCTCTCAGCCCCCTGGGGGGGTGTGGGATTCCCAGACAGCTCCCCAGGCAAACCCAGAGCTGGGGCACTTTGGAGGAACAACCAAAATAATCCCAGCCCAGCCCTTGGAGGGGATTTCACTGCCAGATAAAGATTGTTCTTCATTATGTGATAACGGTCAGCATCAGCTTCCTCTGTGTCCAGTGCCTGGCTTTATCTGCTCTTGGCATCTCAGGGTGCTGGGAAAGTCACAGCCTTGGTTTTTTGTAGATTATGGTTTCTATCAAGGGCACAGCCTGACCACGGAGACTGCAGGGCAGGGAGGGGTTTATTTGGTGTACTTTGAAATGTTTAAATCCATGTTCCACAAGCTCTTTCTGTCCTCCCTTTCAATCACCCAGAATACAGAACAAGGAAGGGAAAACCCTCAGCTGGTGGCCAGGATGCTCAGGGGTGTACAATGACTGTANAAAGGATTTCCCTCCCAGGAAGGATGGCACCCCTGCAGCCCAGCTGGTTGTGATCCTGACCTGCCATGTCTTGTTGGGGAAGCCACTTCCATGTTTTCTTCTTGCTTTCTTAATCCTGTGGTGCTGAAATTAGTCAGGATTCAGGGTATCTGTGTGTCACTGCTCAGAAAACTAATTTTCAAAATGAAACTGTTAAGTTGGTTGGGGTTTTTTTGTTTGTTTTGGGGTGGGGTTTTTTTTGGTGGGTTTTTTTGGTTTTTTTTTGTTTTTGTTTTTGTTTTTGTTGTTTTTTTTTTTTTTGTGGGTGTGTGGGTGTTTTTNGGGGGTTTATTTTTTTTTTTTTCCAAAGGGAAAGTTTTTTTCCCTTTGGGGGGAAAAAAAAATTACCAGTTTCAGGTGTTGTAGCAGGTCTTTGTTGGGGCACAGTGAAACCAGGAACTCAGTACCTGGACCTCAGGTGTTACAGCAGGAACTCAGGTGTTGGACCAGGTCATTGTTGGGGTACAGTGAAAATTGGTTCTTGTATTCTTGGGTTCCTTTGGTCACTCAGATTCCTTCCAGCCAGCTCTGCTTCCCTGCAGGTTGCTGGATCTGTGGAGAATTTTTTGGTGTTTGCTTTCTCTGCACCTTGAATTTTAGAAGATTTTAAAGCCATGAATCCTGGTTAAATGCTTCCAAATGTGGTTTCCCATCGAGATCCAGCTGGCCATGGTGTGTTATCCCCTGAGGATCAGCTTGGGCAGGAAAATGTTTCCCCAGGTGGCTCAGGGCACAGTGCTGGGATTGGCATTGGTTTCCCAAGGGGTTTGATTTATTGTGAGTGAAATGATCTTCTTGGAAAGATCCAGGAGGTTGGTGGTGATTTCTTTCCAGTGCAAAGAGTGAGGTACACCAGGGTTGGAAGGCAGGAGGGATCCAGTTCTCCACTGATTTCCCAGGATCAGGAGGGATGGCTGGGAGGGCACTGCCTTTAAATGAAGCATTTTTTATGCTGAGGATCATTTTTAACCATTGCTGCTGATTTTTTTCTCTACTGCAGATGAGCAAGGGAGTCAGGGAAATTCCCTTTGACTAAGGGAAAAAAATTTCAGGAATAATTTCCCCATGGAAAGGGTGCTCAGGCCCTGGCAGGGGCTGCCCAGGGAGGTTTGCAGTGCCCATGGCTGGAGTGTTCAGTGAATTCCTGCATGTGGCACTCAGTGCTCTGGGCTGGGAACAAGGTGGGGATTGGGCACAGCTTGGACTGGATGACCCAGGAGGGCTTTTCCAGCCTTAAAGATTCTGGGATTCTGTGAAGGGAGTAGGCACAAAAGAGATTTTCTAGTCCACCTCAGAGTGCAGCTTTTAACCTCATTTGTGTCCCAGCAACCCCTGCTGTTGCATTTCTCCACACAGCCTGTCCTGTTCTGCTATAAACCAGCTTTGGGAAATGATTTTTCAGGATGGCTTTGGAGGGATGGGCAAACCTTCCTGGGGGAGATGTTCCCGTGTCCCTGCTGTGAAAATCAATCCTGCAGTAAATCAAAGCCTTTGGTTTTCACAGCTGCCAGGGGGAACTGAACCATCTGTCCTGTGCTTGCCTCCCCAGCACGAGGTGTGAGCAGAGAAATGTTTGACCACCCTGGGCCTGCTCAGTGGGAAGACAAAGGTTTGAAGACTCCTCATCCCCTCCCAGCCCACGGGCAGGATGGTGCAGGGCTCCAGGGAGGAGTTTCCTCGTTGTGGGCATTGCTTTCCTCAACAATTTTGGATAGACAAGAGGTAATTGTGGCTGGAGAAAGGTGCTTTGCCCTGTGCAGGGTTATCTGGGGGCAGATAAAGGCTGGTGGTGCCCATCCATGGGCTGGGATGTGGGAAATGGCAGCTCCTGAGCTGTTTGCTCCTCTGCAGGAGGAAAGAGGGTAAATAAGGGTAAGGAACTGGTGAAACACTGCTCTGATGGACAGGGCAGCACTGTCCTCAGGATCCTGGAGGGTTGGAGGGAGCTCTGTTGGAGCAGATGGGATGGGAGGTGTGCACACCACATCCTGCCAGGTTGTTCCTTGGTGGCAGAAAGGGTGAGAATATCCCAGGGCTTGTGCTGAAAGGAGGAAGGTGCTGAGCAGAGGATTCATTGACAGGGAGAGAGCAGAGCACAGGGAAAGGTGTTGGAATTGTGCAGGGTGAGGAGCTGCTGGGGTGGGTGTGCCAGCCCCACGTTGCTTTGATCCCAAAGCCAAAAGCACAGCTGCTCTTAGGGAGATGCAGAATAAGGAGGGGTTTAAAGCTTTAGGATTGGAAAACCTGAAGCCAAAGCTCCCACATAATTCCTGTTACAGCAGCAAAGCAAACTGCTGGTAGTGTTTGATTTGGTGAGAGAGAGAGTGAGGAAATTTATTGCTTCAAGAGGTGAAAACTGACATTTTTTAATTGAAAGCTTTGTCCCTGCTGCAGAAGGGCTTGGCTGAGGCCTCAGTGCAGGATTGGCTGAGTTTGGTGCCTGTTCATCCCCCTTCAGCTCCCAGGGCCTGAAACACTGCAGAGACAATCACCTTAGCCAGAAACCCTGCTGGGCTGGAAAATGCCCCCCCGGGGATGCTGTCCTGGGTGCAGAGTTAACTGCTCCATCCAGATCACAGAGGGGTGGATGCTGAGGTTTGAGGTGTCCAGGGATGATGGTCACAGTGTAAAAGGACCATTCCTGAAGCATTTGCTGCCTGCAGATTGCTGGGAGAAGCTGTGAAACAGCCTATGAAAAATGAACTTTTGTAGCCCTGATATTCCCCATTCCCTGGAATTTTCCCCTCCTTTAAGCAGAGTTTCTTTGGCACTGTGTCATTGTGTAAGTGCTGGATTTGGCCCATCATCTATGGAGGGAGTTTCTTACCTGTGACAGTGCTGGAGCTCCTTGAAACTGTTGCAGTGTTCTGTAGCTTTTTATTAAATATAGACCACCTAATCTGGGGCTTGAAATAACCCATTTCACAGTTTAAAGGAGTGTTTCTATAGGGGAAAAAAACTCTCTGGCTGCCTTAATGTTCATAAAAGGGATGAGGAATAAAAGGGATGAGGAATAAAAAGGGTGAGAAAAAATAGGATAATTAAATCTCCTTAATAATGAAAAAAGGGGAAAGGTAAAAAGAAGGATAATGCCATTGGCTGGCATGAATATCGATCCAGGTTGACATAATAATGTCAAATACCTGGTGATAATGCAGAAAATTGCACCTTCACTACTGGGAAGGAAGTCAGAGCTGCTGTGTTGTGTCTTATCCATCCAAATTCAATCTGTGCTGGTTGAATCCAGGCTCAGCACTGGAGCTGCCTTTGTGTGTGCATGGAATCCCTGGGAGTCTCTGCATGGTTGGGAAGCTGGGGAGAAGGACAGAGGGCTGGGTTTGGTCTCTGATGTTGTCATGTCGTGGTTCTGGCTTTAATCCAAACTGGTTTTGCCTCCAGGTCCTCTGTGCTGTGGCAATAACTGAGCCTGGGAGGTGGAATGGCCCCACTGCAGCATCCTGCCCACAGAGAGAGGGGCTCCTGGAGCANCTGCTCTCCCTGGCCCTGTGGCAGTGTCCCCCTGCTCTCCCTGTCTCTGCCCTTGCAGTTGTTGGGGTGTGAGCAGAAGGAGCTGCAGTTTCTGGCTGTGCTCTGGCTCTGGCAGCTCCCTGGCTGCTCCCTCGAGGTGAGTGAGTCAGCTCTGCTCTGCTCTGCTCTGCTCTGCTCTGCTCTGCTCTGGGGAGGACAGAGCTGAGGATTCAATCTGAGAGGCAGAAAAACCCAGCTCAGGAGCAGAGGCCCAGCAGAACCCAGGCCCATGCACACCCTGCATTTTTCCCATCAAGTAACAATTCACACTGTGCATTTCTCAGATGCCTTTAATCAGGAGGAACAGCCGGGTGCACAGACTGAATCTGGCATGCAAAAATTCCAGTTTGCAGTGCTGCTGCTGTTGATATTTCCCAGTGCAGGCAATGGCTTTCCCAGCAGAGATGCAATCAAAGCCCAGCCTTTAAAACTTCAGCCAGACCCGGGGCTCTTGTTCAAATTGGCTTTTTTCAGCTTCCATTTTTGGGCTGAAGGCTCGAAGAAGAAGGAAATAGGTGAGATGAGAGCACAGGCTCCAGCAAAGAGGAAGGAGCAGATGTAGGTCTGGGTGTAGTCATAGAGCCACCCTGCAGGAGAGAAAGTTGTTATTAAAGCTGGGGGATTTTTCTCAGCAAAAAAAAATTATTTGAGGAGGTGGGTGGGAGGCAAAGGATGTGTGTTCTCATCTAAGAATTGCTCAGATATTTTCCTTAAATTATTTTAACTCTTCCTGGGCAGCATTTCCTGTAAGGAAATAACACCTAGGTCATTTTTCCCAGAGCCAGCTTTGATCCTTGCAGTGGACATGGTGTTTCATTTGATTGAATTTAATCCCTGATTTTTTTTTTTTTTCCTGTTTAAATAAGTGGGCCTGAAGTGGCTGCTGGAAGATCCCGTTGGATTGATNTTTTTGGGCTGAAGGCTCGAAGAAGAAGGAAATAGGTGAGATGAGAGCACAGGCTCCAGCAAAGAGGAAGGAGCAGACGTAGGTCTGGGTGTAGTCATAGAGCCACCCTGCAGGAGAGAAAGTTGTTATTAAAGCTGGGGGATTTTTCTCAGCAAAAAAAAAATTAAAAAATTATTTGAGGAGGTGGGTGGGAGGCAAAGGATGTGTGTTCTCATCTAAGAATTGCTCAGATATTTTCCTTAAATGATTTTAACTCTTCCTGGGCAGCATTTCCTGTAAGGAAATAACACCTAGGTCATTTTTCCCAGAGCCAGCTTTGATCCTTGCAGTGGACATGGTGTTTCATTTGATTGAATTTAATCCCTGATTTTTTTTTTTTTTCCTGTTTAAATAAGTGGGCCTGAAGTGGCTGCTGGAAGATCCCGTTGGATTGATGGGATGACTTTGATGTGCTGGTATTTGTAACATCTGGGCTGCAAACCCCCTGTGCTCCAGCCTTGTCCCCTTGTGAGCAAACCTTGGAGAGACCCCAGGGCAGGAGCTGGAAGTGAACTTGCTAAAAGCAGCTCTGGGAGGACTTAAAAGGAAAAGCTGAATTCCATCGAGCCTCAGGAATCTCTGGAGGACTCAGGTCGCCTTTTAAAGTGACCTCCAAGTGTTGGGTTTGGTGCTGGCAAATCATCTGGGCTCTGGGCAGTCCTTTGAGAGGTGGAGAATTCCTCTCCTTGAATCCCAGATCTGCAAAGTGGGGGGAGATGCTGCTGCACATAAAAACCCCTGGGCTGGGTGGGTGTGGGGCAGCAGCTGAGCCAGATGTGCTGCTGGTGGGAAATGCAGTTCCTCTGGAGCCATCCATGGACTCCAGCCATCCATGAACTGCACAAACAGCAGATCTGGCCCCACTCTGGGGTCCTTAAAGCCAGGAGGGGACATGGTGCAGTCCCTGAGATCCTGCAAGGGTCATGGAAGGAAAGGATCTGGTGAAATTTGGGAGGGAGGCACCGACATTTCCCTGCTGTGGATTTCCACAGCTGCAGGGAGGGTTTCTAAAGCACAGCAGAAGCTGCTGGTGCCCAGTTTCAGTTTCTGTTGGCTCCTGCAGTCTCAGGGGCAGTTCCTGTGTTTGTTCCTCAGGGATTTCGTGTGAGCTGCAGCTGCAGAGGAGCAGGATCCAGCCCAGGCTGCTGCTCTGGGGGACTCTCCCATGACCCTGAGGTTCTTCTGGAGTGTTTCATTCCCAGGGCTGGGATCTGTGGTTGCTGCCTGGAAATCTCTGGGATTTGGAGAGGAGAAGGGAATCTGAGTAGTTATTTGTGAGAGGAACAAGCCAGAGGGCTCCAGCTGAGCTCTGATTTATTGCAGTTCTTAAAATATCCTTCAGGATATTTGCTAATTTTTTAAAAAAAATTAGAATAAAATATGTTTTGTTAACATATTTTATTAATATATTTTATGAATATGTTAACAAAATAATTTTTGGGGTTTTTTAATTTTATTTTGGAGATTTTGTATTTCCTGAGGGGTTTTTTTGGTGCTGAATGGTTTTTAGGTGCAGTGGGATTTACCAGCATTGATGGCAGCCCAGCCATCAAGTTCCATCACACCCCAACCTTTTGAGGCAACTCCAGTCTCTGTGCCCCCCATTCTTTTCCAAAACAAGAATCAGAAAGCTGAACCAGGAGCTTGTGGTGTCCCAAGCCCAGCAAAGCAGCAGGTTGGGAAGGAATGCTGGTAAATCCCAGGCACCAATGGGATCCAAACAAAACATTCCCAGCTCTGCTGGTGCTGCCAGCTGGGTCAGCCTGTGGAAATGGTGCTGCTGATCTTAAATCAGAAGTTTGGTTTTTTTCTCCTTGATGCCCTGAGGAGCAGAATTCAGTGGGAAGGTAAAAGCAGAATTTAGAAAACCTCTGAATGCATGTGCCAGCAGAGCTTTTGGGTGACTCCATCCTCTCCCCTTTCACCACCCAAATTTCTTGGGACTGCAGTTCATGCTCTGGGGGCTGGAATCTCTTCCTAGAATTTGCATGACATGCTTTGGTTCAGCTCCTTTGCACTTTGAGTCAGTGATTTGTACTGCTTGTGGAAACAATCTGTGCCCTTGTCTCCTCAGCTGGCTCGTGGCTGCCAAAATAATGTTTATTCTGCTTTGGGTTGGGTTTTTTCAGCGTGGCAGCATCCAGAGGTGCCAGTGAATGGGGAGATCTGAAGGAGACTCCAAACTTTCCCTTTGGAAATTCCAGCTGCCCCTGGATTTCAGGGCTTTCAGCTGAACAGATTTGCAGGTAAGTCACCTTTTCCTTGCACTGGGCTTTGGTCTAATATGCAAATCAGGCAGTTTGAACCTTTGCAGTTCTCATTATCCGTCATCATTATTTCCACTGCTTAAAAGCACTTGAGTTTGATAAAACTGTAATTCTAAACTCAAGGTTTTGGGGAGGTGAGAGCACCAAACCCCAGGGTCTCATGCAGCATTTAAATCTTGCATTCTGCAAGGAGCAGATGGTTCTGGACACTTCATCAGGAGTTTCTGGTCTCACTCAGTTTCTGCACTTAAAACTGCATTGGAAGAGAAAATGACAGAAATTTCTCTTGGATCCCAAAGCTGGATCCTGAGCTCTGGATTGTTTCCATCTTGCTCTGCCTGTAAGGAGATGGATCACGAAGAGTTTTGCTTCTTGCCTTTATTTGGCCTTTATTTATCCCACCTGCATGAAGATTTCTGTGGAAAGCTCTTTGCAGGAAGCCTCTTGCTTTACAAACCCACTGCAGAAAGGAAGAGGCTTCTCATCAGTGCCAATATCGTGCAGGAGGATGGGAATGGAGCTGAGTGTGAGTGTGGACAAGGGACAGCCAAGGTGTTCAGCTCCTGTTTGTTCCTTTTTCAGGGGATCCAGTGGATCTGAGGGGTTGCTTTGTGCTCAGTGTTGTGCACTGTACCAGCAGCAGGGATCTGCAATCCAGGCTGTGCATCACCCTGACAGGGAACCTCGTTGTCAGTGAAATGTTTTGGCTCCTTGTGATTGCATCCACACACAGGGCAGAACCAGCCCAGGGATGGTGATTAAGAATATAATTTTTTTTTTTCCCATGCTGGTGGAGCAGCAGTGTTGGTGAAACTCTGCACAGAGCTGGAATTTACAGAATCCTTGGCAGCTTTGAGCCTCTGCAGGCTGAGGGCAACTGATTTGGAGGGCAGGGAACAAAAAATGGGGTTTTGGATTGGAAAGGACCCCAAAGCTCCTCCCATTTCACCCCCTGCCATGGGCAGGGACACCTTCCATTGTCCCAGGTTGCTCCAAGCCCTGTCCAGCCTGGCCTTGGACACTTCCAGGGATCCAGGGGCAGCCACAGCTGCTCTGGGCACCCTGTGCCAGGGCCTGCCCACCCTCCCAGGGAACAATTCCTGCCCAATCTCCCATCCATCCCTGCCCTCTGGCAGTGGGAGCCATTCCCTGTGTCCTGTCCCTCCATCCCTTGTCCCCAGTCCCTCTCCAGCTCTCCTGGAGCCCCTTTAGGCCCTGCCAGGGGCTCTGAGCTCTCCCTGGAGCCTTCCCTTCTCCAGGTGGACATTCCCAGCTCTCCCAGCCTGGCTCCAGAGGTGCTCCAGCCCTTGGGGCATCTCTGTGGCCTCCTGGACTCTCTCCAGCAGCTCCAGGTCCTGCTGCTGTTGTTCCCCAGGGCTGGAGCAGCTCTGCAGGTGGGCTCTCAGCTGAGCACGGCACAGGGGCAGAATCCCCTTCCCTGCTGCCCACCCTGGGGCTCAGCCTGGGGACATTTGGCTTGTTGGGCTCCAGGGAAGGAACAGCTTTGTCCTGGCCAAGCTTTTGGAGGAGAACAAGCCCCCTGCTCCTCAGCAGAGGCTGGACACTCATTTGTAAGCACTTGAAATCTCCCAAATCCTCCCAGCTGCCTTGGCTTCCTGGCAGAGGGAGAAGAGCAGAGGCTTTTCCTGCTCCTTATCTCAGGGCCCAGAGCTCTGGTGGCTGAGCTGTGTAATCTCTGTCAAAACAAGAGATTACTGAGCCTTGCCCTGATGTTTCAGTGCCTCTTCTGCCTGGTGGGAACATTGCTGAGCCTGCCCTTGCTTTCCCCTCCTCTCCCTGCTTCCCCTGCAGTCCCCCCAGGCCAAGTTCAGGGTTATTTTAACACCTTTGGGAGTAAAATCCATGGCAATGTGCTCGTTATCCTCCTCTGGTCAGGGCTGAGCTGTGCACAAGGGGCTTCACTGCATTTTCTAAATATTCCAGGCAGCATTTTCTAAATATTCCAGGCAGCCTTTTCTAAATATTCCAGGCAGTCTTTTCTAAATATTCCAGGCAGCATTTTCCAAGCTGCTGGTTGGATTTTGCAAATCCCCAAGGAAAACGTTGCCTGTCTATAAAAACACATTTCTGAAATAGGATTTATTTTTTTTCTCTCTCTCTCCTTTTGAACAGAAAACCCATCCTGGGATGGATCCCTGCAGGAGAGTGAACCAGCAGCATGTTTTATCCCTGGATTTCTGGGCTGGGTGTGTGTTTTATAGAACATCACTTACCTGCTAAAGGGGGTCCTCCCATGGCTGCTGTCCCTGCAAAGAAGGCAGCAAACCCCAGGTAGCTGTGGAGCTTTTCCACACCCACCAGATCCACCTGTTTGGAAACCAAAATGAATAATTAGTGATTGGCTTCATGGGAATGCATATACACAAGAGATTAATTGAATTTTTTTTTTTTAAGCCCAAGAGATGATTTGATTTTTTTTTTTTTCTGGGGAATTTCCTCTCCAGCTGCAGCTTTGGAAGGACTTTGCCCTCCCTGCAGCTCTGATCCAGCCTGGAATTCGTTTGCCTCCTTCAGGAAGGTGTGGAAATTGCTGGGATGGGAGATGCTTTTGTGCCTTCCAGCTGCCCAGAGTTGGAGGAAGGAGATTTAAACTCTGAACGCCTTCCAGAAAGAAATGCCAAATTTTAATGGTGCCTCCCTACCTGGATCAGAGAATCCTGGAATGCTTTGGGTTGGAAGGGCCCTCAAAGCCCATCCATCCCACCCCTGCCATGGCAGGGACACCTTCCAACATTCCAGGCTGCTCCAAGCCCTGGCATTGGACACTTGAGGGATCCAGGGGCAGCCACAGCTTCTCTGGGCACCCTGTGCCAGGGCCTGCCCACCCTGCCAGGGAACAATTCCAATATCCCTCCCTCCCTTGCCCCTCTCCAGCTCTCCTTGATCCCCTTTATTCCCTGCCAGGGGCTCTGACCTCTCCCTGCAGCCTTTTCCCCTCCATCCTGAGCATCCCCAGCTCTCCCAGCCTGCCCCAGCCCTGGCATCATCTCCATGCCCCCCAGCAGGATCCTGCTGCCCTCTCCGTGTGTTCCAGGTGCTCCTGGGGGCACAGCAGGACCCCGAGCCCTGGCTGGGCACAGGCTGCACTCACCAGCACGGGCAGCACCAGGGCCATGAAGCCTCCACAGAAGGTGGCAAAGGCCACGGTGTAGGCCAGCAGCAGGGGGAAGGTGGTGGCCAGCGGCCCCAGCAGGTTGGTGACCCCGCAGAGGAGCAGGTAGGTGACATGGAAATGGTACTTCTTGGTCCAGTTGTGGTCGGCCAGCCAGCCCGAGAGCAGCTGGCTCAGCATCTCCGTGATGCCTGAGGGGACAGGAGCTCTCTCAGCCTCGGGGGAGACTTCATTCGGGTAAGAGTTCAATTCTGCTACTTCTAGGGATTTTTATATGTTATTATTTCATGTAAATATGTTAGGGATTATAATTATAGCTATATTTTATAGTATTTTATATGTATTTTTATATGTGTTTTTATATGTATTTTTACATGTATTTTACATGTGTTTTAGATGTATTTTACATGTATTTTATATGTATTTTATATGTATTTTATAGTATTTTATATGTATTTTGTTGCATTTAATATATATTTTATAGTATTTA
>VWYP01008549.1:69045-94632 GCA_013400435.1 Pycnonotus jocosus | reverse complement strand
TTATGTTCCAAAAAATTAGCCTTGCATTTCATGGATAAAACCACAACTTCAGATCTTATGCTTGAAACCGTCCCAACTTTGTCCATCCCAAGGTCAATTCTGTCTTGAGACATTACTTATCTCAAAACTACATCCTGTATCCTATTTTTACATGCAACATCTGCAAAGGGGCCCATCTGCTTTATAACACTAATTTCCTTTATTGCTTTGTAACAATAATTTTCTAAATAGTTACAATTTAGTTAGCACGAATCATTTCCATTTATCACACTATCTCAGTAGAAAAATCCCATAAAATAGCTGCAGTTTTGGATAAAATTTGGATGATCTCTGATGCAGTATTTCCTGCGAGTGTCTGTATCTTTTCTACTTCAATTTCTCTGATCTGTTGCCTATGCTAATACCAATTTTTTTTTTTCTTTTCTCTTTGCTCCTTCAAAGGCAAAACAAGACAGGCTGATTAGAAGGCTGCATCACCCTTAAACCTCATAATATTCCCCCCTGGACACTACACTAATCTGTTTAACTATTATTGATTTAACTTTGCTGTTCCACAACAGAGAAGTTTACAGAACAGTGTAGCTTTTTTGTTATGTCAAGGAACAAAGGAATGTACAAAAAGCTGCATTATCATACAAAATAATTCTACTCAAATGAAGAGAACTGCACAACATTAATTTCTAAGAGGAAAAGTACACACTCACTTAGCAGGCATCTAACATAACATCTAGCTCCATTTTTTTTAAAAAAAGACAGCAAAAAAGCACAGGAATGTCCCATTCTGTTAGTTCAGCAAAGTCTGCTGGTCTGCCTTCAACTGCTACAGAAAGTGTGCTGAGTTCAGCCAAGGACCTTAGCTGAAGAACAGAGTCGCTTTCCAAGCGCAATCCTGCTGGTTTGTGTCAGGGAGAGGGAGAAACAAATAAGGAATGGAAGAGTAAGATCCAAGCCTAGAAAGGATCTTAAGGAAACACAAATGCTTTCAAGAACATCCCTGACATCTGCTCATATGAGTCAATGAATAGAATTCCCTGCTTAACTTCCACAAGAAGCAAAAAAATATTGTGAAGGAAAAGGTGGTGATCAGAGACTTTTTAAAAAAATGATTACTACTCCCAAGGAAAAATAAATCCATTTCTATCACAACTCCCCAAAGCAGTATCTTTGAGGACTTGTTATGTAACTAAGCAGAGGCTATGGGACAGCCCCACTCTCTCAAGAAAAAAACCCACAACATTTAGGACTGCTGCTGCAAATAATTATTTGTTATCTTGCTTCTCTTCTGAATTTTAAAGTAACTATAGAAGTTGTCATGTAATTTTCAACAGGGACAACTCATTTTGTAAATCTTACTGGTACACCATTGAGAGACTGTGTAAATTTCATAACCATCTGCAAAACTCAGATATTATCCTGCAATTCCCAGGGGACAAACAGAAAAACAAACTAACATGCCTCCTTGCCAAATCTAAAAAAAGCCAAGTTCAAACAGTCCTATACTGCAAGAACACAGCTTGTACTTCCAGCAACTCAGAATTCAATTTCCGTTTCTGGTAAGAAATGGATTTCTCAGAAATCCAGTTTCAAAATTCCTCAAAATCTAAACACTTTAATGGCTTGCAAGACACAAGTCCTCTTCCTCAGAGATGATTACACCATTAAGCCATCAGTAGTCAGCGAGTTGGTATCACAAACCTGACTGGATCCTGTCACCTGTTCCAGAGAGATCTGGCTGTTCACACACGCAAACACAAATTCCAGCTAAGCCTTGAAATAGCAGAACTCACAATAAAGAACCTCTAAGACACTGCCCCTGAAGCAAACAGCTCAAGAGCTAATGATACAGTCCCCCATAAAATGGGAAAGTGAAAAAGAGGAATTTTCAAAATAAAAGGAGACTACCATCCAAATATCAGGGCAAGAGTTTAAATGCAAACCACACTGATACAGCAACCTTACTGTGCTATTCTTGTGAAGAATGCACCAACATACAAAGAGGCTGAATGATTTACAATAAGTTCCTGGAGTTTAATAAAAAGTTCATGAGTAAAGATATGCATGAGATACTCCCTTACTAGCTGAAACTGAAGACATGCAATATTTTGCTAATAGAGAGTGTTCAATTGTGATCCTACACAGATGTGACTATTCATTTACTACTGCTTCCACACTAGCTAGTACTTGCCTCCTGAAAAAAAAAAAAAGATAAAAAACCCAACCAATATTACTATTCTTCCAGATAAGCAACTTCTATGAGATGGCTATTACTTGACTGCAAAAGGGAGATGAGGCAAGTCTACATAAGGAAAACAAGAAACCCCTACAATATACCACCCTCCCCAATTAGCATTTTGAGCCTCCTCCTTGGCAACAGGACTCCAGCTATTTAACGCCATGTTTTGTCAGTAATATGATAAAAGTCCATTTAGGTCTCCTGATGTATGTTATTAAAGTCTCTGCTTCCAAGAGTGCTGCAAGTACCCTGTCCAAAGTGTATTCTAATGCCTATTCCTTACTTTTATCGTTTGCTATTAAGATGCAAGTTTATATCAACAATTAAAAATAGTTTAGGGTAAGATAACCACCTTCTTCACATGCACTTTCATACATTTTAACTGATTTTCTAGAGTAGCTACGCCCATGTGATGTCTAAGTACTTGAAGTTCTGTCTGCATATGAAGAGCAAAAAGGCCACACAGCAAGAAGCCAAGGATATGCACACACATCCAAAAGGTGTTAACTTGATTACATGTTAATGCACTTACCTGATTAGATTTCTCTACTGTGCTACTGGGAACCTCTGTGGTATCCTTCACAAAAAAGTTATCTATGATGTGTCTCTCTGCACATTCCTGACCACAAATTGGACAGCGGATAACACCGACTGGGGGGAAAAGAAAAAATCTGATTACGCTTGCACAAACTAAGGTATATTAAACAACTTCAAAGACAACTTGCAAGGATATATATTTTTGAAAAGATGTTTTAATACTTTCCTGTCAATAAGGTGTGAGTAAGAAAAAGTAAATTCTCATTTATCACTAAATAAACGTTTACCTGTTCTTCCCTGATGACATATTCTATCAGCCAAGGTCAAACACTTTCTTGTTTCAATGCCATAAGGAATTTGCTTTAATCTTATTAAAAAATAATTCCTTTACTATAAAGGGAATGTATTCCCATTGACAATTTGTTGTTATAGAATGGATTAAAATAAACATTTATTAGTGTGGAATATTAATAAGTGACACTGAGTGGTATTACATACACACACAGACATACACACCAGCAGCATGACGTGACTGACCTTCATCCACATCATACCAGAATGTAAATGTAGTACATTCAAAATCAGTGAGGTGAGTTGTAGAGAGGAAGAACGGACCTGTATTAATATCATGACTACCTTCACATTAAGCAAGGGAAAGCAAGAAGAACTTAGGAATAAATAAGCAAGGCTCTCTTCTCCCCTCTCCTCTGCAAGACACAACGAGGTACAATTCTAAGACAAACAGACTCCAAGATGAAGAAAGCTGAGAACCAGTAACACAAAGGGTTAAATAATTAGTCTTCTCAAATGGAATGGAATGGACAAAGTAAAGTTCAAAACCTGGGATTGAGCTGTGAGTAGACTAGGTTGAAATGGAAAATACCTATACAAACATTTTTCAGCAGACACCTTTTCTAGCTGCAGAAAATAAGAATGTCTTATTAGCACTGAGGCTTGTTTTTAACATCCAAGAAAAATCTCTAAAATGCTAGGCACTGACATCTTGCTTGAAGAAATTACCATAGTCATTACAACCAAAAAAAGGAAGCAATTGAAACCAAGTTAGGCTGAAATAATCATTTAGGACATGGAAGTCACATGCAAAAAGCCTACAGTAGAACAGTCATGCAAGTCTACACTAACACAGATTCTAGACCTTCAGCTCCCATTTGAGAGGAGACATAGATTTAGAGCCCTAAAAAAGATCTGTTTAACCCAACAAATTCAACACCAGTATATAACTCAACACTTGCACGTCTAAACCAGTGTGGGCTTAAACCTGTTCCTGTTTCATTTTTACAATAAAATGAAGAAGTACAGAAACCATTAAATATTCCACTTTCTGCAGAAAAACTTAATTTCTTACTCTAAGTGCTTCATACAAGATTAAGGTAACTTTTTCATAAGATTCTTCCAACAGATGCTCAACATTTAACTGGCAAATCAGTATAAAGAAACGCTCCAATAAAAGTCCACCCGTTTTACTAAAGCAATTCTTCATTCCAGAAAATCAGCAAGCAGTTTTCCACTTGTTATCAAGGCATTTCACTTTCATCTGAACAGCTAAGATATTAAGCCTGATTTTACTCTAAGTGCCATTTTCAATATGCATTTGTGCAGCTTCCTTTGATATACAAATTCCATTTTTTGGCTACAACTTGTTATAACATTTTTTTATACCATCATCTGCAAGGATAATTGAGAAATTCAGTTTTGGTAAGTCAAGTAGTTAGCAGAACTGCAAGTACTGAATTTCTCCTGTAATTAAGCAAATCAATTTACCACAGTCAAGAGTGAATACATCTAATACTCAAGTTACACACTTTCCAAAAAAGACTATTTTTTACATTTTTCAACAGCACCAATTACAAACCATCCTCTCCCTTCTCCCTCACTGCTCATTCTTGACCCTGACAAAGCACGATGCTCTGAGCTGATACCAAAATCAGCTAGGGAGGAAACTTTCTAACACAACTGAAGTATTAAAAAACAAGCATTTTTTATTGCAGCACGCTGGACACACAGAGGCTATTTCCTCTAATCTGATGTGTCACAAAACCTTACAAAAAGGTATTTATTCCATCATGAGCATAAATATTGATTACAGTGTACTTCCTCGCTAATACATACACATCACTTTTCCTAGAACTAATTTGCATACATCCACTTCTTAGTTCCTACAGTGTCCTCTGAAGGAGTCTCTGGTAAATCATATTCACTGAGAGTCCCCAGTGTTATTACACAGGACCTTTCCTTTAATTTCTCTTAGGGCATGCACTGTTGCCTCTTGTTACATAACTACCACAAAACCCACTGTATTCCTCATTATCTGTTTATCCACTGGTTCCAGCTACATGGAGCATCCTGTGTGTCTACTTATACACTCTTTTATCTACTTGTTTAAAACACATTGTTCCCTTATTCTGACAACTAAGGCATCATTATGTTCTGTTCCTTTTATCAAGGTCAACACAGGTGGCTGAGTCAGTCTTTGCATGTGTTTGGGACATGGGTGCAGACACAAAATGAGACTGGCAAACCAATTCAGACATGGATGTATTTTTCCTGCTCTCTTAAGCTTCACTTTCATGCCCTGTTCTGCTTCACTGACCAAATGCACTACTGACTACAGTGAAGCAACATGAGAAGCAGCACAAGGATGGGAAGAGGACAGCGCTGCCACTGAAGATTAAACGTGGAGCGACTGAACCAGATCAGCAGCATTAACCAGGGTTTGTAAGTCAGCTCTAGTTGAAAATATGGAGAAAGGAAGGGGAGGTAAGAAATTAGGAAACATACTAACACAAACCAAATGTTTTATGTGCCTTTTCACCAACAGAATATTGCCAACTACCTGTTCAAGAAATCACTTAGAATTTCTAGTGTGAGATGGGAAAAGGAAAAAAAAAAGGAAAAATTGCCTACAACTCTCAAAATCTTCAAGAATTTTCTTTTCTAGAATTCCTTATGCTGACAAGCCTTATGTCAGGGGTCTCTTTTTACCACTGTGTGAGGGTAAACTTGCCTTTGTTATAATCCTGGATTGATGACTGCTACAGAAATCAGTTTTAACCCAGATTTAGTCAACCTCAGGATGGTGAATTTAAGCAAAAGATCTCAAGGGTTTATATTTGTCAAAGTGATTTTATAAGATTCTTGTTCCTTTTAATGGAGCAAGCACAGGAAGGTGAAAACATATGACTTAAATTGGAGAGAGTTTCATCATCATCATCATCATAATTGTGAGGATAGTAAGTGAGTGAGTAGAGCCCACATTTTTAGCTGCTCCTTTGTTCCAGGTGTAAGGAGTTAAAGAACACAAGTTGCCTGTCTCAAACCTTGTTACAGCCAAAGAAGGGCTTTGCCATGAGATAACCACAGAACAGAGTGACAGGACAGCGCTGTCTCCAGGCCTGGCAGAGGTGAGACCTGGTCAGCTCATTCTGGGTAATGCCTCCAATGAAAATTCCCACTGTGGAAATGTGTGTAAAGAAGCAACTGCTCATATGTGTATCACTCGCATGCATCAAACAAAGATCACTCCAAGTTCTGGGACAGATGAAATCTGTGACCACCACCAGCCACTGAAGCTGCCTGAAAATGATTCCCCAGACACCTGGAACTTGGACTGTAAGATAAGCAACCACAGCAGGAACATGAGATAAGATAAAAGGGGTGCTGTTGTCTGGGTGTTAAATCTAAGGGGAGGTTAAAAAAGCTGGGGAGAAGAATGTGTCACTGATAATGGACTCGACTGCAGAATTTATGTGCCACAAGGAAAGCCAGCTCAGCACCTGTGCTGAAATCAGCTTGGACTTGGTAAAATGTAATTCTGGCAGGGGGAGATCACGGCCACCAACTCAAAGAAAGAGGAAGACTGAGTACAAAGATTAATTAGCATCAGAAGCAAGGGAATCAATTAACCAACAGAATAGTAGAACTGTGTAGCCAATGAGAAGTAATTTGTTTCTTTCCTAATATGTATGAATAGTGAAAAGACCTGGAATACCCACTACTGAGAAGCCCAGGGTGAAGAAGGATCAGAAGGACAGCACTGGATATCCAGGTGGTGACTATCTTCTCTATCTGATCTCTCTCTTTCTGCTTTCTTGACCATTTCTTTCTACCCTTCTCTCTGACACGACATGTTAAATAAAATCTGTATTACTGACTTCAGCATTGTGATCTTGTTTAAATCTTAATTTAGGCAGAGGCACATCTCAATATCTGGATCTTAGCATCAGGAGCATTGTTTTTTCAGCTGTGAAGGAAGCTAAATCAAGCACATGTGGCTCTTGAGCAGGAGGAGTAAAAGAAAAGACCTCCACCCTTCTTAGCAGCATTCTTACAAAAACCAAGCTGTTGTGGAATCTCACATTCAGATTTTGCTTGAACCAGTCCAGGACATCATAATGCTAACAAAAGTAGCAATGCTGGCTCCCTTGCTCATTCATTTCAAGCCCATGACAACAAAGATTTTTTTCTGCCACGTAGTGAGCTGGATTAGGGACTGCAATATGGATTCAATGAGGCTGTGCCAGGACATAAGTGTTTCCCCCCCTCACTGGCTACAGGTTTATAACATGTGCACCTCTTTGAAGGAATGCAAGGTAAGAATTTTAAATAGGAAAAATCATGGCCCATTCTTAGTCTTCTTCACAAGTTACATGCTGCATCCACAAGGGCATCTCAAGCCACTCAGTGGAATGGATTTATAGCTTATACAGTATTATTTCCAACTCAGAACTCAGTTTCCTGGGAGTACATTCAAGACCACTGAAGCATCCCGAGACAATAGGAGAAGAGAGCTCTGGTTTGCCCCAGTTTTTGCTCATTTGCGTCTTCACTGTTGCAAACAGGTTTCAGAGCCAATTTAATAAAGCCACTAGATGATCATTTGTAGATCCGAGAGGGTATTTTTGCAAAGTGCTTTACTAAAAAAAGGATGACTTAATAGTTCCCTTTCTTCAGATTAAATCAGTCAAAAAACCCACAAGTTTTCTGAAAGAGAGCTCTCTTTATTAAATAGAGTGCTTAGAAGCAACTGGCAATTTTACCTGCACTGACATAGTCATTACAGAATAAATAATTAGGGTTTCGTACAGCAATGTTTCCCAGATTTATAGATGTTTTGCTTGAAATTCTAACTACACAGATTTCAGAACAAAAAATATTAAAAGCACAGTTACACATGCAGTTAAAATGTTTAAAACATGGACATGCTGATTAAAACTAATAAAAGGTATGTCAGAGATTGAAGGCAGCACCAGCTATAAGATTTTTAACATAACTACACAAAATTAGTGTGTTTCAACTGGGAACTACAGATTCTTTTCTCCTCTTGCTCTTTCTATAGATACCATTAATCCTTGCAAGCCTCTTCATTAAAATGCACGGGTTTGAGGATAAGCTGGTTATATTTACACAGGTCATGTTTCCCAGTTAAGAACAAACACTTAGAAAACTTAATTCGAGAGGCAATATCATGTGCAATAACGTCTGAATCAATTTTTAAAATAATTACTGCTTTCCTCTTGCTTCTCATTAAGCCACTAGTGGTGCTGCAAAATTGGCAACTTCTTCAAACCAGTTTGTTCCAGAAAAAGCTGCTCCCATCTAGTTGTGACAGCCTGCTGCTGCTAGTAGAGGGGAGATAGGTTAAACCAACAAGCAGGCACATCTCAAGGGAAAACTGGCACCTACTGCCAAGATAAAAACATTCCAACCAACCACCAATCTAGCAAAGAGTTTATTAAAATTATAATTAATTGTTAATTTGAATTATTTTAAATCCTTTAAAATGCAAATAAATGAAAACCAGACAAAGACTATTAGCTGTAATCCCCCCTCTGGAAGAGTGTTACAGGCCAGTTTTTATGCTGCAGTACATTGACTTTCTTGGAAAGCACTGCAGAGCTGAATTAAAATATTTCAGCTGCTCTGTGAAATGGTTCATTGTTTTTGCTATACATGCCCAATCTTCAAACATTTTAGATAGCATATATTAGACTTCAAAAATTGTAAATTTTGCAAGGATTGACTCTGCAGCCACTTCTGAATACCTAAGAAATTCTGATGGCAGAGTTTACATGCACATCCAAAGCTGTCCGATGCATTTTCTTCAACACCACAATTATAAGAAGTGTCATAGTGCTAACAAAAGGAAACATTGTTATTGTGGGATAGACAATGTTTAAGTACAGGATGATGAATAAAAAGTCTCACTGTCTTGCAATGAACGTGCTTAAACGATGATGCAGAAGCTGCCAACAATTAAGCCAATTGTCACTGCTGACTGTGATGAGCATTTCTTTCATCAAAATTAAAATACATTCTTTCCAGTCCTGAAATTGTCAAGTACTTCCAAATAGTATGTAATGAATTCAGACATATAACATGCAAGGATTTTTAAGAATCTGTGATATTCTTGCATAGTTTTCTCTGATCAGCTAAGTCTTTAATTTTGAAACAACATTTTGAAAGTGGGTTTAATGCTGTTTAGATTTATACATTCTACTGAAATACCATTTTGCAGATAGTCTAGGATCTTGCCAACAGTGTTTAAGTCCATTGTATCTATGTGTTTCTGGAACAAGGAAATTAATACCTTTCTCCATAATAGCAGCATGTTAATGAGTTGTAATTAATTAAAAAAAAAAAAAAAGGATATCTGGGATAAAAAAATTTTGTTGTCAGAATCTCTGGTATGAAGATCTACCCTGCCTTAGAGCACAACACAAATAATCATTTCTTTGTAGCACTACATGTCATACTCTGGTCTTCATCTTTTCAAGTTCTCATCTACCGCCAGCTGTTAGTTCAGTTAGTTTTATTCCCATAAATCATAGTTATAAAAATAGCAGGTTAGCAGAGCATAATTTGGACAGTTAGAGCCAGTCACAACCCAAAGAACCAAGCCCTTCTCAGGTGCTGAAAGAGCTGGTTCTTTTTAATTCTGTGTTGAAAGGATGAAAACTACACTCCAACACATGACGACACTCTTGAGTGTTTTGCCCAGTTCTTCTGTTTAGCCCCAGCTACCTTAACCTTCCCACCAACACTGAGCAGATGTGAAGGTAAAAAAAGCCTCAAAAATAACTTCTAAGTATCTGGATCATATTAAGGGAACCAAATTAGAACCAGCAGTAGTAACAGTAGGTAACAGGCTTTAGTCAGGGTATTTCAGGATAAATGTCATCCATACAGGAATGATAATGCAACTCAAGGCTTTTGACTAGCTTATGTTACTCCCTCTCTTCTTCAAGTGCTCAGATGAATCCTCACAACCTGTTCCTTCCCAAGTCTCCTTCCATTCTCAATCACTCAGTAACTGGAAACTACCTAAGAGACTTGGCAAACTACCCTCTTGGCCCTCATTTTTCCAGCCACTAGCCTCAGGGGAGCAATTCAGGTGTCCAAACAGACATACCTAATTTGAGGGTAATATCATGCCTGGCTTCCAGCTACTAATTCCAGAAGGAAACAGGACTCCTGTGGATTGTGCAGTACATCTACCAGCGCTTTTTAAAATATTACAGGCATCCCAAAAATTCAGAAATGCCAGAAGATATTCTAGTTTAGACAGATGAATTTCAACTTACCTGCCTATTCTATGCCATGTATTTTTGATATTGTGATTTTAAATTCCTGCCGGAGAACACAACTGAGGCACACAGATCTTTGCACTCTAACAAACTGAAGCTCCAAAGGAAAACTTGTTTTAAAACCTGAAGTGTCAATATTCAGAGCCATTAACTTGTTAAGTGCAGTGTTCACAGTCTCTGTCTATATTCTGCTACATGGATATTTATTTTGAGGTTCTCCTCAAGGACAGAGTCCAGAAGTCATCAAGACCTCTATTATGTTTCCTTCAAACTATATCAAAATACAGATAATATAATAGAAAACTCCATCAACTTTATCTGTAAAATATTTGTGCAGAGAATGGATGTTTAAAACTATAGAGAAATAATATGTTGATTTAAAATCATAGGTTCTGCTTTTGTTTAGGTTATTCTGATTATTACTAAGAAGGGATTTTTAACTAATTAATGTTTCTTCAATATATTCAACTGTATGGTAACAGCACATTTACCATCCAAGTACACTGCCCAACACTTAGATACCAACAGCAAGAAAGAGGAATTTATGTATTTATCAATAAATTCTGAGTATTTTTAAAGGTACATTTTTAATCTGTGCTGCAACTAAATCTGTCATATAACAAATACTTTGACCTGGCAATATTTTAAAATTTTCTAGATTTATTTTTTTAAAGCTTGCTGTTGACAGGGACAGAGAAAATGAAAAGTATTACAAATATTTGATGGAAATTCCCACTCTAATAAGAGAAAACAATAAAGATAACTCTTTCCTGCAGTTTACATCAGATAAGTCTGAGTGCTCTTCAAGACATTATTAATGGAATAAAAAAGTAAAGCTCCAAGCCATTCAATTTAAGTAATATAATCCAAGACTCCCAAATCCAGTCTATTCTGACTACACATTATATTTAAAAGCTATTCAACAGTAAAGCTTGTCACAGGCAGGATTTTTGCATCCCTGAAAAAGCAACTCTTAACAGTAGCACAAAACTAATATTGATTTATTATGCTGACTCCATAGAAAAAATAATTTTGCACCTGAAAGATGGAGAAAGTTTCTTTGCAGTGTTGCCAAGTTTTAATACCTTCAGTGGGATTCATCTAAATGTTACATGAAGTTCCCTTCATAGTCACTGCAGACATAGGTGTTAGTTAGGTCATGAGTGGTCTCATTGTTAAAGGAGATGTTTACACTTGGTCAGATGAACTATGCCTTAAAAGTATCCACTTCTTTCCAGTAACTACACTAATACTCTTAACCACTTCAATTACAAGAATTCCTCTAATATTCTAAAACCAGTCATTAAGAGAGGAGAATATCCTCCCAGGATACAGCAAGTTACAGGGATTGCACTTTTGGGTGTAGATGGTCAGGAATAAAAAGCCAGCTCATATTCTTCCATTACATGTGCCCAGTATGCCACAGCACCATTGTAAGGGTTCAAAAAGCAAGGTGCCCAGCTTTTTCTACTTCCCACATGGCTTTAAGACTACCAAGCTGGAGCATTATATGCATTGTGAGACTTGCATGTGGCTATGCAGCCTGCAAGAGCCAGCATTAATTAAGAAGCAGTGTTATCATCTCCTCTGACATTGCATTAATGTGAAAATTATTGAATGTAACTAATAAAACGTATTCCTTCTGGGTTGAAGAGCTGCACTAATTGATCAAATAAGAACAACAGGGATTTCTACCAGCTGCCCTACAGCTTTCAGGAAGCAGCAGGTTACAGAGGCAGCAGTGATACTGCTTATGTTCCCATGGTGTATCTCCTTCTGTTGCCGTAATCTGCAGTAGGTAACTGAACCATGAGCCAGAGCCTGTTGGCTGATGTGAATGAACATCCACATCCACTGAAGAAATCTAGTCTTCCAATGGTTTTCTCCATTTCCTCAGAACTAAAGAATTCCTTCAGAGGTGCTTTCCCAGCACAACACTCTCGGCAGTAAGAATTGTGAGCAATCAGGTTGTGATTCGTGTCAATCAAAGAGCACTCACCTGTGTATGTGTCTCTGTGGGCAATGCAGACAGAAATCATGGGATTGTTATAAAGAAGAGTTTTAAAAAATCAGCTAAGTAAGGCATGGAAGTGGGGTTTAACAAGGCAACTATACAACAGTAGGCTTTTAGCTAACTGTTTTAACAACAAAATTGTAATTGTTTGCAAGTAATTAATATAAGCTTTAAACTACCTTGTAGTATAAGTTGCAAACTATCCTTTGTACAAGTTATAAATTGGTTTTTTCGAGTATGGAAGGGGAAGTAGGACCAACATAAGCTGAGAGGCTCTACAAAGACATTTTGAAACATGCTGACTTTGGGTTTTGTAATAACTGAGAGAGAGGCCCTATGTAGACATTTATTGAGGGATGCTGGCTTTAAGTTGTGTAATGACTAGAGAGGAGGCTTGCAAAATATATGCCAACAGAATATATATGCTTGCTTAAGCAAACTGTATAACCAAAAATAATGCTAGTGGAAAAACATTTTTAAAACAAGAATGAGAGGCTGGAGAGAAATCAGAAGACCATCTCAGACCACCTCCCCAGCAGATCTTCAAAAACCACAACTGCTGATTATGAATAAAAGCAAGTAGAAAATAACCGAAAATCTGGGGAAGTGAAGTGCCTAGAATGGTATAAGAGATCATAGTTTGAGAGTTGAATTTTTGCATTGCTTGGGGTGGAGACCCCCACGCACCCAGCACTGTAACTGCTCACCCCTTTATCAAACAATTTAATAAATTGGCTATATTGCTTGATGTATTGGCAAGTCTAGCTTTTCATTTATAAGACAATGAAGCTTAAGAAAAATCTATCTTCTACCAAAACTGGTATTCATAAGTACCATTTATATACCTTCTGTCCTTCAGACTCACTTAATCTCTTTCCACCTTCTTGCACCATACTGCCTTGAAGGATTGATAATGAAGTTCTGGAAATACTATATTTGGCATCCAATACCAGCTTGGGAATGAACTAGGACTGTACTTCTATTCCTTCTTTATTTTTAAGAAATAATCACAAGGATTCCACCACGGGATTGTGGTACTTAATCTACTTGTCTGGCATAATGACAAACAAAAAGCAAAAACAACCAGCCACAACTTTAAGCCAGAACAACAGCAATTCTGGCAAAAGTTTAAAGCCAGACATCCTGCAGCTTACAACACCTACACTATATTCTTGAAAATTTAGATCAGTCAAAAAGGCAGCCAAATAAACCATTTTAAATCTAACCTCATCTCAATGGAACTGGGAACAAGGAAACGGAAATACATCCCACACAATACATACAATCAGATTGGAACACAATACAGTAATACTGCTGCTGAATGGACTTTTAAAGGATGCAAGATAAGCACTTTGCTTCTTAAAGAATCCAGACTACATTCAGCTCTTGCACAAAGGGTGGAATGCAGCAGCAAAGAGGACTTTCAGCTGAATCCATTTGGGATACCCATAAACTAAGTCATCTTCATTTTGCCAAAACAGCTTCTGGAATCATTATTTTGAAGAGAGTTCTTTGGCCCTGTTGAGTTTCAACGGGTGTGATAATAATCTAGAAGACACATGAGCTACCACAAATCATGGCTTTGCTTCTCACTTGTATCTAGTCCCACTACAAAGCCATGTCTGAAAAGCAAAAGGCAACAGAGTACTGTCTCCCTGCACAATCCATCAGGATGCACGCAATTTTACTGATGGGACCACTGCCAACAGTCTATACGTCAAATACTTGTTTACTGGGTGATAAAAGCAATACTTGCAAGTCCTTCTTATGGTACAGATAGGAGTTATGACAAACATTAAGTTAAAGACTGTTTTCTGTCATTTTTTTGTTTAAAATTCACTGCTAGATGTGGGAAGACCACAGGTCTTCTCACACGTTCCATTCCAGAAACTTCTGAACACTCTTTCACAACACTGGACTCTGCCTTTGCTATGAAGCAGAAAATAAACATTCTATTTAACAACCTGGAGTGCAATGTTTGAAGAAAGAGCTGCTAGCATTTCTGGACTCCCGTTCAGATAAACTATCTGAACGCCACCTATGTTTATCCAAGGAAAGAATTCTATGTGTCTGTTTTGAGGTAATACTCAGACAATATTTAACACATGAGCTCTGAAACCATATTTGAGTTTCTTGCATACAGAAGGGACTGAAGAAAAGTTTAGAACTCCTCCAAAGAGATAAAGTTCCTTTAATAGTTGATTAAACTAAACAATCTACTAAGTACTCTAGGTTCAGTGATTTTCAAAATATGCTGGCCAGCAGGTTATACCCTCACAGTCCCCTCTCCCTACTCACAAGGGGAAGATAAAACTGAACTATTGAAGGCCAAGTAGCCTGTAGGTAGTAAGCTCAATTAACAGTCCATACACTAAAACAAGTGAGAACAGCAGCTGCTAATGTGTGATGAAGGGCCCTCAAACAAGACAAAAAACAAATAAGGAACAGAACTATTGAGTGCTGAAAACCAACTGCTTAAGCAAGAAAAGGTAGGAATCTGTAAACATACAAAAGAGATAAATATAATCCAGCCATATGATACCCCAGGGTTTCAAAGCTCCCAGACATTTAACCACTACTGATGGTTAGTATCAGCAGATGATAGTGTCCTGCTGTGGGGCACTACCCATCGTTGTACAGCTCTACATTCATTCAACAAAGCTTGGCTGCTAAACAGATTGTCTTTATCTCAGTGTCCAACTGATGAGTTGCCTGCTACTCTAATTTATCACTTTGGGGCTGTGATACTGAAATCAGCCAGACAGAAACTATCTAACAAGTTTTAAGTATTAGAAGGCAGGCACTCCTTATTGTACTGCACTGGTCACTTGGAGGATCCTTACTCTAATCATGCGCCCTGAGCATTGGGTAAACAGGTTTTCATCATACACACTGATGACATACTCATTAGCTATCCTTCCTTACTTGATGTATATGTATTACTTTATTTGACATAGTCACACCCCTTATTGGCAGTCCTTACAAGGTTTTTTGGGGGTCTTTTTCAATGGTTTTCAATGTCCAGTGTCCTTTTCACGTGGCTGTTCCTCAACCCCCACTTTTGAGTAAGCACAATATAATTGTTTTCTCTAACTTCTGCTTTGTCAGCCTTGCAGTGCTGAGCTGGCATCCTACTTGCCTTTTGCATGACTTCTGTTTGCCTAAGTTACATCCTTTANGGTCACTTGGAGGATCCTTACTCTAATCATGCGCCCTGAGCATTGGGTAAACAGGTTTTCATCATACACACTGATGACATACTCATTAGCTATCCTTCCTTACTTGATGTATATGTATTACTTTATTTGACATAGTCACACCCCTTATTGGCAGTCCTTACAAGGTTTTTTGGGGGTCTTTTTCAATGGTTTTCAATGTCCAGTGTCCTTTTCACGTGGCTGTTCCTCAACCCCCACTTTTGAGTAAGCACAATATAATTGTTTTCTCTAACTTCTGCTTTGTCAGCCTTGCAGTGCTGAGCTGGCATCCTACTTGCCTTTTGCATGACTTCTGTTTGCCTAAGTTACATCCTTTATCTGTTTCTCCAAGGCTGTGCTGCTCTGCTCCACTGTCCTCAGAGTAAAATGGTGTTCTTTTCTACTGTCAGCTATGGGCAATGCCATGAATTCCAACTTTTACTTGAGAACTGTTGAAACAATAGTTACAAGTCAAAGTTTTTTCCAAAGGCAAGGAAGATTCAAAGCTGCTATACCTTCTCCTTAAACCAACTGGCAAGAAGGGCATGTATTTTACATTCCTACATCATTTCAGCAACTAGTTTACTCATTTTAAAGCAAAGTCCAGGGTGTTTCAATTCACACTTTTGCTGTTTGTTGCAACAGCTCTCTTGTTAGAAGGTAGAAATTACCTGATATACAGACTTCTTGTTTATCACAGCATGAAAAGGCTCCTGGTTTATTCCTCTTTACAGCTCAGCCATCCTGACTCCGGCTGCAGCAAGCTCCTACTGTAGGTTTCCCTTGCAGCCTCTGACTGCTGGTTATTTCCTGCTAAACTGTGACTGCAGGGATCAGTTTCCAGACTCTGACTGCAGGCTTTTACCCAGCTAGACTCTGACTGCAGGTTCCAACAACAGGCTCTGACTGCACACCCAGACTGACATCACAGCAGTGATTCTCTCTCCTCAGAACTTTTCTTCTTGATTATCCTCTCATTCCCTCTTCCTCAAGGTTTGTCCTCCCTCATGATCCTCCATGATGATCCCTTCACCAGCTAACCCATTCCCTTCTATCACATTTATCTTTATTGGATATAGTTGTGACTCAGCAGCAGCAAGGCTGAATTGGGTAATTAACACAGCTGTTATTTATCAGGGACAAGGTCACCTGTATTCCCTTGTCCTACAGCTGTTCGGGACAATTTTGCACACTGCTTATTTCTAGTAACAGACTTGTTGGTGCCAGGCTGTTTTGTTGAGGCACTGCACCTTGCATTTAAAATTAGAACCTTGCTCCCACTTTAAAATGTCTCATTCTCCAGTTCCAGCAGTGCTGCAGCTCTCTCCCTCTTTTTCTCCACCTACTCATTCCCTGTGCAGCTGCCAGCATTCCTCCCCTAAGAGCATCAGTGTTACAAGTACCCTGACACAGCAGGCTCAGCAGCAGCCACCAAGCACAACATGAACTTGTGTGAAGGCTGGATTATGGCATTAGTTCAGCACACTTCAGCTCACACATCCTTGACCAGGCTCAGAATCTAGAGCACATGCCTAGAAACAAATGAAGCCGATCAAGCCAAGTTTTATTAAATGCTTTCTGACCTCCTGTAGACATCCTAGAAAATACAGGGGGGTTTTCCAAGTCAACATGTATGTTAATATAGTCCTGTTTCTTTTTTTACGAGCTACAGTCCAGACAGATGTGTTAGCTCATCGGGAAAATTACGCAGCCACTTTTCAAATTAGGCAATCATTTTAGTTCAAAGGGTATTTGCACTACAGTCTTGTTTTATTCAAATTGCACTATATTCACTTGAGGGACTACAGTTGAAAGGGAAACTCTCCATTTTAATAGTAAGTTGCCTGTGGCAACTTAGTTATTAATCAGAAGCAGAAATCTTTCTACACTCAGAAGGCAAATGGCTTAGTTCCCCTGTCCATGTACTCCCCACTTAACAGAGGATTCAGCACTAGAGTTGCAGA
Organism: Pycnonotus jocosus; assembly: GCA_013400435.1. NCBI lineage: Eukaryota > Metazoa > Chordata > Aves > Passeriformes > Pycnonotidae > Pycnonotus > Pycnonotus jocosus. The sequence continues at coordinate 77,083 of VWYP01008549.1, read as the reverse complement.
TTTCTTTTTTGAAATGAGGATGTCTCCATGACCCAAATCCACGTTACAAACAAGGGCCCTCAAAACCCATGAGTACAGTTCAAAGAGCTGAGCCTTGCTTACTGTCATCCTTTTCCCACAACTGATAAACTTCAAAAATAACTAGAAACCTTGTTTAACATCAGTCCTCTATCATGTCAGTAATGTATGTAAGGTAATATGCAATTCTTCCCACATAAAAGCTTCAAATAAGCATTTACTTGAATCACTGGAGAGACAGTATCAAGTAATTAGGGACATTCCTTGGCTCAACCTTCAGTTTCATAGCTGATTTTACAAGACTCTTTCCTGTTAAAAATAGCGTCATTTTCTTAGTTGCTTCACACAACCATTTCATGCTTTCTTTGATGGTAAATATTTATGGTTTTATACATACTCTCTGCCCAGTAGGCAAAAAAGTAGGTAATTTGGTCAGTTCAACTATGGCACTGACACCTTCAAAGCACATTTGAACTGCAACAAGTATGTACTTTAAACATACACTACTCCATAGCTACCTAATTGCTGAGGTAAATTCTAAAAGCATCACTGGAATTTTTCTACGAAAACATTTTTTCTGTGACCTTTAAATTTGCCAAAGAAAAATGAATACATCAGAAAACTGTTACAGCACATACAAGTTAAATATAAAATAGTAAGTCCAACAGAAGATTTTCATACTATGAATAGTTCAGTGGGATCATCTGCACTGGCTCACAACTCACACTTCAGGCCACATGCACCTGAAGGACCTTGATTGACCAGTGTGTGTTAGGGAGACCATGTGGAGCAGATACCCATCTTCAGCCCAGGGAGAACCCTGTGCTGGAGCAGGTGGATGCCTGAAGGAGGCTGTGACCCCACGGGAACCCTGTGCTGGAGCAGGCTCCTGGCAGGACCTGTGGATCCACGGAGAGAGGAGCCCACACTGCAGCAGGTTTGCTGGCAGGGCTTGTGACCCCCTGGGGGACCCGCACTGGAGCAGTCTGTTCCTGAAGGACTGCACCCCACAGAAATGACCCATGCTGGAGCAATGCTGTGTGGGAACAATGGGAAGGATTCACATTGGAAAAGTTTGTGGAAAGCTGTCTCCCATCAGAGGGACCCCACAGTGGAGCAGCAGAAACATCATGTGCTGAACTGACCACGACCCCCATTCCTGTCTCCCTGAGCCACTGAGCAGGGAGGAGGTAGTGAATTGGGCATTAAGTCAAGCCTGGGAATGAGAGAGGGGTTGGGGAAAGGTTTTTTTTTTGAAGTTTGCTTTCACTTCTCATCATCCTACTCAGATTATGATTGGTCATGAATTCAATGATTTCCCCAAACAGAGTCTGTTCCGCCCATGATGATAATTGCTGAGTGATTCCTTCATCCTTATCTTGACCCCCAAGCCTTTTGCTACATTTTCTCTCCCCTTCCCAGTTGCAAAGGAGAGTGACAGAGCAGCTTTGGTGGGCATCCAAAGTCAAACTACTGCACTACTGTATTAAAGTATTTAATTTTATTGCAAAATCTTTTAAAAGTCTAAATTTCCAATTTCAGAAATAATGAATTTTTTGATCTAGTCAGTTACTCATCCTGAAATACAGTCCTATTTAGAATTCACTTAAAGTTCCTTTTGGTTTTCCCCTGACTTGTTTTTAGATTAGATACAACAAGCAAAATACCAGCTTTACAAGTTTACCATTACTGGGAAATTCCACTAAATAATATGGAAATTCCTCCTACAGCATCTTAGCAAACACACACAATACTGGCAGAAAGATTTCCCTGTACAAAAGGCAAGTTTCTTTAACAACACTACACTCAGAATCAGGAGTTTCAACAAAATTTCTTTCTCAAATTTAACAAATGGGTGAATTTCAGAGAACACGGTCACTTTGCAGTACTCATGGAATCCAGCAGACCAAGCTAAAAGCCTGCTGCAAGTTCTTCAGGACATTTTTCCTGGGAATAAGCTAGCCCACAAACACATTCTTCCACTTGCCTCTTCATGAATATATGCACCTTTATTTTTCCTTGCTCTTCACACAAGACATTTTCTTAGGAGATATCTCGATTATAAGCATTAAAACAACCCAATACACTTTCAATTAGACACCTGAGAATTTTTAATACATTAGTATATATTTGCTTTCCTTATGATCCTTTCACTTTATATTTGCTTTCCTTATGATCTTTTCATCTTATGATCTAGAATTCCTTTCCACTGCTAAAAGCACTGATTGCTTACCAAAGACATTATAAGCTGATTTTGTATTGAAACAGAGCTAGGCTGGCTTCTGAGGATAGAAATCTTTGTCTGAAAAGAAGTTTCACACAATGATACAGCTATTTTGATAACTTGTACAGCCTAATTTCTCTTAGGCTTCCAACTAGAATGAGCTTGGCAACTGCAGTTGTTGTAACACTCATCTGATGTTGCTAAAGGCTTCAGCTTTTCAATCTCCCACTTTCCATGGGTGAAAAAAGCAAGAATAAAAATGCATCCAAACTATCCTAGAAATACTATTCTGCATACATTAAGACAATAAACATTATTACAAACTTATATTAATCGTATATCAGAGCAAGCATGATTCAAGCTTATTTCCACAACATGCAGTTGCCTGCCTTTAAGGCTGCATAGGCATGCCTCCAGATTTTTATGGAATTCCTGGTAGAAGAGAAAGCAGTAACTTTTGGCAAATATATCCCTACTTCAAATTACACTTGTACAGTATCACATCCCATCATATGTATCTTGAGAGCATACTTTTCTCTAAAAGAAGGGTATTATAACTAGAAAAATAAGAACTTCACAAGGTAGTTCATTCATTTATATGTTAAGCTTTTACTAGCTTTGTAACTTTTTTACAAAGAGATGTGTCCATTACAGGCTATCAAAACAATAACATTGTATTTCACCTGTAACAATGTTAAGTGCATTTCACATATGCAATCTCTGAGGTTCTGGGAATTTTCAATTCAAAGCACAAATCCAAAACAGAATGAAAGCTAGACACGTCCTTCCTATACATTCCTGTAACTCACACTATTTCCAAATTTTAGCACACCCAAATCTCCTTTATGATGGAGGTTAAACAATTCACTTCTTGATGCACCACAGCAGAAACAAGATGCTCTTTGTGAAAAGGACACATAGATGCAACCATGTTTATGAAAGTGTGAGTATACAGCCACACAAATAAAACATGGGCTCTTTGTAATGGCAAAGATGAAGAGAATTCACTTTAAGTAAGTGGCAATATCAAGGATGAAATGGAAACAATCATTTGTAGCAGCAGATTTAGAAAAAGAATCTTGAGTCTTAAACTACCAAGGTGCAGAAGAAAAATTGAATTTCACCATAAGAAATGTCAAATGAAGCTATTACATCCTTCAAACTCACTAATAAAGGTCCCAATAATTATCCAACTGAAGGAGGGAAGTAAGAAAAGAGACAATAAAATTTAAGTTGATGTCAAAAGCTGTATTTTCAAGGTCAAACGAAGTCATGACATCAGAAAGTCCAGATATAAAGATCAGACAAGCATCTGAAAGAATATTAAGCTATCTGTAAAAGGACTGACTGTGGGACATAAAAAAGCAGATGCCATCCACATATGTGAGGGGAAGTCAAGGATAAGGCCTTCATTCCATCATTAGAGAACTTTAAACTGTATTGACAAGCAAGTATTTCTGGGAAGTAATAACCTGAAATACTAACATCTCTGAATCCTTGTTTAGTAACTCTGAAGTATTTATTCCTATTTAACAGCAGGTATTGAACATATTTGAAATGTTAGTCCAGACACTCCCCAAGAATTTGCATCATGGGATTATCCAAATATTTTATGCTTCTAACAGCTTCATATAAATTTGTTTGCTAGGAGGTTTACTACAGAGGAGTCACAGAACAAAAATAAAGTTTCTACCTATTGTTTTGGCATTGACACTAGTAAGATTTCATGATGATACCCGCATAAAACTTTGCTATGCAGTTCCATTCACAAGTATTTCCCCGCACCAGTTCCATGTCTATTTCGTGTACAAGTTTATGACAAAGAACAAACAAGGCTACTGGCAACTTCAAAAGTTTTGAGAAAGAATAGAATTTCAATCTCTAACTTTGCAGCTTCCATGTACTTATTTCACATTTGAAAATTCCAGAACAGTGCTATGAGGGTCTGCACATTACAAACACTAACCTTTAAGTACAGGCTACCACTCACTCACTGAAGGGCAGCCCAGACAAAATTGGGGCAAATGGCAGACTTCTAACAACAGCCTCTTTTGTGTATGCTCCAGTTGGAACTCACAAAACTGGACAGTAAAGAATGGCCATTTGAGAAACAAAAAGAAAACCCACATGAACTTCAGCAAATAGTTAGTAGAGGTGGCTGTAGAGACTTGCTCACAAGTGTCTCATTTACAGAGCTGCTCTTGCAGCACTCCCTGCAGTTCATAATGTTCTGTCTGACAACTCATTTTTTGGCAATGCAACACCAAAATTATCAATTGCAGCAAATAAGCTACCACTGAGCATTCAGAAAGCAGTGAACTCTCCAGTGCTAAAACCACTGGTGTCTGACACACTGATGATTCTTCAACACCTCCAACTTCAGGAATGGTAGAGAATTCAGAAACTCCAGGTTGCCTTTTCTATAGAAGTTATTCTACTTCAAAGCTGAGTGCATGTAGCAGTACAGAATATATCCATGCCAACTGGCCTCTCCACCAGTTTGCCTTTGCAAGAGGAATACTAGTTAACATTTATCACATGAAACTCCTCTGCACGTCTTGCCACTTGTCTGCTGCTATCCACATTGAATCTTGTATTCAAATGAGCAACTCCAGAATTCTTAATTCACTTTAAGCTTCAAGTCTTTTCTTTCGCAGCTCCTTAATTAGTTGTTAGAATCTTCACAGAAAGAGAGCCAATAAATAACTTGTCAGTATGTTGGAAGTCGAAGGCACACTTTATTCCAGTAAAGTGAACAAATGTTTCTTCCTGGAAACAGTTTAATGAAGACAAAAAGTGTCTCCAGATTATACTTGAAACTCAACCTCTTCAGCTACCTGTTTCTCAGCTAATTTCAGAGCTCATGCAACACACAAGGCTGGTTTGGTGAAGCACTTTTCAAATCACATCCTCTCTTTTGTTCAAGACAGACTCCATTCCACCAATCTTTCTTCAGGCTTCTTTTTGTGCAACAAGCACTCAGCACAGGTGCAGAAGCAACCTGTCTGCTTATCTCTCAGGACATTTTCATAGTTTGCAATTCTATTGTGTTCCGTACTCAGGACGTTCCTTCCAGCACAGATTCCTTGAGGTTTATTTCTTCAGTTTAGTCACAGTAATTCATAAGTTATCCAGTTTTCTGGGATTATACTCTTCAGTTTATTTCTTCATGTCATTCCTCATAAGCATTTTACAAAATATATTACCAGAAGAGGAGACAGTTTTGCACCACTTTGGTCCTTCCTACCATCTTGTGAGAAATTAAGAACTCCTCCAGCTGTAACAAATTTCCTCTATATAATCAGTTTAGGACAATAACAAGTGGGTTTTTTCCCAATCCTAACTTCAAATTCCCTTTTTTTTTTTTTTTTTTTTGTGCCAGTTGGAAAACAGAAAGTAGACAATGCACTTCACCAAACCTGGCCATAGCTAGCTAATAATTTTAACCCTGTAATTTTAACCAAGGCAAACACATAACAAGTAAAGATATTAAAAATGCCTCAAGGTGAGTGTGAGTTTCTTCTTCCCACTGAACAATGAACTCTAATATGAAAGCATGAAAGCAGCTTGGGAGAAAAGTCAACAGGGTAAAAATAATTGTCACCAAAAATACAATATGTCTGCAAATCTGTAGAATGAGGAGGAGTATATACTGTATAAGTCATTCATACAGAACCAACTTACAATCAAAATGAGGGAACAGAGCTACAAGTTTACTGTTGCTGTGAGTCATTATCAAGCAGATGTTTGAACAGCATTAATCTTTTAATTTTTATGATGCATCTCATATCTCATTCAGCTACAGATCCCTATTTCTGCTATATTTATATGGAACATCTGGGAATGGACCTGTGCTGTTCATGACCTCACATCTCAGAAGACAATTATGACACTGCCTTTACACTACCTTGCAAACTCCTGAGTTTGTATCTATGCCCTCTTTCCTATTTCCAAGTATCTCTTCTTGAAATATCTCATCATACTCCAGAGTCTGTGTTTTTCTGTTCCTCCCATGCAGAATTTCCCATTTCTACTCCTAGACATATAAGCAGTAACATGTCCTGAATCAATCAAGCTTAAATATATAGGCTCTGGGTCTCACAGATTTTCCCATTCTGTAACTTCTGGTTAGGCAGTCTGACTATGACATACTTTACATGCTAAAATTAAAGACTGAATGACTACACTAACACAGACATTGACACAGATGAAGAGGCTCAGCATATCCTGTTAACATACTTGGGAGTTTCTCAGATATTCTGAAGCAAACCTCTAACTGTTCCAAATATTTCTTTCTCTGAAGAGGGTGTTTCCTTTACGAATTGCTGCAAACACTTTACATATTCAAGCAGTAATCTTTGGTCAGAACTCTGGCAGAATGGTGACGTTTTCCTAAGCCCACTTAAAGGAATTAAGAATGATCAACCTGGAGCTACTACTTTTTACTTGAGCCCCCACTACGCATTCCGACAAGCATAACCTCCACTAATACCTATGGATTAGCTCAATTTCCATCACACTTTCTCTTTCCTATACAAGTTTTTCCAAGATCTTGACCAGCTTCCACGACAGGATGCTTGGTTGCACTTTTTTCTAAGACGAAATTGCCTTTAACAAAACTAAGCGATCCATTAGACCTAGCCTAAGCTGCTAGGGAAAAAAAAAAAATTAGGAAAATAGTTTCAAACCGGATGAGTTTATTCCACATCTTCTACAGCGGTATGTACTTTTCAAACACATCGACACAGGCTACTGTGTCAGCACAGGAGCTTAACAAAACTTCCTCGCGGCGTTCTCCCTTTGGCACGGTAATTAGCAAGTAAGTGGTGCATGAATACATTAGCAGAGCCATCAAGGCTGCCCATGGGGCGGTCAAGTCCTCTCATTACTGCTCGGCCGCCCCGGTCCCCGCCCAGGCTCGGGGTCGCTCCCGGCCGAACGCCGCGCACGGCGGATGACACCTACAGGACTCTCCTCCGGCCGCGCTCCGCACTCCAAACATCACTCAAAAAAACCTCTGTTCTCTCGCTACATTTCTGTGCCTTGTTATCAACCTGCGTTCAGGTTTTCCGCCGGCCAGGGGCCAAAGCCTCCCGGCTTTCCCGAGAAGAGCTGCCTGGCCCCGCACCCACAGCCCGGAGCCGCGGGCCGGCTCTCACCGCCCCTCTCCATCCACACAGAGAGGTCCTGGGAAAGCACAACAGTTCTGCCTTCCCTCCGAGGTGGGAAATTCAAAAAATAACGATTAAAACAAACCAAGCCAAAGCACAACCCCGCCGCCAGCCTTGGCGCTGGCGAGCAGCGAGCAGCGCCCGTCCCGACAGCTCCGTGCCCCGGCAGCTCCGCGGCCGGGCACCCGCACCCCGCCCACGGCACCTGGTCCCGACAGCACCTGTCCCCCCAAACGCGACCCACAGGCCCCAGGGTTGCAGGGTGGAGGGGGCAGAACCCCAGGCAGGGGCAAGGAGGGTACGGCATTAGGAACACTTACTGGGTGTGCAGTGCAGGGGTGAGGCTTGCGAAGAGACGGGCGAGGAGGGAGGCGCCGCCGGCGGCGGTTCCTTGAGGGCGGCGGCGGCCGCGGGGCTCAGGACGGGGGGCAGCATGAGGTACCGGTCGGGCGGCGGCAGGCAGCGCTGGCACACCGAGTGCAGGCAGGGCAGCAGCTTGGGCCGCCGGCTCTGGATGGGCTGCCCGCACACGCCGCAAGTGTCCAACAGGTTGAGCGGGGCCGCGTCCCCGCCGCGCTCCGCCGGGCCCTGCCGGCTCTCGGCCTCGTTCTCCCCGCTCAGCGCC